>JAVALU010000268.1:0-81747 GCA_030770095.1 Gila robusta
TACTGAAGCAGTGTTAAAGTTAATGAGATAATTAAGTGAATAATTGAGTGATGATTGAGTATTATTGAAGACACCTGATGTTAACAAGCAGAATCACTTGCTGCGCTTACACTTTATTAACATGTGCATTAACATGTGATAAAGCTGATCGGATCAAGCAGATCGGATCATTAGCCAATCAGGACATGGTGCATTTACATTTGTTCACATTAAGTAGCCTCTGTATCTGGATAATCGATCGGATTTCTGTTTCCTGCTTAATATTTAAATTAGATCTGTGGCACGACACCAGATTAAGGGGGCTTTTACACTGGGCTCGTTTGCTGCGGTCCGAGCCCGGGCGCGATTGTTCCCGGCGCCCCCCGCAGCGTTGGTCTGGTTTCACACTCAACTTGATTCTATCGAACTCTGGTGCGTTTGCGTGCATCTTACGTCATTGCAAACGTGCACGGCGCATGATATAAAACACGACGCGGGTCAATATATTGTGTTTTTTATTAATTTGGTGCTATTATTCATAGCTGAGTAAACAACGCAGGTTAACTGTGTGTGTGTTTCACATAAGCTGTCTTTCCGCTGCTTGCAAATGGACTCTTTTGAGGAGACAGTGGATTTCCATTAATTTGTTGCCCTGATTGCACGCACTATGCGCGAATACACTGCAGACTCACTCTTGCTCGTATCCAGGGTAAATCTTCATCCCTTACGTGTGTTTTATTTAACTAAATATATCATAATCGGCTAAAACGCATGCGCAGGATACTTTTATTCCTGAACAAGTGCGCACCCGAGTCCGTGTTGTTTTCACATACACGCGAATCGCAGCACGGTTCGGGAGCAACCGAACTCAGACCACCTCCTCCAGGTAGTCTCGGGTTCGGTACCCCAGTGCGCACCCGGGTCCCATTACAGCGTTCACATTAGCGATTTTTCATGCGAACCGTGCCCCGTTCCGAACTAAACTGTCAGTGTGAAAGCCCCCTGAGAGTAAAGATGATACCAATTAAACAATGTCCCAATTGCTTTCACTCACTCATTTTACTTTCAATCTCCAGTAATTAGATCAAATTATTTTTTTGGAACGAAGGAATAGCCTACTTCCAGAGTGTATCATACAAAAATCATCTGGGTTTATAGCGTGCAATGACTATATTGACAGAAATGGGAGATTGATAAACATGCTGAAACAATAAAAACATTCAACATTTAAAACAAAACAAATTCCGATTTGTATTCCTCTGGCAAAGCAGCGTGCAGCTCTTCATGACTGACTGTGATTGTACAGGCGATCGCCACGTTCAGATAATGTTGCAAAATTAAAATGAAAAATGACACACATCGTATCATGTAAGTCTAAATAAACTGTTTTAAAGATTGACGTTTATTGTAAGGTTCAAATAAGTTTCATTTCTTGTCTAAACTGCGTCTGGCCATTATTTTCTGACAGTCACGCGGGGAGACTGGGCGGTGATTTAAATTACATCCACCTGTGAATGCAGACACGATGGCTGGATTGCGTTTACATTACACTGAGATCCGATCACAATGCGTTAATGAGATAATTAAGTGAATAATTGAGTAATGATTGAGCATTATTGAAGACACCTGATGTTAACAGGCAGAATCACTGAAGGAGAAAACCGGAATGTTTAAGTCACCATTATGGAGATCAGTGATTGCTTTAGTTGGGCTCTTGAGCATTATATAATTTACTGTATACTTTATTTGGCTGCTGTATATGAGTTTTAACAGTCAGATGAACAAATAGAAAATGTGATCCGATGGTGTTGGTTGTGTTTTAACATAATCATTATTTCACAAACATTTGGCCTGAATCACTGAACTTATATATAACCTGATTTCTGAGTTAAAGGATTAATTCAAGTCTAAAAAAACTTTTGTTGATAATTTACTCACCCTCATGTCATCCAAGATGTCCATGTCTTTCTTTTTTCAGTCGAAAAGAAATTAAGGTTTTTGATGAAAACATTCCAGGATTTTTCTCCATATAATGGACTTCAATGGGACCTAAACGGTTCAAGGACCAAATGACAGTTTCAGTGCAGCTTCAAAGGGCTTTAAACGATACCAGACGATGAATAAGGGTCTTTTCTAGCGAAACGATCGGTCATTTCAAAGATAAATAAAAAAGTTTAAGTTTTATAAGCACAAATGCTCGCCTTGCTCTGTTCTGTGATGCGCGTCACGTAATACGCAATTACGTTGAAAAGGTCACGCTTGATGTAAGCGGAAGTACCGAGTCAGTGTTTACAAGTTGAACGTGCAAACAAAGTCAAACGCCGTTTACAAAAAAAGGAAGTTAAAAGGTAAAACAACGATGTCGGAAGATTTTGAACTTAGAGGAGAAGATGAGATGGAGTTTTTCGCCCTGCCCTACCTTTTTGAACTGGACTACACAGAGGAAAGCGTGACCTTTTCAACGTAAGTGCTGCATTGAAACTGTCATTTGGACCTTGAACCGTTTGGGTCCCATTGAAGTCCATTATATGGAGAAAAATCCTGGAATGTTTTCATCAAAAACCTTAATTTCTTTTCGACTGAAAAAAGAAAGACATGGACATCTTGGATGACATGGGGGTGAGTAAATTATCAGCAAAAGTTTTTTTAAAAGTGAACTAATCCTTTAAGTTTACCTTATGGATTATAGCAGCACTGTCATTGTAGAGCATACCATTTTTAGCATTTTCAATTAAATCCAAATGATCAATTCAATTAAAAGAAAAAAAAAATTCTAAAAAATATTTTATGTAGACAAACATAGATATTAAGAATCAGCCTGTGAATCTGGTATCTGGTCATTAATGGTAAAACAATGGTATAAAATAATAACACACAAAACTTCCCTTTAACAGTCTGTTTGGCAGGATGGACTGCCTTTGGATGCAGATGCTTCAGGTTTTTCAATTACCTTTCTACGTGGACGCAGAGCGAGGTATGGTACATTCAGCTTCTAACATGACATAAAAATCATATAAATATATTATTGGTTAAATACAACTTAAGCTCTGTTAACATCTGTGACAACTGTCAATTATCGCAGGAAAATAATTTCAACTTGTTCCTCAGTTTAAAAACAACAGTACACAGCAAAATCCCCAGTGTTAAATGAACACTCCTAGTGTACATATAGGTCCAACTACAGGGTGTTAAAAATGAACACTGAAGCAGTATTGAAGTTAATGAGATAATTAAGTGATTAATTAAGTGATGATTGGCTCGAAGTCAGTATAGTTCTTGTGTTTCTCTTTTTTTCTGTTTTTGTTGTTTCTCTTTCCTTCAATGATTCTTCTTATTAACATCAGGTGTCCCCACTAATGGCCAATCATCATTAATTAATCACTTAATTATCTCATTAACATCAACACTGCTTCAGGCCATGTTTACACAAAGCCGGGTATTTAGAGAAACGAATATCCCCCCACCACCCCCCCCACCCCCCCTCCGTTTTCAATAATAACATTGTGCACACACCCACATAAATACGCCGCGAGCGCCATCATAACTCTGCCAAACCTATGGGCGGCAGTAGGGAGAAGGATAAAGCCATGCAAGCAAATCAGAATCCTCAGAATCGACAAGAGAGAACCTAAAACCCCGTTTCTCCCAGTTGAAACGGCAACACATAACCAGCGTTTTCAGAAATCTCCACTTTGGCCGGAGTTTTTAGAAATAATCGTTTTCTGTGAAAAAACGGGGTTTTCGTGTAAATGAGAAGCCAAACCGCAGGGAAATATCTGTGTTTTCCCTTCGTGTAAACAGGGCCTCAGTGTTTATTTTTAACACCCTGTAGTTGGACCTATATGTACACCAGGGCCCGTATTCCTAAAGAATCTTAATGCAAAAAGTAGCTCCTAGTGACAAAATTCTAAGAAAATTCTTAGAAATGTGGGCGTTTACTCCTAAAATTAAAGAAAAAATCCTAGTAAAGAAAAAAGTAATTCAGAAAGCATCTTAACCCTTAAAAGAGGTCTTAAGGTCAAAATTGTTAGGAGCACGGACGAGGACTTTTAAGAGGCTTAAGAGTTTCTTTAGCAGAGGAGAAAATGTGTTGCAGACAATAGATGACAGTGAGTTAATAAGACACTATAGATTAGATCGTGCAGGGATCATGTTTGTGACCGATTTTATTAGAGACACAATAACATCTCCGACACAGCGCAGGAATGGCATAGTGCCAGAAATTAAATCACTACTGTACATTAAGATATTTGGCAGCTGGGAAAATGCATCAACGCAGCAGTGATGATTTGGGTCTGTCACAAACTTCTGTAAGCAGAGTGATCACAAACAATTACAGCACTTTCAGAACCTCTTATTGTGTCGCAGTTCATTTAGTTTCCACTGGACATTCCCACATTGCAGGCTCAAAAAAATGCATTTATGAATATAGCAGGCTTCCGCACAAGCAGGGGGAATGAACCGTAAATAATGTATTATTAACCGCTATAAGCTCCCACGTCTGCTTCTGTGCTGTGACACCCGGCCTGATTTTCCTTTACGGATGGCCTTGTGTTCATCCACTAACTGGGCTCACAGTAAACACTGTTCCTCTGTCCAGTTGAGCTTTCTTGTCCTTCTTGTTTTTTATTCCATGTTTGTTACATTAAAACCAACATTCAAACCACCACTTAAATAGACAGTGGAACAATTTTTATCATTCTAATCCAATCAAATACCTTATAGGAAATTAACAGTATGGTAAATAAAAAAAAGGATTTATATACACAAATATAATGTATGTGTGTGTGTATGAGAATGGTCAAATAGGAAAAATTACGCATGTAATTTCAAAGTGAAGGCTTAGAATAGACCCTATACTTAAAATCACTCTTTTTTTCCTTCTTGGACAACCAACCAATCACAGTCTTCAAAAGATTGTGTCATACATAGCAACGGGGTCAGCCCCGCCTCCTCACTAAGATAAAAGTTTTTGTCTTTTCCTTACTCAGAGTTGCTCTCAGATCGGTCCCGAATCACTCTTAAGCTAAGACTCCTACGTAAAAGTTTTTAAGCTAAATTAAGAGTTTTCTAAAAGGATTCTTAGATTCTTTAGGATTACGGGCCCAGGAGTGTTAATTTTTACACTGGGGATTTTGCTGTGTAAATAAATTACAATGGATCTCTAGGAAAATACAGACACAACAAATGTCATGTTATCATGAGAGTAGTGTGTTATGATCACTTAAAAACTAGATTAGTTATATCTAATCTATATATACAGTATAAGCAGAAACTTTTCTACAAAAGTAGGCACCTCAAAAGGCAGATTTTAGACTTCAGGGGTAAAATAATAAATTGTAATTCAAGGTATGTCACAGATTGTGGAAAAATCAATTTAAATAACACATTTATTTTTCAAATTTTATAAATAGTGTTGTTTGCTCATGTCTCCGCCTCTCCAGCTAGTCTGTTTGTACTTAAATGGGAACCTTGCTTCTGTGCACAGCCATGATGAGTACATGTTTATGCAGCGCTTGATTAGACACGAAACTCACGCCTCACCGTCTACCTGGATCGGAGGCCATGATGCTGTTCAAGTATGCAATTATTATTTTTTTATCATGCTTTTTGTGCACTGTAAAACCTAACAGTACTATTTACTCAATTAAATTGAGGTCACTGCACTCAAATAATACCGAAACTTGAACTGTCTTGAATGACTGAAACAGAACTCAAACTGAATGAGTTATAGAACATTTCTAGATCCCAGAATGATAATTGAATAATAATTGTATAGTTAAGTTAATTAATCATCAATTAAGTGATGATTGTTCATTAGTGATTAACACCTGCTGTTAACAAGCAGAATCACTGAAGGAAAGAGAAACACAAGAAATACAAGGTTTAAGGTCACCATGATGGAGATCAACGTTTGCTTTAGTTGGGCTCTTGACCCTTGACGTTTGAGTACAAGTTTTTCTTTGGCTGCTGTAATTGAGTGTTTATAAAACATTTGTTATGGCACAAAAGTCAATGAAAAGTATGATCGGGGGATGAAGGTCAAGGTTTGATGAAGACAATCATCACTTAATGACTTTATTCACTGATCTCATTCAGAGTCTAATCTCTGAATATATTATTAGTTGTATTTGCAACTAATATTCTACAACATAAGAGCTAGCAATGTTATGAATTTCAGATAGTATGAAGGATTTTACAGAAAATGTGATTCATTACCAAAACTAACACAGATATCAAGAATCAGCATATGAATCTCAACAATGGTGACCATTAAAAAAACTATTCATACTGCAATGCATGCTGGGTACTACCATAATACAAACCTTATCCATGGCTCCCGGCATGCATTGCAGCATGAATCGTTTTTTAATGGTCACCATTGTTGAGATTCATATACTGATTCTTGATGTCTGTATAAGTCAGCATGATACCATAGACGTTTTTAAAATCTGATTGAAAGGGCCTTGCAGCAGAATCACAGTTCTTTTATAATGAATAATACAAGTTATATATCACCTGTTTATCAGAGATTACTCTCTAGAAAAGATCAGAGAATCAAGACACCGAATGATGATTCATCATTCCATAAATCATCATCAAAACACAACCACATGCTCAAATTTTCTTTTGGCTTTTGTGTCATAACAAATGTGTTATATAAACACTCAGTTACAGCAGCCATAGGAAAAACTGTTGGTATAAAGTCAAGGGTCAAGAACCCAACTAAAGCAAACACTGACCACTATCATGGTGTCTTTAAATGAAACAATAAATCAACTTCATCTGAACCTCAGTTCATTCACAATAACAACTTCTGTAGACGCATGATAAAAGTCAAACTGTTTAGTAATAAGTGAAGCTGGTAATGCTGTTTGTGGAGGTGTTCAATCCTCCTCTGCTGAGATCTTGAGAGATTTAAACATATTTTATCTTCAGTTGATTTCATCTAATGTTGTGGTTGGAAGTCAGTTGTAGTTCTTGTGTTTCTCTTTCCTTCAGTGATGTTAACAGCAGGTGTTCATCATTAATGCTCAACAATAACTTAATTAATCACTTAATTAATCACTTAATTTATTGACTGCAATATCTACTTTTAGTGAACTCAACTGAAATAATTTCAGAGTACTCATAACTATTGTTTTTTATAAACTTAAATGAATTGAGGTAATCAGTTTCCTCAAATGTAATGAGTTAGCTTAACTCATTGGATTTGACTTTGTGTGTGATCTTGTGAGCTAGCAGTAACTGCAAGTGCTCTGAGTTCATTTAAAGTTTGTCATTTCACTGTTTTTACTCAATAAAGTGAAGTTTCAGCTATATACAGTATTAAATGCAGTGTAAAGTTTAATTGTGTTTTAAGAAATATTATTGTTTTAGTGAACTCAAATAAAATAAGTTCAGAGTACTCATAACTATTGTTTTTTATAAACTTAAATGAATTGATGTAATCGGTTTCCTCAAATGAAATGAGTTAGCTTAACTTGTTGGGTTTTACAGTGTGCTACTGGGCATTTACAGTTACATTAAAACAAAATTTACAGTAAAACATTTTTCAAAATGCATAAAGATAGATGTGTTTTTATAATTTTTTATAATGTCCTCTGAATAGTTAGTTTAGGGCACTGGCAACCATGAGATGGGCACCGCTCACCATGATTATGTCATACTCGAGTGTTTCTATTGTGAAACTTGATGTGAAATAGATGGCTGATATGATAATTGAGTAATGTAGCCCTGCCTTAAATATTTTTCACATGTTCTTTACTGATACCCTTTTGTGAAATAATTTCTATTCATTTCTGTTTAGATTTCTGACGTTTTTAAAGTGTAGATTGGGTTAGGGTTCACGAGGAATCATCTTTTAGATGAATAAAGATAACATTAAGCTTTGTAAGCTGTGGACATAAACACAATGTCTCTGTTTTTCTCTTCTGTTCACAGGAGGGAATTTGGCTCTGGAGTGATGGAACCAAAATGAACTATAAATTATGGTCGCCTGGAGAGCCCAATAACTATGATGTAAATGAGCACTGCATTGAGATGAACGGTCACAGTAAGTAAATAAACTAAATAAACATTAGTTCATTTTTTTTCATGATACACAAATGATAAAAACAAATATTTTGTTCTATCTCTCAACAGATGGCAACTGGAATGATGCCACATGTTCTGGAAAGAACCCGTTTGTGTGTGTGAAATGAACCAGCATGTGAAAAATCAATGTAGACGAAATAAACTACTTTGACTCAGTTACTTTCCTTTAGAACTGTTCAATGGATGTAATACATGCATTTTAAAGAAGCTTAATTTTGTTTGTTTGATTGTTTTCTTTTTGTGAATGATAAGTTAATGACTCAGTAACACCTGTTAAACACCATTTTATAATTTGGGTATCACTCAGTCTCTCTCTTTTCACACTAACACAAGTTAGAATAAGTAATGCGGCATCCTAAAATGGCTACCAACAGTAAAAACAAAAGGGAAAAAAAACATGGAAAATTATCCCAAAAATAAAGTAAATTATGATTTGAAAAAGTTAGTCACACTCACCAAATATATTAAAGCCAGTCTTATATTGTGTCTCACTATCAGGTTCCCAGCCAGCACAGCCATGTGGGGCCCACATGGGTTTGACCTGGGCTATCTAACTGGGACCCAGCCAGTTTTGTCCACGGTTTCCATGTAGGCCCCACATGGGTTTGCCCAGATGAAATGAACACTGCTCAGTGAGCACACTACAGGCTGTTAAATGTAACACTGATCAGTGTTGGAGTTAATGAGACAATTAATTGATTGAATAATGATTGAGCATTATTGATGAACACCTGCTGTTAACAAGCAGAATCACTGAAGAAAAGAGAAACACAAGAACTACTTCCAGCCACAGCCTTAGATGAAATCAACTGAAGATAAAATACATGAAATCTCTCAAGATCTGATTAAACAACTCCACAAACAGCATTACCAGCTTCACTTATTACTAACCAGGTTTACTTTATTTCTGCTAGACGTCTACAGAAGTTCTTATTGAAAATGAACAGAGGTTAAGATGTTGATGATTTATTGAAAATAATAGTTTGGTTTGATGTCACCATTATGGTGATCAATGTTTGCTTTAGTTGGGCTCTTGACTTTTTAACATTAGTTGTTCTTTGCTCAGCTGTATCTGCTTGTTATGTTGAAAACAGCAAGAGAAAATGCAATCAGATGTTATAAACTGATTGATGATTAGAACATAATCATCTTGTAGTGGCTTAACCCTCTGGGGTCCGAGGGATTTTCTGGGTCCTGGAGGTGTTCTGACATGCTCTGACATTTGTGCTTTTTTCAGTTATTTATAAACATGTTAATGGCAAAGGTGTAAATTCACTCTATATAGCACAAACGGGGCTACCGTAATATGTGAGCAAAATGTATGTACATGTTTGTATTTTTGAGAGAATATTGTTTATGCATGGTTATTGAAAAAACTAAAACTTAAAGTGTCTGAAATAAGGCCACAAAACACATACTAAATATGTGTCCACAAGACTTTTGACTAATGGAAGTTGTCGCCTAGAGTTTTTGCTTCAAAATGATCTGAAAATCATCCTGCCTTATCATTCACATAACACAATAGATTGATTAAAATTGTGAAAAACATTTTTTTGTTTGCCAAGACAATATGCGAAAGGGCGTCAACTGCCCAACCCCCTTGTGAATAATTAGTTGGTTCACACCTGAGAAGACAAAGACCCTGCATAGTAATGAGCCTTTCATTCAGGTGTGAGAAAGAATGCAAGGACCCCAAAGAATGCAAGGACAATATATTTATATATATATATATATATATATATATATATATATATATATACATACATACACACACACACACACACACACACAGATATATATATATATATATATATATATATGCTAAATATAAATGAAAGTCAAAAGCACATTTTTAGTCATACCTTGCTCTAAGCAAATAAAATGTGAGTAAAATAAATAAATATTCAGTCGGCTATAAACAAAGCAATTGTGAGCGATAAATAAACAAAAGTAAAGGCAGGTATCTCACAGTAAATGCTTATGCCCCGTTGATGCGGGCTCTAAGCAAATCAAATGCTGCGTGTATAGTACCGTGAAAAGTTTGGACACATTACTATTTTTAATATTTAAAAAAAAAAAAAAATTAAGAGTAACACAGTCACACATCTTTATGCCACATCTCTACACAATGAACGGATTGTTCACGAACGAACGACACATCACTAACTTACATTTCTAACATTTACACCGGTATTCACAAACAAGTATTTACGCATGATAAAGTGTCATAGGCTAACCAAAACTGAACATTTATATATAAAATAAAATATATTGTATTTAGACAGTATCACGTATTTTACCGGAGTCTGAAATATATTTCTCTCAATCACATAACCTAGCAGTTATTCGCGAACAAAATGCATTACACATAAGGAAGTAGGCTATTTAGCATGATAATCAGTGTCATAAACTAATCAAAACTGAGTGAAATATATGTAGGCTGATATACAAATATGTTTAGAGAATATCACATTTAAAAAGTTTACACGAGCGTACACGAATGTTAGGGATATTGTGAGGCAATATTTCCTATGTCAAAAGGTAGCCAAAACTAGGCAAAATATAGTCTGAAAATTAATTTGAGCTCTATATGATCAGAAAAGGAATTATTTAACACAACTTACTCCGAACTTCTATCCTCGGCGAGATCAATTTGTTCTTGAAAATGCAGCCGTTCGTCGTCCGAGTCGCAATCTTCCTCTGAAGAAAAGGTGAATTCTTCATCGCTGTCCAGAATCATCTGAAGGGCCTCTTTGTCGGAGTAGCGTGCTGCCATCCTCAAAACGCGATGAACTATCAGTGAATCTGATAAAGAAACTTCGTGTTTTTATGGCATTGATCGGGGGGCGTGCCGCGTGTGCTATGCATAGATCGCCTATTTACCATGTGAAAAGCTCTGGGGGCGCGGCGGTCTCCGCTAATTAAAGATAATGAAGGGAGAACGAAAAAACTGTACCTCTCCTTCCCAGCAGGCACAGTACGTCAATGTGACGTCAGGCAGACGTTGGACTCCAACTAATCCAACGTCAGTCAGACGTCATATTTTGGTTGAAAATGAAAATCAGGTTGACGTCTAAACCCAACGTTTGTTTGACGTCAAGCTTCAACGTCACACAGATGTTGAATTTTGGTTGGAATAAGCACTGCAAAAAAATGTGACATGTATGGCAGCGCATTAAATCTGTGAAGATCTCAGCAGAGGAGGAGTGAACATCTCAAACAGCATTACCAGCTTCACTTATTACTAACCAGACTCACTTTATTTCATTTCCGGTTTAATTAAATCAATAGTTGTATTTTAAAGTCACCATGATGGTGGTTAGCGTTTGCTTTAGTTGGACTCTTGGCCCTTAACTCTTTAGCATAAATCTTCTCTGGCTGCTATAATTGTGTGTTTTTATGAAGCACATTAATTGTGGCAAAAAAGCCTAGAGAAAATTAGATAGGTGATGATGGTTGTTTATTGATGATGAAGTCATCATATAATTGCCTGAAAGTTTTGATAACTTTGTACTTGAGTTTGTGATGTTGTTTTAAAACAGAACCCATTTTATTTTACAGTATGAAAGCAACGTTATATCAAATAATATAAAGGATTGGAAAAACGTTTTCTCCAACATTATTACTTAGACATCAAGAATCAGTGTATGACTCTCAACAATGGTGACAATAAATTAAATGCTTCATGCTGCAGTGCATGCTGGGTACCACCAATCAAAACTCACCCATATCTCCCAGCATGCACTGCGGCATTAATAAATTATGCAGGATTTTTTTAGTTGATCTGATTATCTGGATATTTTGTTTGATTGTCACCATTGTTGAGATTCATACGCTGTTTCTTGATGTCTGTGTGCGTCTAAGTAATGCCATAGATTAAAGGTTTTTGTGCACTAAATAGTTTTAAAAAAACAAGTATATTATATGATAAACAACACTGCTAGATGTGCTGTAGAATCAAACGATTTCTATTATGAATAAAGCAATATTTAAACCACAAGTCCCATTTAATCAATGCATTAGACACTGAAAAAGATCAGGGATTCAGGAAATTACATGATGATATCATCAGCAGCAATAAACAGCCAACATCACCTGATCTCATGGCTTTTTTTAGCTACAACCATTGTGCTTTGTAAACACACAATTATAGCAGCCAGAGAAAACTTTATATTAAAGAGTTAAGGGTCAAGAGCACAACTAAAGCAAACGCTCACCACCATCATGGTGACTTTAAAATACAACTACTGATTTCATTCAAATGGAAATTTAAAAAAGTAAATCTGGTTAGTTTTAAGTGAAGCTGGTAATAAGTGTACGGCCATGCATTTCACCTTTTTGTTTGGTTTATTCCAAGCAAAATTCAATGACTGCCCAACGTTGGAGCCTGACGTCAAACAAACATTGGATTTAGACGTCAACCCGACTTTCATTTTCAACCAAAATCCAACGTCTGGCTGACGTTGTAGTTTATATACTGTGCCTGCTGGGTTGGTTTCAAACGGATTACATAAACTGGAAATATTTATTTTTTTAGTAAATTACTTCATTTAAAAGAAGAGAATTTCAGCTTCATAAAGATAAATCTCTCGTATCTCTGTGACAAGTATTGACAGAGTTACAGTTCATTTTTCGGACGCGTTTCATAATGGACCTCACTGACAAAACGCGCATCATGTTTATTTTTCTTTATTTGACGAAAAGCACAACACTTTGTTTTTATTGTGAGTACCCACAAAAAAAAGACACTTAACAGGATCTAATAATGTACAGCACTTATATGTAAGATCAAAATCAACAGAGTAATTTGAGTCTCTTTTGCACTGATAAGGAAAAAAGTGAGCTGGTATCGCCGGCGATACCGCCGACCCCAGAGGATTAACTCACTAATATTGTGTGTGACTTTTATACGGGTGATATGTTATTCATTTTGTTTTATTGTTGTGATTCTACAGCAAGAGATCTGGCACATTTTTATCAGAATATCAACTGTTTTTTAAAACACCATTTACACATTTTGGACTTCTGTGATTTCTACTCACACACAGACATCAAGAATCAGCATATGAATCGCTACAATGGTGACATGCTTCATGGTGCAATGCATTCTGGGAGCCATGGATAAGTTTCGTATGATGCACCCAGAATGCATTGCACCATGAAGCATGTCACCATTGTTGAGATTCATACACTGTAAAAAAAAAAATCGTAAAAAAACGGTCAATGACTGGCAGCTACGGCTGCCAAACAAAAACCATAAAAATAAAGTAAAATATCATAATTTAAATTAAATGCAAAAAACTTTTACAGAAATTTTCCTTAATTTTTTTTAACAGAAACACAGTTAAAACACAGTTACTTTACATTTATTTTCTGATTTTTTTACTGAAAAACACGCAGTTAATTACATGCATGATTTGCTTTGACTATATACGTCACTACATCAGCAACTACACAGTTACTGTCAGTTAAATAAAGAAACATGCAGCATTTCATCAGTGTTTATTTGCTCATCCTGGACTGAAGCTCAGGCTCTACTCTTCAACACAATGGTGACACACGAAACACACCATACAGAAACACTTTAAACCCCAACAGAACATTAAACACTACCAGATCTCTCAGGATCTCAGCATCTTCACTTATTACGATCCAGACTTTATTTCTTTCATACTAACATTATTATTGAGAATTAACAGAGGTTTAGAAATTGAAGCTTTATTGAAAAGAATAAAGTTTGATGTCACCATGATGGAGATCAGTGTTTGCTTTAGTTGGGCTCTTGAACTTTTAGCATTGAACTTTAATGTTTCTCTGGCTGCATTAACTGTGTGTCTCTGATGCATATTTGTTGTGGTAAGAGTCTAAGAGAAACTCAGATCAGATAATGTTGGTCACTTTTTAGTGATAATAGTCATCATGTAGAGTCCTGCTCCATTGATACCATCTGAAGTATGTATGATATAATATCTGTTTATGTCATTAAATATTAGTTATTCATTTTGCATGATGAAGCTTCTATAAAACATTCTTCTGTGCTTTGATACTCAGATTTTATGAAGTCATAATACAGAAAATCTTTGACAGGATCATATAGACTCACTCAGACATCAAGAATCAGCGTATGAATCACAACAATGGTGACAATGAAAAAAAAAAACTTTTTTGGTTGTCACCATTGTTGAGATTCATATGTTGATTCTTGATGTCTCTATACAACAACAAAAAAAAGACAAATTTTTTTTTTGCAGTATATATATATATATATATTCTTAAATGCAGATGGTTATAAACGGATACCACAATATTCCAAGGGTCATGTGAAAAATTATGACATTAAAGACTTTGTATAAAGCTAAATTCCACCTACATACTCCGTAATTTAAGCTATAATATTCAGAGATTTGACTGTCATATCAGTGAATCAGATCATCATATGATGACTATAACATCATCAATTAAGGTTTGAGATCATCTGATATTTTCTCCAGCATTTATTGCTATGACAAACGTGTATCAAATACACAGTTAAAGCAGCCAGAGAAAAGCATAAGTTAAATCTCAAGGGTCATGACCCCAACTAAAGCAGACACTGATCCCAATCATGGTGACATCAAATTTATTTTAAAGTTTTTTACACTTTATTTAAATTAGCATATTTTACTTTAATTTTATGGTTTTTGTTTGGCAGCCGCAGCTGCCAGTCATTTGACCCTTTTTTTACGATTTTTTTAGAATGAAGGTATTTGATCATAATAATGCAGGAAATACCTGTGAAATAACAGTGTTTTTTCAGTTTATTTAAATTAGCATATTTTACTTTAATTTTATGGTTTTTGTTTGGCAGCCGTAGCTGCCAGTCATTTGACCCTTTTTTTACGATTTTTTTACAATGAAGGTATTTGATCATAATAATGCAGGAAATACCTGTAAAATAACAGTGTTTTTCAGTTTATTTAATTTAGGATGTTTTACAGTTTTTTGGGGAGCTGACAGTCATTTGACCATTTTATCATTTAACTGTTTTGTTTCTGTTAAATTACAGATTATATTTGTAATTTTACATACATTTTTATGTAATTTAAGAAAACAGAAAAAATACTGTATAAAAAATACAATCAATTTTCTGTATAAAAAATGTGAATTACTGTAATTTGTCATTAATGTCACAATACCTAAAATAACAGCTGAATTTTTATTTTACAGATATTATTTGTAATTTTACAGTGTTTTGAGTACAATTTAAAATTAAAGCAAATGATCGTCAAAAATCACAGTTATTTTCTGTAAAATTAGGATTTTTTTTTACAGTGTATGCTGATTCTTGATGTCTGTGTGTGAGTAAAAATCGCAGAAGTTCAAAATGTGTAAGTGGTGTTTTAAAAATCATTTGATGTTCTGATAAAAATGTGCTGGATCTCTTGCTGTAGAATCACAACAATAAAACAAAATGAACAACATTTCACCCATATAAAACTCACACACAATAATAGTGAGTTAAGCCACTACATGATGATTATATTCTAATCATCGATCAGTTTATAGCATCTGATTGCATTTTCTCTTGCTGTTCTCAACATAACAATCAGATACAACTGAGCAGAGAAAAGCTAATGTTAAAAAGTCAAGAGCCCAACTAAACCAAACACTGATCACCATAATGGTGACACCAAACCAAACTATTATTTTCAATAAATCATCAACATCTTAACCTCTGTTCATTTTCAATAAGAACTTCTGTAGACGTCTAGCAGAAATAAAGTAAACCTGGTTAGTAATAAGTGAAGCTGGTAATGCTGTTTGTGGAGTTGTTTAATCAGATCTTGAGAGATTTCGTGTATTTTATCTTCAGTTGATTTAATCTAAGGCTGTGGCTGGAAGTAGTTATTGTGTTTCTCTTTTCTTCAGTGATTCTGCTTGTTAACAGCAGGTGTTCATCAATAATGCTCAATCATTATTCAATCAATTAATTGTCTCATTAACTCCAACACTGATCAGTGTTACATTTAACAGCCTGTAGTGTGCTCACTGAGCAGTGTTCATTTCATCTGGGCAAACCCATGTGGGGCCTACATGGAAACCGTGGACAAAACTGGCTGGGTCCCAGTTAGATAGCCCAGGTCAAATCCATGTGGGCCCCACATGGCTGTGCTGGCTGGGTTATTATCCTGTACCTTCAATAAATGTCAAGCACTTACTCCACTTTCTCCAAAACCATGTCTATATGACATTTTTTCGTATGCTGCAACTTTCCCCAATTCTGGGTTCACTGGGTTCACAATCACAATTCTGTAACCCATGAAAGACGGTGATCAAATCCACAGACTAACTAGTGTAAGATCGGTAAATGCAGTATTTGAAAAAGACGAGAGGCATGACGTGATTGGCTGCCAAAAAAACACCCGTAAATCTTTTAGGTTTTATAAATTTATTATTTATTTATTTATTTATTTATTTATTTATTTATTTATATGTATTGTTTTATTTATTTGAGAGTTTTTATGGGATACCAAATAATATATACCTTTTAATTTTCATAATAATGCCCTCAACCCAGTGCTATTCTATCCAGTTACACTTTAAAGGGCATCTTGCAGGTAAAAAAAAAATCTAAATTAATACATAACCTTGTATAAAAATACCATATGAAAAGTTAATGCAGGATTTAAAATGTTTTAAAACAACATAAGGGCACCAATTTAGTAGATAAAGTGAGCGTTTCTTTGACTGCTCGTAAAAAAAGTTTTTTTTTCAGCATCGCGTCATTTTACGTCACGCGAGGGAGTTGTGTGTGTGCTCTGCGTCAGCTCAGTGCAGAGTAGGTTGGTATTCAGTAAGAGCGGTCGTGAGTCAGTGTTTTCGGTAATTTTTGTATTTTAATTTATCATCGTCATGGTAAATTATTGTGTTTGTGGAGGTTGCAAAAACTCCTGCCTGTCAGGACATAGAGTCCACAGGTTTCCTAACAAAAAAAAGGATGATTGATGCCATCTATCTTTCGTGACTGGGTGCGGTTTGTGCAGGTGAAGAGACGGGATCGGCTCTTCCGCATCGGCTTCGAAAAACGCGGTCGTGTGCAGCGTTCACTTTAGATCGGAGGATTATCATCCCGGCGATATGATGGAGTTCAACATGGGATGCCGAAGCAAGAACTGCCTCGCATTTCCCACACATGCACCTATGGAACAAAAACGTGTATCAGGAATAAAAATATCTCTCCGTCTCTCGATGAGAAACCGCTAAATTTAACGTTAGTCTGGACGGATATTAATGAGCATGACATATGTCTGATCAGCTACACATTTAAGACAACATCTCTATTGCAAATGCAAACCCCTCCATCAATGCAACGTCATTGCCAAATAGCTGCATGTACACACAAATCGGATCTGAACAGTTGCTATTAACTGATATACGATGGTAATAATCTGTACACAGCAAAATCCCCAGTGTTAAATTAACACTGAAAAGTGTGAATTATATAAACTCTGAGCAGAGTGTTAAATGAACACTGAAGCAGTGTTAAAGTTAATGAGATAATTAAGTGATTAATTGAGTGATGATTGAGCATTGATGTGACGTCATGATGATGGAGTGTGCCTCGCGGCTCTTCCACATTGTTTGTTGTTTTTATCGATATATACTTTAATTGGTAAGCCAAATTAATAGTATTTTGGTACCCAGAGGCTATAATGCCTCCAAAGAAGATAACGATGGAAGAAACAATAAAAGAAATGAATGAAACACTGAAGAAAGTGACGCAAGATATAAGAGACGTTATAGCAAAGCAAACTGAGATAACGAACCTTTTGGCAGAAATTAGAGAACTCAGAGAAAGTGCGGCCGCAAAAGATCTGAGGATTGCTGCACTTGAAAATAAAGTGTTGAAGATGGATGAAATGGAACGTAGAATCCAGGATATGGAACTGTTTACCCGGAAAGAAGATGTAATAATAAGTGGCCTTGATGTCAAACCAAGGACGTACGCTGCCGCGATGATTAAGAGAGATGACGAGAAAAGTTTAAATTTGAAAGATCAAGAATCCCTTGAAACGCAGGTAATTTCCTTTCTTCAAAGTAGGAACATCCTTCTGGACAAGAGTAACATCGCAGCTTGTCACATTCTACCAAGAAAGGACCGTGCAACCAAGCCCAAAATTATGATGCGTTTTGTGAGTCGTAAACACAAAACTGAACTTTTGGTGCAGGGGAAAAAGCTCAAAGGCACGGCGGTGTACATCAATGAACATCTAACATCTAAAAATGCCGAGATTGCCCGAGTTGCTCGGCAGCTATGGAAGGATCGCAAAATAAAAGCTACCTGGACTAGAGATTGTAAGGTGTTGATAAGATTGAATGGCCCCTCGCCGGAAGCGGAGAAAGTGTTGATGATTAGGGAGCTGAAAGATCTGGACTGCTACAAATGAAGATGCTTCTGGGGAATATAGGAATTTTGGGCCAGGATTAGTTACGTTATTGTCCGGATATATAATTTATTTTTTACTTTTTTTAATGGGCGCTCGAAAAGCTTCAATCCTTGGTCGATGTTTAATTAGTTTTGAAGGGAGTTTGGTGCACCTATGGGAGCAAGGTAGGAAACACTTTTTTACTTTGACTATGATTGTACATCATTTTTTGCCATTGGGACTTCCTACAGCAGCGACTTTTATTTTTTGGACTTATTGTGGACTAAATCATTTATTTTGTTCTCCATATGGTGGCACTTGTTGGTTAAACACAGCAGTTGTAAAAATAACACCTGTACGGTATTATTATTTGTTTATCTGCACTGTAAAAAAAAAAATGCCTGTCCAACATAAAAATTTCTAGTGACCTGTTGCACCTAAAATTTTTAGTTGGCCCAATGTGGACTCATATAAACACTGAAAAAGTTAATGAGAGAATTAAGTGATTAATTTAGTGATCATTGAGCATTATTGAAGACACCTGATGATAACAAGCAGAATCACTGAAGGAGAAAATCACAAATTGTAAGCCACCGTTATGGCGATAAGTGTTTGCTTTAGTCGGGCTCTTGACCCTTAAATATTTAACTTTAGATTTTGTTTGGCTGTTGTATCTGAGTTATAACTGCCAGATCAACAAAGAAATAAAGTGAACTGATGGTGTTGGTTATATTATGACAATCATCACTTGAACTTTATGTTTTTGATATATGTTGTTGGTTACAGCATAACTATGATTCTGCATAAATATCCAGAATTTCAGATATAATATGAAAGTTTTCTTAACAGTTGTTTTCTAAAAAAAAAAAAAATCTTTCTTTTAGGCACACACAGACTTCAAGATTCAGTCTATGCATCTCAACAATGGTGACGAGCAGAATATTCAATTAGGAAAAGTAAATTACATTGAACATTCAGATCATAATTTATTCATATCGCAATGCATGATGGGAGCCATTAATGAGTTGTGATTGGTGGCAGCCACTGCAACATATTTTTTTATTGTCACCATTGTTGAGATTCACAGGCTGATTATTGATGTCTGTGGTTCTAGATTAGTTCATTAGAAAGTGTTTTTATCAAAACGATGTTTATTAAATATTATGGATTATAAGAAACATAATGATATTCATTTATGCTGTACAATCACAAAGTTCCTGATAATAAGTTAAACCAAGCTATCTCAGTAAGTTTTATTTTCAAATCACAGCATGATTATGCTATAACATAACCAACACCATCATATCACACTTTTCTTTGATTTTCTGCTGTTATTTATCTATAACAGTCAAATGAACAAATTTAAAGTGAATGTATAAGGGTCAAGAGCCCAACTAAAGCAAACACTTATCGCCATAACGGTTGCTTACAATTTGTGATTTTCTCCTTCAGTGATTCTGCTTGTTAACATCAGGTGTCTTCAATAATGCTCAAACATCACTAAATTAATCACTTAATTCTCTCATTATCTTTAACACTGCTTCAGTGTTTATATGAGTCCACATTGGGCCAACTAAAAATTTTAGGTGCAACAGGTCACTAGAAATTTTTATGTTGGACAGGCATATATTTTTTTACAGTGTGTTTGTTTATAGAAAATGATGACTGAGACTGATTTATCAGGGCCTACAAGGGGCTACACACTGTTAAGAGCTAAACACATGGACTACAAGTTGTATGATTTTGAATGTAATATTGATCCAGAAAATCACTGCTTTAACACAATTAATTCCATGTGTGATTACTATACAGAAGAAAAGTTCAATGATATAGTTAGCTTGGACAGTAAATTTTCAGTAATACATTTTAATTGTAGGAGTTTGTATGCAAACTTTACCAAGATCCAGGAATATTTAAGGTCTTTAAAACAAACATTTTCAGCCATAGCGCTGTCAGAAACATGGATTAATGAAGCTCGAGGTGTAGATTTCTGTATGGAAGGTTATGAATTTTATCATTGCAGTAGAAGAGAAAAGAGGGGAGGCGGTGTTGCCTTATTTGTGTCCACTGATTTGAAATGCAGAATTGTAGAATGTATGACAACAGCCATTAATGATTTAATTGAATGTATTACAGTGGAGATTGATATGGAAAAGAAGAGGAATGTTGTTGTTACATGCATTTACAGAATACCTGGGTCAAAAATTGAAATATTTAATGAACAGCTAGAAAAGGTGTTATGTCAGCTGAATGAAAAAAAAATTATATTTTGTGTGGGGACACAAACATTGATTTGTTGAGTGTGAATAGACAAGCTGCAGCTAGTGATTATTTGGAGATGCTACACAGTAGAGGGTTGTTTCCATTGATCACCGAGCCAACTCGGATAACAACAACATGTTCGACATTGATCGACCATATCTTTACAAATGTTTTAGAAAGTAAAATCAAGAGTGGTTTGATGATCAATGATATAAGCGACCATTTACCTGTTTTTTGTGTTTTGGATTGTCAAATACCTAATGAGAAGGAAGCTGGCTGTAGGATTAAATATGTTAGGAAAAGGACAGATGAAGCAATTTGTAGATTTAGAAATGACTTGAGTGAGCAAGACTGGAAAGAGGTGTATGTCGGGGAAGTAAATGCAGCATATGAAGCTTTTCTAGATAAATATCTTACATTATATGAAGGGTATTGTCCATATGAGCAATATAGATATAAGGATAGCTTTAGTAAAAACCCTTGGATTACAAGGGGATTACAGAATGCATGTAAAAAGAAGAATAAACTTTATAGAGATTTTATTAAATTTAGGTCAAAAGAAGCAGAAATGAAGTATAAGTTGTATAAAAATAAATTAACAACTATAATGAGACAAGCGAAAAAAGATTATTTTGGTAGTTTATTAGAAAAAAACAAAACTGATATTAAAGGAACATGGAATGTTTTGAATAAACTGATTGGGAAAAGTACATCAGGTCAGGACAGTACATCACATCATTTTATAAATGAGGATAATAAGAAAATTGAAAACTTAAATGAAGTAGTAAACGAATTTAATTCTTTTTTGTAAATGTGGGACCCAAGCTAGCAGAGAATATTGAAAAACAACTTAGGGTCACAGAATGGAGGGACAAGGGGGAGTAGAGTACTCCAATCAATGTTTCTTGGAGATGTTAGTGAAAATAAAATTATATCTATAGTAAATGCATTAAAATACAAGACATCTACAGATATGGATGGGTTAGATATGATTATTGTGAAAAAAAACATTGATTGTATTGTTAAACCTTTAAGTTACATATTTAATCTTTCATTTCAGACAGGGATCTTTCCTAATAGGATGAAGGTAGCAAAGGTGGTCCCACTATATAAAGATGGTGATACGCATATGTTTACAAATTATAGACCAATTTCGTTATTATCCCAATTTTCTAAAGTCCTTGAAAAAATTTTTGTGCAAAAATTAGATGAATTTATTGAAAAAAACAGTTGTTAGATGAGAGCCAGTATGGATTCCGTTCAGGTAGATCTACAGCTTCTGCGACCATGAATATAGTTGAGGACATAGTAAATGCAACTGACAACAAGAAACACACAATAGGTGTGTTTATCGATTTAAAGAAAGCATTTGATACAATTGATCATTCAATCTTGTTATTAAAGCTACAATCATATGGTGTGAGAGGAATAGTGTTGGATTGGTTAAGTAGTTATTTGAATAAAAGACAACAGTATGTTCAGTATAATAATAACAAATCCAATAGTATGCAAATTCAATGTGGTATACCGCAAGGTTCAGTTTTAGGACCGAAATTATTTATACTTTATATTAATGATATCTGTGATGTTTCGAAGTTATTGAATTTTGTTCTATTCGCAGATGACACAAACATTTACCTCTCAGGAAATTATTTAAAGGAATTGGTAATTAGTATGGAACAAGAAATGGTTAAAGTGAAGGAATGGTTTGATATTAATAGGTTGTCATTAAATTTAAAGAAAACAAAGTTTATGATTTTTGGTAATAGAAAAAAAGATGAAAGTATTGTACTATCAATAGCAGGAACAAAAATAATGAAAGTTAGGGAAATCAGGTTTTTGGGTGTGCTACTAGATGAAGGGTTGACTTGGAAACCACATATCTCACACATACAAAAAAAGATATCTAAGAGTATTTTTGTATTAAATAAGGTAAAACATGTGTTAGATTATAAGGCATTGAGAACCTTGTATTGTGCACTGGTCTTGCCCTACATCAGCTACTGTGTGGAGGTGTGGGGAAACACATACCAAAGCAATACAAGGTCACTCTTTCTATTACAAAAGAGAGCTATACGAATTATATTTAAAACAGATTATAGAGAGCATACAAATGCATTATTTGTTGCCTCTAAATTGTTAAAATTTAAAGAATTGGTTGAATTACGGACACTTATTGTTATGTTTAAAGCAAAAGGTAGAGTATTGCCCACAAACCTTCAACACTTGTTTATCCTTAAAGAAAATGAAGGAAGAAGAAAGGGTCATTTTAGGTATCAAACCGCAAGGACAACAGCAAAACAAATGTGTACTTCAGTGGTGGGAGTGAAAGTTTGGAATTCTTTGCAAAATGAACTAAAGCAATGTAAAAATATATTTCAGTTTAAAAAAAGATTTAAAGAGAAAACAATGGATTTGTATGAACACTTATAGAAGATGATGATGATGATGATGATGATGATGATGGTTGTGATCATGGTTTGCTTTTGTTTTCAATGAATATTTATAGAAATTGATGATAATGATGATGGTTGTGATCATGGTTTGCTTTTGCTTTGGAAATCTGTTTCAGGTTGATGTTTTGGTTTCTAGTTGTTTCATTTGTTATGTTGAGTTTATTTTTTATTTTTATTTTTTTGTGGAGGGGGCAGGAAATATAAGATATTCTTCATCCTGCCTCCTTTTCATCATGGTTTTGTAAATTATATTTATGAGTATGATGAAGTAAGTTAATAGAAAATATCCATGAATGAAATAAACATAAACATAAACATTATTGAAGACACCTGATACACAACAAAATCCCCAGTGTTAAATTAACACTGAGAGTGTGAATTATATAAACTCTGAGCAGAGTGTTAAATGAACACTGAAGCAGTGTTAAAGTTAATGAGATAATTAAGTGATTAACTGAGTGATGATTGAGCATTATTGAAGACACCTGATGTTAACAAGCAGAATCTCTGAAGGAGAAAACCGTAATTTTTAAGTCACCATTATGGAGATCGGTGTTTGGTTTAGTTGGGCTCTTGACCCTTATATCATTAACTTTAGATTTTGTTTGGCTGCAGTACATGAGTTATAACAGCCAGATGAACAAATAGAAAAGGTGATCTGATGGTGATGGTTGTGTTTTAACATAATCATTATTTCACAATCATTTGACCTGAATCACTGAACTCATATAGAGCCTAATTTAATATAGAGTTAGGTTTACTTTATTAATTATAGCAGCAGTGACCTTGTACAGCATAATATTTTTAACGTTTACAATGTAATCAAAATAATTTCTTAAAAGTTTCTCTTATTCAAGTTTTTACATTTTTTTTAAGACACACAGATATCAATAATTAGCCTGTGAATCTCAACAATGGTGACAATTATCAAGCATGTTGCAGTGCATTCTGGGTGCCACCAATCAAAACTCATTCATGGCTCCCATCATGCATTGCTGCATGAATAAATAATGAGCTTATGTTCAGAGGTGATCTGTTTGTCACCATTGCTGAGATTTATACGCTAATTCTTGATGTCTGTGTGCCTACATAAAATGTTTTTTGGAATTTTTGTTTTTTATATGATCGTTTGGATTTCATTGAAAATGCTAAAAATGGTATGTTCTAAAATGGTTTAAAAATCCATAAGGTAAATTTAACTCAGAATGTATGCTCTTGATTAATTCAGTGATTCAGGTCAATTAATGATTATGTTAAAACACAGCCAACACCATCAGATCACCTTTTCTATTTGTTCATCTGGCTATTATAACTCACATACAGCAGCCAAACAAAATCTAAAGTTAATGATTTAAGGGTCAAGAGCCCAACTAAACCAAACACTGATCACCATAATGGTGACTTATAAATTACGGTTTTCTCCTTCAGAGATTCTGCTTGTTAACATCAGGTGTCTTCAATAATGCTCAATCGTCACTCAATTATTCACTTAATTATCTCATTAACTTTAACACTGCTTCTGTGTTCATTTAACACTCTGCTCAGAGTTTATATAATTCACACTCTCAGTGTTAATTTAACACTCTCAGTGTTAATTTAACACTGGGGATTTTGCTGTGTACAATTCTGTGAGCACAGTGTATATCGTTAGCGAACGTGTATATATCTATAAGCTAACACTGGTCTCTCACCAAGACACCGGTCCTGTTCTCCACTGGTTCTCCTCACACACCTCAGTGTGTCTCCTCTGACCGTTGTTCTGTCTAACATTAATCCTGGCCTGTCCCTGCTCTCTTGGCAGCGTAGCAGGCTGGTAATTGTATGGCTGTGGTCCGTCATACGAGTAAGTATGAACAATTTCCTCAGCGCCCGATATGTCATTGCGATCCATTGTTTTCATGTTGTTTGAATAGACCGGTCTCCCGCCCGTTACGTCACGCCCGTCACGCCCATTTTCAGATGCGGAAGTAAAATTTTCTCACAAAAACGACTCCAGAAGCCAGTATATTTTAAAGAAAATCTAGTTTCTACATTATTTTTCTATACATTGACTCGTTGGGTCCTCTAACCTGCAAGATGCCCTTTAACACCCATTGGGTCCCACTTTATATTAAGTGGCTTTAAGTACTATGTACTTACATTGAAATTAATAATTTGATACAATGGACATATTGTACATAATTTGGTCCCACTTTATATTAAGTGGCTTTAAGTACTATGTACCTACATTGAAATTAATAATTTGATACAATGGACTTATTGTGTACATGTTTTTACATTGTACTTATATTTTGAAAATACCTGCATGTAATTACAGCTGTAATTAATTTATGTAATTCACACGTGTAATTACACAGTTGACCCTTCCCTTACACCTTAACCCACCCTTAAACCTACCCATATCACCACACCTGACCCTAACCTTAGTTCACACGTGTAATTACACAGTTGACCCTTCCCTTACACCTTAACCCACCCTTAAACCTACCCATATCACCACACCTGACCCTAACCTTACCCGTATCACACACACCTGACCCTAACCTCACCCGTATCACATCTCAATAGCAGCAAAAGTGTTTTACAATACAGCCTGAACACAATTAGTACATTGTACTTATTTTTCGATGTAAGTACATAGTACTTAAAGCCACTTAATATAAAGTGGGACCAATTTTTTTTTTACATTGTACTTATATTTTGAAAAAACCTGCATGTATTTACAGCTGTAATAAATGTATGTAATTGCATTTGTAATTACACTGTTGACCCATTCCTTAAACCTTAACCCACCCTTAAACCTATTCATACCACACACATCTGTCCCTTAGTTACATTGTACTTATTTTTCGATGCAAGTACATAGTAGTTAAAGCCACTTAATATAAACTGGGACCCATCTCTTTTATGTAGACTTTTAAGTTCCTGCACAAAAAAAGGACAACAATGAAATCACCAGCCAATTACATAATTCCAAAGAGCTCATTTGCATTGCAGTTTTCTCCGTACATGTTTTAAAATAGTGCACTGTAAAAAAGAAAAAGTTAGTTCAACTCAAATTTTCAAGGTAACCGACTGCACAGAATTTTTTAGTTGAAGATATGAACTTAATTTTTTAAGTTTTAAAGGACTACAATTATTAAATTGCGTCAGCTAAGTTTTTCAAGTTCTGACAACTAAGTTTTTTTAATTCAAGTTACTGGAACTTTCAAGTCTGTAAAAGCTTACTATTTTGAGTTCAGATTACCATCCCCTGTAATAACTTGTTATTTTGAGTTTAAATTACCCCCCCACATTAAATCATCCACTGACAGTAAACCAGTTCATTTATGCATGTTTATTTGAACGACTTTGGCACAAACAGCTTTACAATTCCACAATGTTAACAAGTAATCTTATATCCAAAGCAAATACATCAGGTTTCAGAACCGTAATATGGGCAGGTTTTTTTTTCTTTCCGACTCTTGTTGAGACCTTACAAATAATGCAATATAGCCAAAGATGACCAATAAACAGTTGTATAGTGCCTAAGTATTAATTCAGAAATGTGTAAATCCCCAGCTGAAAAAGCCACATTATCTGAACTTTCTGAATTATCTGAACTTTGAAATTAGCCAAAAATGCAAACATGCAGGCTATAACAGTAATGGTGAAATACAGCTTCTACTGAACAATCAATACCGTACACTGTAAAAAAAAAAAAAATCGTAAAAAAACGGTCAATGACTGGCAGCTACGGCTGCCAAACAAAAACCATAAAAATAAAGTAAAATATCGTAATTTAAATGAAATGCAAAAAACTTTTACAGAAATTGTCCTTAATTTTTTTTACAGAAAAACACTGTTATTTTACAACTATTTCCTGAATTATTACGACCAAACACCTTCATTGTAAAAAAATCCCATAAAAAAAACAGTCAAATGACTGTCAGCAATGGCTGCCATACAACAAACATAAAATTAATGTAAAATATCTTAATTTAAATAAGTGCAAAATACTTTTACAGAAATCTTCATTAATCTTTTTTAACAGAAAGACACAGTTAAAACACAGTTACTTCACATTTATTTTCTGCTTTATTTACTGAAAAACATGCAGTTAATTACATGCATGATTTGCTTTGACTATATACGTCACTACATCAGCAACTACACAGTTACTGTCAGTTAAATAAAGAAACATGCAGCATTTCATCAGTGTTTATTTGCTCATCCTGGGAGTAAGGGGAGGCTGCAGACCTGGAGCCGGCAGATATACGCCCCTGACAGTTTTACGCCCCTGACAGTTTTACGCCCCTGTTGTTCCTGATGCGTCCAGTAGGGGGAGCCTGTACAGCGACACGAATTGAGTTATGTTATTAAATAATCTTCTTTTGTTTTTAAATAATACATTTATTTATTTTGTATTGAAAGGATGAAAGGATACAAGACATTAACAGTGAGAAAGAGAAAAAAAATAACAAGGGGGACATCAAAAGAGATTGAGGCTACACAAATCAATACAATTTTACATTTTGTCAATATAAAAAATTAAAGGTGCTTTACATCAGACTCAATGATATTATTTATTTTAGAAACCTTTGAGTTTAAAGGTTTTGACATTTTCTTAAAAGAAGAAAAATGGGACTTTATATCGGAGGAGAATATTCTTAAATCAGGATCATTGAATGGTTCTGTCTTTATAAGGATGAATCTTGCCCAGAAGACAAAGTAATAATATCGTTAGAATGAAAATCTGACAAAAAATTATAGATTCTGTCATTTGTATGTTAAATAATCTGCTAAAGTTATTGTTGTTTAGCAATGATGCAACATTTATTATTTATAAACAATTAGCTTGGTATAGGTAGCCTTTCAATTCATTTCTATATCAATGGATGGGTCTATAATTTATTTCGAGAGACAAAAAGTTCTTGACGGTCAAGTTTATGTTCAATCTGGCTTAAACTTAGCTATACCATAGGTTTAGCTGCCCCTAGTCTTCTCTACTCACTTTAAAAAGCATTTTCTTTTTAATTTTCTTTTGTTGCCTGTCTTTAGCTTGTGTGAGATGGCCTCTTCTGGTAGGACCCTGTTTACTCCTTACATTAAAACACACTCCACATGGTTTCTGGGGCAACATTACAGTAGATATTGGAAATATCTGAACTTGTTTTTTTTTACAGTCTATGATGTGAACACACAAAAGACACATTTATAATAGGCATATATGTATACATGTATGTAAATCTCTGTCTAAGTAAAAGTTGAACTGCACAATCACTCAAATATTTTGATTATTTCCAACATCATTTCTTAAAATAGCTTACTGGTCGGGACTAAAATGTAGGGTATGTGCACTTAAAGTGGGTTTTATCATACTCTGTCTTTACCAAATTCTTTTTAACTTGCATCTCATAAAGGTGTGTGTTTGCTTTAGCTATAAGAAAATGAAAATCTATCTCTAAACTTATAAATACCCATCATTTTTTTATGACTTACAAAATAAACAACTCACAGAGACATACATGGACATGGTTTTAATGTCATTTTCAATTTTCTCTGCACAGTCCATCATTGGTGGCCAAAAGAAATCAAAGTGGCTTGACACTTTTTTCACTATTGTTCCATCAACAAGTGCTTGTGCCGCTGTACTTTGAAGATCAGGAGCAAATTGATGCAGTCCACACACACCTGACATCAATTCTACACACACACACACACACACACACACACACACACGATAAAATCACCATGGATGTCCTTTTAAAAAATAGTTAAAGAAGAGGGGTAAACCATAGGGGAGTCATCATAATTCATAAATTGTGTTAATAAAAAAATTGTGAACAACAGTATTGTGTCTTTCTTTTAAATGGCCCTTGGAATTTTAGAAAAGGGATAAATTGTGTTTG
Source organism: Gila robusta (assembly GCA_030770095.1). Taxonomy (NCBI): domain Eukaryota; kingdom Metazoa; phylum Chordata; class Actinopteri; order Cypriniformes; family Leuciscidae; genus Gila; species Gila robusta. Next base: position 29,092 of record JAVALU010000268.1, read on the forward strand.
TCTTCATAAAATGCTATGTAGGATACTGTTTTGTAGCTGTACAAAACATAATGACCAATAGAGAATAGTACTACAGCTAATCAAGGATCCATATGATTACACGGTACTGTATGTCTAATGGGCTAAATTTGGTTAATATCTGAATAAATTCACAACAACATATTTCACTCAGTCTTCCGTATAAAAACCTACAGTGAATAGGCCTATAACTGCAGTAGGTCATATTCTTGTCATAACATAGTTGATCCAACTGTGTATTTTTAAATTTTCAATTCACAAAAACACATAGTCTTCTGTAGGCTGAGTGAAGAGAGTGAAGCCCAACTGAATAGCTAAAGACATTTTAATCCGTGCAGATCTAAACTGTAACGTTTATCTTTAAATTAACAAAAAACAAACAAAAAAAATGTCTATGGACGGGTTATTCATGTATAAGTGTCGATTTAATTATGTTATTTCACAGTATATCCCCCTACTGGACGCATCAGGAACAACAGGGGCGTAAAACTGTCAGGGGCGTAAAACTGTCAGGGGCGTATATCTGCCGGCTCCAGGTCTGCAGCCTCCCCATATAGCATCCTGGACTGAAGCTCAGGCTCTACTCTTCAACACAATGGTGACACACGAAACACACCATACAGAAACACTTTAAACCCCAACAGAACATTAAACACTACCAGATCTCTCAGGATCTCAGCATCTTCACTTATTACAATCCAGACTTTATTTCTTTCATACTAGGGCTGCACGATTAATCGCACGATGTTGTTATGCGCATCTCGTCAGTAAAGCCGGTTCCTTGATTAGTAGTAAATCACCTTCACCTGCTTTCAGATGGAGCGGCATTTACTACAAAGAGCCGTAGTTCACTGACAAGCTGAGCCATATCGCATCAATATCGCGGACGTATCGCCAGCGATAATTAATGCGATATGGCTCAGCTTGTCAGTTAACTACGGCTCTTTGTACACAGCAAAAACTCAGTGTTAAATTAACACACCTGGGAGTGTATATGAGTCCACACTCAAGAGTGTTAAAGTTAATGAGATATTTAAGTGATTAATTAAGTGATCATTGAGCATTATTGAAGACACCTAAAGCAGAATCACTGAAGGAGAAAACCGGAATTTCAGGTCACCATTATGGAGATGAGTGGTTGCTTTAGTTGGGCTCTTGACCCTTATATTATTAACTTTAAAATTTGGTCGGCTGTTGAATCCGAGTTATATCTGCCAGATGAACAAAGAAAAAATTGATCTATTGGTGTTTGTTATATTATGATATTTATCATTTGAACTAAATGTTTATGATTAATGCTGTTGTTTACAGTATAACTGAGATTCTGCATAAATATCCAGAATTTGAGATATAATATAAATGAGTTCCTAAAAGTTGTAAAAAAAAAAAAATCCTTCTTTTAGGCACACACAGGTATCAAGATTCAGTCAATGCATCTCAACAATGGTGACGAGCAGAATATTCAATTAGGAAAAGTAAATTACATAGACAATTCAGATCATAATTTATAATTAAAATGCATGATGGGAGCCGTTAATGAGTTGTGATTGGTGGCAACAAGGATTATTATTGTCACCACAGTTGAGATTCACAGGCTGATTATTGATGTCTGTGTTTCTAAGTAAATGCATTTGAAAGTGTTTTGATCAGGACAATTTTTATTAAATGTTTTGGATTATAAGAAAAATACAATTATCATATGCTGTAGAATCAATAAACTGTTGCTATCAAGTTAAACCAGATCATCTGAATGAGTTTCATTTTTCAGATCACAGCATGATTATGTCAAAACATAACCAACACTATCAGATCACACTTGTCTTTGTTCGTTTGACTGTAATAAATCAATAACAGCCGACAAACAAAATTTAAACTTAAAGCATAAGGATCAAGAGCCCAACTAAAGCAAACACTTATCGCCATAACGGTTGCTTACAATTTTAGATTTTCTCCTTCAGTGATTCTGCTTGTTAACATCAGGTGTCTTCAATAATGCTCAATGATCACTAAATTAATCACTTAATTATCTCATTAACTTTAACACTCTTGAGTGTTAATTTAACACTCATATCTGCATCATATCGTCCATCTGAAAGCAGGTGAAGGCGATTTACTACTAATCAAGGAACCGGCTTTACTGATTAGATGCGCATAACAACATCGTGCGATTAATCGTGCAGCCCTATTTCATACTAACATTATTATTGAGAATTAACAGAGGTTTAGAAGTTGAAGCTTTATTGAAAAGAATAAAGTTTGATGTCACCATGGTGGAGATCAGTGTTTGCTTTATTTGGGCTCTTGAACTTTTAGTGCTGAACTCTAATGTTTCTCTGGCTGCATTAACTGTATGTCTTTGATGCATATTTGTTATGGTAAGAGTCTAAGACAGGTGTGCCCAACCCTGCTCCTGCCGATCGACTGTCCTGCACAGTTCATCTCCAACCCTAATCAAACACACCTGAAGCAACCAATTAAGGTCTTCAGGATCACTTGAAAATTAAAGGCAGGTGTGTTTAATTAGGGTTGGAGATAAACTGTGCAGGACAGTCGATCGGCAGGAGCAGGGTTGGGCACCCCTGGTCTAAGAGAAACTCAGATCAGATAATGTTGGTCACTTTGTAGTGATAATAGTCATCATGTAGAGTCCTGCTCCATTGATACCATCTGAAGAATAATATCTGATTATGTCATTAAATATTAGTTATTCATTTTGTGTGACAAAGCTTCTATAAAACATTCTCCAGTGCTGTGATACTCAGATTTTATGAAGTCATTATACAGAAAATATTTGCCAGGATCATATAGACTCACTCAGACATCAAGAATCAGCGTATGAATCACAACAATGGTGACAATGAAAACAAAAACTTTTTTGGTTGTCACCATTGTTGAGATTCATATGTTGATTCTTGATGTCTCTATACAACTAAAAAAATAACAAAACTTTTTTTTGTGTAGTATATATATTTTTTTTTTTAAATGCAGACTGCTATAATATTGATACCACAATATTCCAAGGGTCATGTGAAAAATTATGATATTAATTAAAGACTTTGTATAAAGCTAAATTCCACCTACATATTCTGTAATCTAAGCTATCATATTCAGAGATTTGATTGTCACATCAGTGAATCAGATCATCATATGATGACTATAACATCATCAATTAATGATTGAGATCATCTGATCTTTTCTCTTGCATTTATTGCTATGACAAACGTGTATCAAATACACAGTTAAAGCAGCCAGAGAAAAGCAAAAGTTATATCTCAAGGGTCATGACCGCAACTAAAGCAGACACTGATCACAATCATGGTGACATCAAATTTATTTTAAAGTTTTTTACACTTTATTTAAATTAGCATATTTTACTTTAATTTTATGGTTTTTGTTTGGCAGCCGTAGCTGTCAGTCATTTGACCCTTTTTTTACGATTTTTTTACAATGAAGGTATTTGATCATAATAATGCAGGAAATACCTGTGAAATAACAGTGTTTTTTCAGTTTATTTAAATTAGCATATTTTACTTTAATTTTATGGTTTTTGTTTGGCAGCCGCAGCTGCCAGTCATTTGACCCTTTTTTTACGATTTTTTTTACAATGAAGGTATATGATCGTGATTATTCAGGAAATACCTGTAAAATAACAGTGTTTTTCAGTTTATTTAATTTAGGATGTTTTACAGTTTTTTGGGGAGCTGACAGTCATTTGACCATTTTATCATTTAACTGTTTTGTTTCTGTTAAATTACAGATTATATTTGTAATTTTACATACATTTTTATGTAATTTAAGAAAACAGAAAAAATACTGTATAAAAAATACAATCAATTTTCTGTATAAAAAATGTGAATTACTGTAATTTGTCATTATTGTCACAATACCTAAAATAACAGCTGAATTTTTATTTTACAGATATTATTTGTAATTTTACAGTGTTTTGAGTACAATTTAAAATTAAAGAAAATGATCGTCAAAAAATCACAGTTATTTTCTGTAAAATTAGGATTTTTTTTTACAGTGTATGTAGAAAGAATAATAATAATAAAAAAAAATAACAATAACTCTTTTATTTTTTTATTTTGTCATTGAATGTATATGTAAAACGATGATCAAATGATCTCTCCATCTCCTCAAATGATCAAATGATCCATCACTGACACAGATGTATTTCAACTTGAGTCTCTGATAAAAGTGAAAATGAATGATGATCTATGATGCATCAGCATGAACATTGTTCTTAGAAGTATTTACCTTCAGATCAAGAAAAATGTAAAAACATATTCATAGTAATTGATGATTATGACAAAACAAGCCTGAAAATAATAACTCATGCATGGCCCCTTATCTTAAGTAATGCGCTTTTTTTCCAAAGAGAAAAGAAACTGGCTTACCTTACTGTTGAGCATATCCACTGAATTCACTTTGTTTTTCAGTTGATTCAGTTATGGGCCAGGTGGGTGTTAAGTCATTTCATATAATGCAGATGTTGGTTAATAGTTTACAACAGTTAAGCAATATCACTCACTATCATGCCATTGAACTATATACATATATCAGGACAGCTGATATTCAGAACAAAAGCAACTGCGATATTGCCATTATACAAACAGTTCAGTAAACATGTTGAGATATTTCTTCTTCACTAATCAAAAGTTCTTAAAAAGAAAAGAAAAGAAAATTTTACTTGTACCAAGCAACACAGTTTATTTTATGTTTTCGGGGTTTTGAAATGAAATATTCTCTTATAGCGTGTATGTATATATATATATAATATATATATATATATATATATACATTTAAAAAAGCAGTAATTTTCCATTATCGTTGGCAATATAACACTTCTTGAATTTGTGCTGGTCAGAGTCAGGCTGAATGTGAGTTGAGAAAGACCCAGAATTAAGATCATTCAATAAACTTTCCTATTTTTTACCATCACTTTGTCTCCTGTTTTCCACTCTTCCCCTGCCTCTTTGGCTAATAGAAAAGTTAGTCGATGACTAATTTTGTATAACAAATTGCAGTGTTAGCTCATTTTTACTTTCATTTATCTCTTGGCCATGCAGTGTTAACTTTGGACTTTGCTGTTTCAAATGTTTTGAAGTCAGCATAATTTCTTTCAAAATGTCCTGTGAACCTACCTTTGTTTATTCTTTATATGATTATACAGGCGAATGAGTGAAAAATATAGATTATGAGCTTTAGAAGATATGACTCACAAAATGAGTCCAAAGAACAACGGAGGAGTCTTAAATTAAATTTGAAAATTTGAAAAACTTTTCATATGTTAAAAACCTCTCTGACCACAATTTGATTTTAGTGGCCAGACAATGATCTAGTAATAAATTAACTCATTCGCTAAGAAATATGATTCTTATGGCATTCCAAATCATAAACTCGATGACTTCAGAAGTGCAGTCATTCATATTAAATGGGGTGAAAAGATCAGGAGGAAGACAGTCTAATATTCTCAAAAAAAATTAGAGCACACTATTAAAGACTTTAGTTGCAAATTTAGTTATAAAAATAAAAATAAAAACACAGTCCCCTGGATAAATTCAGATATTTTAAAACTGATGAAAGAACGGGATCTTGCTTTAAAAACTGCAAATAGATCAAAGTTGAGTCACGATACACAACATTTTGTTATGTTAAAAAAACAAGGTGGTAAAGACACTCAGAAAAGCTAAGGCAGATTTCTTCATATGGATAATTGAACAGGCAAGAGGTAATTCCAAAATAATCTGGAACCAGTTGAATACATTTAAAAGGAGATTAAAAAAAAAGATAGGACATCTCTGGAATTAATAGTAAATGGGAAGCTGACTAATGGCTGAAGCACTTCATTATTTTATCGATTCTGTAGACACAATTGCACTTGTTTTTTTTCTCCTGTGTATACAGAAGTTTTTCTAGCTTTACTTTAAAGGCAGTCACTGAATTAGACGTTTTAAGAACAATTCCCAGAGAGAAACATTGTGTCAGCCCAGATCCGGCCCACATCTGGCACATGTGGAATGATGATCTGGCTCACACACTGTGTGGAATGATAGAACTTGGGTGTAGAGGCCTGCATTTCAGCCCGAGCCCGACGGGCCCCGACTTATTTACGCTTCTAGGGCCGGGCTTGGGGGCCAATTTTCACGTCATAGTTCACACGCGGGCCGGGCGTGGATTAACACTGCTGGATATGAGTTCACACTCAAGAGTGTTGAAGGTAATGAGATAATTAAGTTATTAATTGAGTGATGATTGAGCATTATTGAAGACACCTGATGTTAACAAGCAGAATCACTGAAGGAGAAAATCTAAAATTGTAAGCCACCGTTATGGCGATCATTGGTTGCTTTAGTTGGGCTCTTGACCCTTATATTATTAACTTTAGATTTTGTTTGGCTGATGTATCTGAGTTATAACTACCAGATGAATAAAAAAAAAAAAAAAAAATCTGATGGTGTTGGTTATATTATGACAATCATCATTTGATTTATGTTTTTGACTTGTGTTGTTGGATACAGTATGACTGTGATTCTGCATAAATATCCAGAATTTTAGCTATAATATAAAGGATTTCTTAAAAGATGTTTTCTAAAAATAAAAAAAAATAAAAAAAATCCTTCTTTTAGGCACGCACAGACTTCAGGATTCAGTCTATGCATCTCAACAATGGTGACGAGCAGAATATTCAATTAGGAAAAGTAAATTACATCGAAAATTCAGATCATAATTTATTCATATCGCAATGCATGATGGGAGCCATTAATGAGTTGTGATTGGTGACAGCCACTGCAACATGCTTTATTATTGTCACCACTGTTGAGATTCACAGGCTGATTATTGATGTCTGTGTTTCTAAAAAAAATCATTAGAAAGTGTTTTGATCAGTACAACGTTTATTAAATATTTTGGATTATATGAAACATAGCAATATTCATACATGCAGTAGAATCACAAAGCTATTGCCAACAAGTTAAGCCAAACTATCTCAATAAGGTTCATTTTCAGATCACAGCATGATTATGCCAGAACATAACCAACACTATCAGATCACGCTTTACTTTGTTCATTTGACTGTTATAAAAAAATAACAGCAGGCAAACAACTGTAAAGTGAATGTATAAAGGTTAAGAGCCCAACTAAAGCAAACACTTATCGCCATAACGGTTACTTACAATTTGTGATTTTCTCCTTCAATGATTCTGCTTACATCAGGTGTCTTCAATAATGCTCAATCATCACTAAATTAATCACTTAATTATCTCATTAACTTTAACACTCTTGAGTGTTAATTTAACACTGGAGTTTGTGCTGTGTAGTAAATGCCGCGCTGTCTGAAAGCAGGTGAAGGTGATTTACTACTAATCAAGAAACCGGCTTTACTGATGAGATGCGCCTAACAATATCGTGCGATATATCGCCCAGCCCTACATCAACTTTAACACTCTTGAGTGTGGACTCATAAACACTCCCAGGAGTGTTAATTTAACACTGGAGTTTTTGCTGTGTACAAAGAGCCGTAGTTAACTGACAAGCTGAGCCATATCGCATTAATTATCGCTGGCGATACGTCCGCGATATTGATGCGATATAGCTCAGCTTGTCAGTGAACTACGGCTCTTTGTAGTAAATGCCGCTCCATCTGAAAGCAGGTGAAGGCGATTTACTACTAATCAAGGAACCGGCTTTACTGACGAGATACGCATAACAATATCGTGCGATATATCGCCCAGCCCTAAGTTGATGACATATTTAAGTGATTAATTGAGTGATGATTGAGCATTATTGAAGACACCTAAAGCAGAATCACTGAAGGAGAAAAACTCAAATTGTAAGCCACCGTTATGGCGATCATTGGTTGCTTTAGTTGGGCTCTTGACCCTTATATTATTAACTTTAGATTTTGTTTGGCTGTTGTATCTGAGTTATAACTGCCAGGTGAACAAAGAATAAAAGTGATATGATGGTGTTGGTTATATTATGACAATCATCATTTGAACTTTATGATTTGATTAATGTTGTTGGTTACATCATAACTGTGATTCTGAATAAATATCCAGAATTTTAGCTATAATAAAAAGGGTTTCTTAAAAGTTAGGGCTGCACGATTAATCGCACGATGTTGTTATGCGCATCTAATCAGTAAAGCCGGTTCCTTGATTAGTAGTAAATCACCTTCACCTGCTTTCAGATGGACGATATGATGCAGATATGAGTGTTAAATTAACACTCAAGAGTGTTAAAGTTAATGAGATAATTAAGTGATTAATTTAGTGATCATTGAGCATTATTGAAGACACCTGATGTTAACAAGCAGAATCACTGAAGGAGAAAATCTAAAATTGTAAGCAACCGTTATGGCGATCATTGTTTGCTTTAGTTGGGCTCTTGATCCTTATACTTTAAGTTTAAATTTTGTCGGCTGTTATTGATTTATTACAGTCAAACGAACAAAGACAAGTGTGATCTGATAGTGTTGGTTATGTTTTGACATAATCATGCTGTGATCTGAAAAATGAAACTCATTCAGATGATCTGGTTTAACTTGATAGCAACAGTTTATTGATTCTACAGCATATGATAATTGTATTTTTCTTATAATCCAAAACATTTAATAAAAATTGTCCTGATCAAAACACTTTCAAATGCATTTACTTAGAAACACAGACATCAATAATCAGCCTGTGAATCTCAACTGTGGTGACAATAATAATCCTTGTTGCCACCAATCACAACTCATTAATGGCTCCCATCATGCATTTTAATTATAAATTATGATCTGAATTGTCTATGTAATTTACTTTTCCTAATTGAATATTCTGCTCGTCACCATTGTTGAGATGCATTGACTGAATCTTGATATCTGTGTGTGCCTAAATGAAAGATTTTTTTTTTACAACTTTTAGGAACTCCTTTATATTATATCTCAAATTCTGGATATTTATGCAGAATCTCAGTTATGCTGTAAACAACAGCATTAATCACAAACATTTAGTTCAAATGATAAATATCATAATATAATAAACACTAATAGATCAATTTTTTTCTTTGTTCATCTGGCAGATATAACTCGGATTCAACAGCCGACCAAATTTTAAAGTTAATAATATAAGGGTCAAGAGCCCAACTAAAGCAACCACTCATCTCCATAATGGTGACCTGAAATTCCGGTTTTCTCCTTCAGTGATTCTGCTTTAGGTGTCTTCAATAATGCTCACTGATCACTTAATTAATCACTTAAATATCTCATTAACTTTAACACTCTTGAGTGTGGACTCATATACACTCCCAGGTGTGTTAATTTAACACTGAGTTTTTGCTGTGTACAAAGAGCCGTAGTTAACTGACAAGCTGAGCCATATCGCATTAAATATCGTTGGCGATTTGTCCTCGATTTTAACGCAATTTGGCTCAGCTTGTCAGTTAACTACGGCTCTTTGTAGTAAATGCCGCTCCATCTGAAAGCAGGTGAAGGCGATTTACTACTAATCAAGGAACCGGCTTTACTGATTAGATGCGCATAACAACATCGTGCGATTAATCGTGCAGCCCTATTAAAAGTTGTTTCTAAAAAAAAAAAAAAATCTTTCTTATAGGCACTCACAGACTTCAAGATTCAGTCTATGCATCTCAACAATGGTGACGAGCAGAATATTCAATTAGGAAAAGTAAATTACATAGAAAATTCAGATCATAATTTATTCATATCGCAATGCATGATGGGAGCCATTAATGAGTTGTGATTGGTGGCAGCCACTGCAACATGCTTTATTATTGTCACCATTGTTGAGATTCACAGGCTGATTATTGATGTCTGTGTTTCTAAATAAATTTATTTGAGAGTGTTTTGATCAGAACAATGTTTATTAAATATTTTTGATTATAAGAAACATACCTATATTCATATATGCTGTAGAATCAAAAAGTTGTTGCCAATAAGTTAAACCAAACTATTGCAATAAGATTCATTTTCAGCTCACAGCATGATTATGCCAGAACATAACCAACACTATCAAATCACACTTTTTTTTGTTCATTTGACTGTTATAAATAAATAACAGCAGACAAACAAATTTAAAGTTAATGTATAAAGGTTAAGAGCCCAACTAAAGCAAACACTTATCGCCATAACGGTGGCTTACAATTTGAGATTTTCTCCTTCAGTGATTCTGCTTGTTAAGTGTACAACTCTTAGCGGTGGATCACTCGGCTCGTGAGTCGATGAAGAACGCAGCCAGCTGCGAGAACTTAACATCAGGTGTCTTCAATAATGCTCAAACATCACTAAATTAATCACTTAATTATCTCATTAACTTTAACCCTCTTGAGTGTTAATTTAACACTGGAGTTTGTGCTGTGTAGTAAATGCCGCTCCATCTGAAAGCAGGTGATGGTGATTTACTACTAATCAAGGAACCGGCTTTACTGACGAGATGCGCATAACAATATCGTGCGATATATCGCCCAGCCCTAGTAAGTTGCTGTAATTTTTACAGCAATTTGTTACAGTGTGGCTATATTGCTCAAGCATTGACTGACCTGGAAAAGGCTGACAAGGCAATAGATTCATACAAGTCACATCTGGAACATATTCTTGCTTGTGTGAAATTATCAAGACAAGAGCAGACAACAGAAGGCGATGCTATGCTCATTAAACAGTTTCGAGTGAAGTGTATGATTGTAGACCTACTCAAGATGAACATTCAAGACTCTGTGATGAAGTTGAAGAGGGCTGAAAACATGGGAGGAGATGTGAGCCTTAATGAAAAACATACACTTTTTCTGGTTGCACACATTATGCTCAGTTATCCAAGACTTCTAGATGATCTGATGATGGAGACTGTACACATTATATCATTGGGTCTTGAAGACATTTTCTCTTTAGACACCATTTTTTCTGCCAGTGGCCTTTTGTCAAAAGTATTTAAACTTGTGAAATATGACAAAGTTTTCAAAAATATCAGTTTTGCATAAGCATCAAATACATCTCTCTCTCTATATATATAGTCTAAAGAATTGTTACTCTGATCTACTCACATATGCTGTGCATGAGTTATACCTCATGACAAATGTCATACTTTAAATTATAATTTCCAGAAGGAAATTTCAGGTTGGTATTGCAAATTATGAGAGACTATAAATGTCACCTAATAAAAAGTAGACCTATACATGGTCAAGGAAGGGATACAAGAAGATGGTAACTGTTGCTCACTCTTTTTTTCTTTATTTATTTGGGCATTCTTTTCTTTGCCTCCTTTCTCTGTCTCTTCTTCTGGGGGAGTTACATCATCAGCCATCATTTTAGGTGCAAACTCATTGCAATCTCATTGCAATCTTTAATGTCTGTGATACAAACTAAGTTCTACAGAAACATAATATGTTTTATCTATTACTAGAGTATTAATTACTGTCAGCTTACCTGTAAGAAGTATGAAAAACACAGGTCAGATTAGGAGTGTAGCGTGAACACTTGAACTCACTCATATAAATTATATGTTTATCTCTGTAAAAAGCTGCTTTGAAACAATCTACATTGTTAAAAGCGCTATATAAATGAGGATGACTTGACTTGACTTGACTTGGTCTGAAGTGACCTAAATGGCAGGACAGGAGCCTTCAAAGAAGATGACTCACCTTGAGAGCTAATCCTTCCACATTTGCATAGTTCAAATGATAAAATGGATGAATCCGGGCTGAATATGGCTTCTTCTACGACTTCTCCACTTCTCCAGTGATGAGGTCGGGAATGAATGTAAGATTCATGGGAGAGGGACAAACATTGCCTAAAAGTAAGCGCTGTACAGCTTACCATGAGCGACTTCCCATCTTTCAGGCCCCCAAACCAGATCCAATCTGGCTGTGGTGAGGGCCATGACTTTTTAACAGTTCCCCGTGTGCAGGGCTGGCAGGTTGAGAAGACTTAATACATACACCAGGGATGGGCAACTTCGGTCCTGGAGGGCCACTGTCCTGCAGAGTTTAGCTCTAACCCTAATTAAACACACCTGAACAAGCTAATCAATGTTTTCAGGATCACTAGAAAAGAGTTTTTGTCAGGGTTGGAGCTAAACTCTGCAGGACAGTGGCCCTCCAGGACCGAAGTTGCCCATCCCTGACATACACTATCCTCACCCTCATCAACCACATCCACTTCCTTTTGGCTGGAGGGTGCCAGCAGTACACTATCTGCTGGATCGGATGACTCAAGAGACAGTACATCCTGATCTAGCAAATCGCTTGAGCCCAAAAAAGAGTTGAAGAAATAGCCATCCCTCTCTAAAAGTCCTCGGCGAGCTCGGCCTGCGATCTCCACGAACGAAGCCTCAGCTTTGCCTCGGCTACAGCGGGGCCTTAGCGGCGGGACTCAGACATTTGTCCATCATCCCCTCGACCACTGAACACGCTTGCTCCTCTCCTAAGCAAAGAACACACAGATTGTGTGTGTCCTCAGGTGTAAAAACCTGGGACATGGAGGCACTTGTTTGGGATTTCCATAATCCAACCTTCAACGCACTAACAAAAAACCGGCTCATTGAGACAAAAAAACTGTCCTCTTATACTTCCTGGCGCTCCGCCTGTGACGTCACAGACAATCAATGTGTGCTTTTTGCATCCTAACCTGAAGATAAGGAGGTCTGCTGACTTGGTCATAGCTTGGCTGAAATACAAAACCAATGAAAAAATGTTTGTATTTATTTTTGCTTTATCTAACAAGAGTTTTTACAAAGAGATGGACCGATAATCGACATAAAAGCAAAAGAGATAACAGGAATTTAATGGACATAAAATATACAAGGGCTCAACCAAAATTAACACAATGGTGAACATATCACTGTTTGTCATTTTTCTGTTAAATAAAGCTTTCATCCAGTACCCAAAATGTAATGATACTCATTTATTATTACAGAACATGAACTAACAGATTGGAGAGATTATTTGTTTTCGATTCAAATCGATTTGTTTAAAAGTTGACATTTCAAGCTTTCCAAATATTTATTTCTCATGTCTTTAAACAAAGTAGCCTATACGCAGAGTTTCATATATTTTTGAGACATGCTCCAGTTCACTGAGACAGAAACGGCAGAAAGCGATTCCTCTTTGTTTTCTTTAGTTTTACAAAAGCACAGCATTTTCTTGTTATTGTGATTTTACAAAGAAGAGCGGCCATGCCAGACGGAAAATTCCTCTTCATGTTTAACAAAAGGCGTCCGAGATGAGGCGGCGAAAGCATAACGAGAGAGGGGGCCCCCGATGCAGAGATGTTGCTGTGTGTTTATATTAACATTTCTGATTGTTTAGAGGATCAGCCCTTGGGGGCCCCTGTCCTATCGCTATGCCTGTGATTGCTCACCAAGGAAAAGTTTAGCCAGACCAGCTTTCAGATAACTCAGAGCATCCTTATTGGCTTCTTCAGCTTCAGCGGTTTTCCTCATTTCCTCCAGCTCTCGGACCCAGTCTTTTTTCCCAGCCTCTCTCAGTTTGGGGATGAAGTAGTCGAGATGCTGAAGAGTGAAGGCCGAGTCTGGCTTCAATGCGATCTGAGACAGATGCTTGATGTTCTTGTAAGCATTGAACAGAAGAATTGACTTTTGGTCCTCAATCACCTGTAGATCTTTGTCAAGATCATCCATTACAACTGAAAATCTCTTGGATTGTACTTGAGCTTTTTCATATTCCTTTCTAAAATCATCAAAATCTATCGTCAAGCTTGTGTTTTTGATGACATATTTCTTGTCTTCTTTGACGTGTTTACTGTAATGGCACTTCCCTGTGCACACGGTGCAGTGTTCGTTTTTCATGACTTCACATTTGCTGGCATCAGAAACCCACCAGCAGTCAAACTCATGGCAGTTTTCTTCACAGACGGTGCAGGTCGTCGCCTTCCTGCTCTTCCATGAAGTGCTTTCAATGGGAACCTTCATTTTGACAGTCTTTTTGAATTTAATGTTGAAGTTTTTACGTTCTTCAATCTTTTCCTTGTTTTGTCTTATTACCTCCTGGATCTGAAGTTTTTCAGACTTCTTTGACTCTTTCTCTTCGACTCGCAGCTGTAAGTTGCAAATAAATGCTTCAAATTGAATGCGTTCTATCAGGACATTTGAAGTCAACTCTAAACTTCTTCTGTTTTTTTCTTCGAGAGACTGAAGCAAATGCTTCATGTTGTTCATGCTGTCCTCCCAGGCGTCTCTTTGAGCACGAATGTAACGTCTCTCATTGTGACGGGCGTCAGCCTGCCGGTTGTTGAATAAGAAATAAACAGGTTGGCCGCTGTGGTCTCGTCTGCAGGGGATTTTACTTTTATTAATGGCGCTGAGAACGTTTTGGGGTGGCAGACCATCAGAGTGTGTGATTAGAAACACAATGTTGTCCACAATGTCTTTCCCAAACAATGATAGAACTGAACTGATGATGTAATGCTGTCTGTCCGAGAGACGATTCTTAGAAGCTTGAATCACAAAACACACAGCATCGACTTCACGAACGCCATCATTATTCTGAAACAGTGTGGATAAGTTTGAAGCAACTTCCAGATCTTTTTCCAGTCCTCTAGTGTCTCCGTAGCCTGGAGTATCAATGATGGTGAGAGATATGGGACTCTTTATAGGAAAGACCTCATACATGGTGATTTCAGAGGTTTGTGATTCTGATTGGTCTCTGGCTTCTTCTTCTGTGATTTCATACCATATTTCTTCCTCAAACTTCACTCCCAGTAAGTGGTTGACCATGGTGTTGATGAGAGTCGTCTTGCCAGTGCCAGTCTCTCCCACCAGTAGAAGAATTTTGTTTTGTTTACTGGTGTCTTTTTTCCCATAAGTCCATTTTCTAACTTTTCCATGATCATCAAGCACTTTTCTCTCTGTATGTAGACGATATTGGTTTGGAGGACCTTGATGAATCAGAGTTGAACTGTTTGGTGGAAGACATGGCAAATATCAGAAATGTTGTGTAAAAATAATTCAAGAGTATAAACACCAGAGGTGGGTAATTCAGGGGTCTAAGAGTAAAAGTCCTGCCATATGTTTATTCCACCCATGAACTCAGTCAGCTGATTTCACTAATTAGTTATATCTCCTGTCTGAATTAGCAAATCCAGGTGATTAGAACAAAAAACTGAGGAGGACTTTTACTTTCTGAACCTGGAATTTACACCTCTGCATAGCAATGCCACATGTCAGCCAAGAGTAAATAAATAAACCAGAACTGGACCTTATCGTAGCCAAAACATCTGTGTATATTAAATATGAAGTAATTTCAGCCACAGCCTTAGATGAAATCCACCGAAGATAAAAGAAGACATTAAATCTGTGAAGATCTCAGCAGAGGAGGAATAAACAACTCCACAAACAGCATTACCAGCTTCACTTATTACTAACCAGACTTTATTACTGTCAGACGTCTACACAAGTTTTATTGAGAATTAACAGGGGTTTAACTCTGTTTCATTTGAAGTCACCATAACAGTGATTAGTGTTTCCATTAGTTGGGCTCTTAATCTTATTATATATTTTGTCTTTTTTGGCTGCTGTGACAGTGTTTTTGTCAAACACATTTGCAACAGCAAAGGAAGCTAAAGTGAAATGAGATCAGATGATGGTGGTTACCTGGTGATGGTTTTATAATCATCATGAAACAGACTGATTCACTTTTTTTAGATTTTTATAGTCTAACAATTATGTTGTTCCACTAATATATTCACATCACAAACCCTGTGTTACTGCAACCCAATGCATTCTGGGTGCATCATACGAAACTTATCCATGGCTCCCAGAATGCATTGCACCATGAAGCATGTCACCATTGTAGCGATTCATATGCTGATTCTTGATGTCTGTGTGTGAGTAAAAATCGCAGAAGTCCAAAATGTGTAAATGGTGTTTTAAAAATCATTTGATGTTTTGATAAAAATGTGCTGGACCTCTTGCTGTAGAATCACAACAATAAAACAAAATGAATAACATATCACCTGTATAAAACTCACACACAATATTAGTGAGTTAAGCCACTACATGATGATTATATTCTAATCATCAATCAGTTTATAGCATCTGATTGCATTTTCTCTTGCTGTTCTCAACATAACAATCAGATACAACTGAGCAGAGAAAAACTAATGTTAAAAAGTCAAGAGCCCAACTAAAGCAAACACTGATCACCATAACGGTGACATCAAACCAAACTATTATTTTCAATAAATAATCAACATCTTAACCTCTGTTAATTTTCAATAAGAACTTATGTAGACCTCTACCAGAAATAAAGTAAACCTGGTTAGTAATAAGTGAAGCTGGTAATGCTGTTTGTGGAGTTGTTTAATCAGATCTTGAGAGATTTAATGTATTGTATCTTCAGTTGATTTCATCTAAGGCTGTGGCTGGAAGTAGTTCTTGTGTTTCTCTTTTCTTCAGTGATTCTGCTTGTTAACAGCAGGTGTTCATTAATGATGCTCAATCATTATTCAATCACTTAATTATCTCATTAACTCCAACGCTGATCAGTGTTACATTTAACAGCCTGTAGTGTGCACACTGAGCAGTGTTCATTTCATCTGGGCAACCCCATGTGGGGCCCTGTGCTGGCTGGGAAAGCTTCACAGTCCTATAGCTTGTCCTGGGTCAACATTTCAATGCCATTGAAGTGTTGTTTCATAAATCATGGAAAATGTTGTCAATGGCAGGGAAGAGTTAATTACCTTATAAATAGATTTTTAAAATAAATAATTTACAACCCCGTAGAAAGCATGTGAATTTCAACTCACCTGGAACTCATGGTGATCGCTTGAACTAACACCTTCACTGTCACTCTCCAGTCTGTTAACAACAAAATAATTCATTAGTTACCTCAGAATATGATGGTCTTTGGAAGACGTATAATATGGTTTATCCATTTTGCAACACGAACTGGAGGTAAGCAACAGTAATTTGTAGCTAGTTTGATAGCTACAGTACAGAACGTAAAGATCTCCCTCTTTTCGTTTTCTTCTTGCTGTATTAAAGATGAAATGGTTAAACTTCTGATTTCGCACAGGCAGAGTGAGGGAAAAAGCACTGAGCTTAGGGCAATCGGTTCGTAGCTCTGCTTCAACTGTGCGATATAGTCACGAGGAGCGACTAAAATTTTTGACATGCCTGAAATTCATCCAACCATCCGCCCAGCCAGCACAGCCATGTGGGGCCCACATGGGTTTGACCTGGGCTATCTAACTGGGACCCAGCCAGTTTTGTCCACGGTTTCCATGTAGGCCCCACATGGGTTTGCCCAGATGAAATGAACACTGCTCAGTGTGCACACTACAGGCTGTTAAATGTAACACTGATCAGCGTTGGAGTTAATGAGACAATTAAGTGATTGAATAATGATTGAGCATTATTAATGAACATCTGCTGTTAACAAACAGCATTACCAGCTGTTAACAAACAGCATTACCAGCTTCACTTATTACTAACCAGGTTGACTTTATTTCTGGTAGACGTCTACAGAAGTTCTTATTGAGAATTAACAGAGGTTAAGATGTTGATGATTTATTGAAAATAAGAGTTTGGTTTGATGTCACCGTTATGGTGATCAGTGTTTGCTTTAGTTGGGCTCTTGACTTTTTAACATTAGTTTTTCTCTGCTCAGTTGTATCTGATTGTTATGTTGATAACAGCAAAAGAAAATGCAATCAGATGCTATAAACTGATTGATGATAAGAATAAAATCATTGTATGTGAGTTTTATACGGGTGATAGGTTATTCATTTTGTTTTATTGTTGTGATTCTACAGCAGGAGGTCCAGCACATTTTTATCAGAACATAAATGATTTTTAAAACACCATTTACACATTTTGGACTTCTGCGATTTTTACTCACACACAGACATCAATAATCAGCATATGAATTGCTACAATGGTGACATGCTTCATGGTGCAGTGCATTCTGGGTTCCATGGATAAGTTTCGTACGATGCACCCAGAATGCATTGCACAATGAAGCATGTCACCATTGTTGAGATTCATATGCTGATTCTTGATGTCTGTGTGTGAGTAAAAATCGCAGAAGTCCAAAATGTGTAAATGGTGTTTTAAAAATCATTTGATGTTCTGGTAAAAATGTGCTGGACCTCTTGCTGTAGAATCTCAAAAAAAAAAAAATGAATAACATATCACCCGTAAAAACCTCACACACAATATTAGTGAGTTAAGCCACTACATGATGATTATATTCTAATCATCAATCAGTTTATATCATCGGATTGCATTTTCTCTTGTTGTTCTCAACATATCAATTAGATACAACTGAGCAGAGAAAAACTAATGTTAAAAAGTCAAGAGCCCAACTAAAGCAAACACTGATCACCATAACGGTGACATCAAACCAAACTATTATGTTCAATAAATCATCAACATCTTAACCTCTGTTAATTCTCAATAAGAACTTCTGTAGACGTCTTCCAGAAATAGTCAACCTGGTTAGTAATAAGTGAAGCTGGTAATGCTGTTTGTGGAGTTGTTTAATCAGATCTTAAGAGATTTAATGTCTTGTATCTTCAGTTGATTTCATCTAAGGCTGTGGCTGGAAGTAGTTCTTGTGTTTCTCTTTTCTTCAGTGATTCTGCTTGTTAACAGCAGATGTTCATTAATAATGCTCAATCATTATTCAATCACTTAATTGTCTCATTAACTCCAACACTGATCAGTGTTACATTTAACAGCCTGTAGTGTACACACTGAGCAGTGTTCATTTCATCTGGGCAAACCCATGTGGGGCCTACATGCAACCGTGGACAAAACTGGCTGGGTCCCAGTTAGATAGCCCAGGTCAAACCCATGTGGGCCCCACATGGCTGTGCTGGCTGGGCGATTGCCTGTCGGGAGAGGTTAACCCTCTCTCGTTTTGCCCTGTACACTTCACGAACACTGCACGAGAAATGACGCATGACAAAGCTGAAAATCGTTCCGACCCGAAAAAGAGTCGCACGAGTCAGAATTCGGCTCAAAATCAGACGAAAATTGCACCGTGTATGCCCAGCCTTAGCCTAACAAAAACCCCAGTGTTAAATGAACTCTGCTCAGTTTATTTGAGTCCACACTCAAGCGTGATAAAAGTAACACAAAGCAGTGTTAAAGTTAATGAGATAATTAAGTCATTAATTGAGTGATGATTAACCATTAGTGAAGACACCTGATGTTAATAAGAAGAATCAGTGTAGGAAATAGTCACCATTATGGCTATTAGTGTTTGTTTGAGTTGGGCTCTTGACCCTTGACTTTGTAAACAGTTTTTGTTTTTCTGGCTGGTTTGTGTGTTTATAAAACACATTTGTTATGGCAAAGAAACCACAGAGAAAATGTGTTCAGGTGTTGATTATGTTATGGTAATGACATAATCTGATTAATTGATATCATTTTGAGCCCAGCGTCTGCTTATGTGGGTCATGTGTTAACTTTACGTTATTGATTACAGCAGCTCTATGATGTTACAGCATGAGATTCTGCACATAAAAAAAAATTTAAATAACTTTTTTAGACACACACACACAGACAGACACACACACACACACACACATCAAGAATTGGCATTTGAATCTCAACAACGGTGACAAACAGGATATTCAGATAAACAGATCAACTCTGAACATCACAAAATCATTGAGAATCATACACTGATGCTTGATGTCTGTATGTCTAAGATATAGAGTAGTTCAAAGTTTTGTTGATCAGAACAACTTTTAAAAATTCCTCTTATTATATTGAAAATGGCAGATCTTATGCAGTAGAATCAAAGGACTGCTGTAATCAATAAAATAAATCTAACTTAGAGATTCAGGCCAAAAGATGATGATTATGTCAAAACACAACCAACAACATCTGATCATATTTTTTCTTGGCTTCTAATCTAATGTTATAAAGTCAAGGGTCAAGAGCCCAACTAAAGCTAACACTGATCACCATAATGCTGACCTAAAAATGGAAACTCTGTTCTTCATTGATTCTTCTTGTTAACAGCAGGTATTCATCACTAATGGTCAACCATCACTCAATTAATCACTTAATTATCTCATTCATTTTAACACTCTTGGCGTTTAACAGATGCATAACTTTATGGTAAGTTAGAACACCCTAAACTGCAACCGTTAACAAAAAATACAGTTAAATAATCAACTAACTACAACCAATTATTATAGCCCTCTAAACATGCAAAAAAAAAATTATACCTTTAGTCTACTCAGTATAGCTGGGTTCTTCATGGCGCGGGAAGTTCGTAGGTTAATGTGTCAAATGTGGCAATAAAAATGTGACTTTGCGAAACAGATTTTCTTAACTAAAAAGTTGCAATAGTGCCCTAATATTAATGCTAGAAAGCCTATGCACTTGGCAATTCATATATTTTTTAAATAGTCCATTTCATCATTAAATCCATTTCCACATTCATCTTGACTGAGGGGGTAGGATAGTCCAGGACATTATGTTTCACTCAAAAACGGTCTCATCAAATCCAAATTACTGAATGGCTTCAAATGGTAAACATATCAAGGGTAAATACACAGAATATTCACTGGCCATAACATACAGAGGGATAAGAGTGAACAATCTCCCCTTACCTCCTCAGAGAAAACACTCCTGGGTCAGGATAGAGAATAATCCAGAAAAGCAGAGATGTTTTCAGTCAGAGAACCAACGACGACTATTATGGGCGTACAGATGTACACGTTTTATCTGTAGACTTTTTGAATCTTCAGAAAAATGTTAGGCATAATGGCATTAGAAAGTGCTCAACCAACATGAAACCATATTCATCCTTAGTGATTTCACATTATAATAGGCTATTGGTTGAAAACAACCTTCACTCAAAAAAATGATATGTTGGCTTTACTTAACTTTTTTATGTAAACGGGTTCCACCGGTTCCACATAACTATGTTTCGTTAAACAAACATAATATGTTCATGTAACTTCAACATCATGGAATTGGTCATTTTAAGCGACCCAATTAAACTCTGAGTTAATGAGTTAATTAAGTGAATAACTGAGTGATGATTGAGCATTATTGAAGACACCTGATGTTAACAAGCAGAATCACTGAAGGAGAAAACCGGAATGTTTAAGTCACCATTATGGAGATAAGTGTGTGTTTTAGTTGGGCTCTTGACCATTAACTTATTAACTTTAGATGTTGTTTGGTTGCTGTACATGAGTTATAACAGACGGATGAACAATGACCTAAGGTGATCTGATGTTGTTGGTTGTGATTTAACATAATCATTTTTTCACAATCATTTGACCTCAATCACTGAACTTATATTGAACCCAATTTCTGAGGTAAGTTTACCTTACTGTCATTGTAGAGCATACTATTTTTAGCCTTTTCAATTAAATTCAAAAGATCAAATCAAGAAATAAAAAATATCAACTTCTTAAAAAATATACTGAGTAGGCACACACAGACATCAAGAATCAGCATATGAATCTCAGCAATGGTGACAAACAGATCATAAGCTCATTATTTATTCATGCAGCAATGCATGATGGGAGCCATGAATGAGTTTTGATTGGTGGCACCCAGAATGCACTGCAACATGCTTTATAATTGTCACCATTGCTGAGATTCACAGGCTGATTCTTGATGTCTGTGTGTGCCTACTCAATATATTTTTTAGGAAGTTTATTTTTTATTTATTGATTTGATCATTTAAATTTCGTTGGAAAGGCTAAAAATAGTATGCTCTACAATGACAGTGCTGCTATTATTCGTAAGGTAAACTTAACTCAGAAATTCGGTTTAATATAAGTTCAGAGACTCAAGTCAAATGATTGTGAAAAATTGATTATGTTAAAACACAACCAATACCATCAGATGACCTTTGTTTATTGTTCATCCGGCTGTTATAACTCATGTACAGCAACCAAACAAAATCTAAAGTTAATAAGTTAATGGTCAAGAGCCCAACTAAAACACACACACATCTCCATAATGGTGACTTAAACATTCCGGTTTTCTCCTTCAGAGATTCTGCTTGTTAACATCAGGTGTCTTCAATAATGCTCAATCATCACTCAGTTATTCACTTAATCAACTCATTAGCTCAGAGTTTAATTGGATCGCTTAAAATGACCAAATTCCATGATGTTGAAGTTACATGAACATATTATGTTTGTTTAACGAAACATAGTTATGTGGAACCGGTGGAACCTGTTTACATAAAAAAGTTAAGTAAAGCCAACATATCATTTTTTTGAGTGTTTGTACTCGTTATAGGGTGCACATGATTTTTGAGAATTATCCTACAGATAAGATTACAGAGAGTTTTACAATCTTCCTGGTTCTGATAACCATTTTGATCCAGTTAACTTAAGAATCTCGTAAAATACTTTCAGTCCTGTGCAAATGTGAGTTTAATTTTTGGTGCACTGCAAAACAAATCTTATTTTCACCAAGTATTTATTTTATTTTTCAGTTAAAATATCTAGACAATATTGTTTTCCCCCTTAATTTTATAACAGAATATGTATAATTTAAACACAAAATGTTTAATTAGTTATATTATATTTATGTGAAGTCATTATGCAAAACAACTGATTGTGGATTTGTCTATTAGCCCTTATGGGACGAACATTTATGATCAATATATGAAATGGTTTAAATATACTGAAAAACATATTAAATAATAAATTGTGTTAATATTCTGTGATAATATGTCACAATATATTGAATAATGCATAAGGAATAGTCATACATTGAAAAATGTATTTAATACATTTAATAGAAAACATGAGGAAAACAATTGATTTAATAGAAAACATGAGGAAAACAATTGCCTTAAATGTATAATGTATAAAATGTATACAATAATTATTAATTAATGTATAAAATATTAAGAATGTTTTACTCAAAGTTGTAAGTTGTTAATACAAAGACATACAAAAGAGTGCTGGGACTATGCTAGACTGTGTATTTATTTGTATTTATTAAACTACAACTAATTTGTGCATGTCTGAAACTTTACTAAATAAATAAATAAAAAGCTTCAACTTAACATCAACTTAATAAAGTAGTTATAGACATCACTGCAATAGAGTTACTGCCTTTTAAATAAAGCAACATGCAGTATATTATCAATGTTTCTTGTTCTTCTCCGAAACACAGGCTCTACTCTTCAACACAATGCTGACCCACACAACTCAGACAACAGAAACACTTTAAATCCCAACAGAACATTAAACACTATCAGATCTATCAAGATCTCAGCAGAGGAGGATTAAACAACAAAAACAGCATTACCAGCTTCACTTATTAGTAACCAGATTGACTTTTATTTCTGTATAAGTCTACAGAAATGTTTATTAAGAATCAACAGAGGTTTAGATGTCGATGAATGTTTGAAAATAATAAAGTTTGAATTTTTGAAAGTTTGAATGGTGAACTGATCACCACTATTATGGTGATCAGTGTTTGCTTTAGTTGGGCTCTTGATTTGTTTAGCTTTTTTTATTTTCTGGCTGCTGTTTTTGTAAGATACACACATTATGGCAAAAATGCCAAAATAAATGCTGTGAATAATCTGTTGGGTGTTTATTGATGATGACATAATCAGCATTGAATATTCTGGGTCACATATCTCATCTCCAGGTTTATCACTGATCAAAACTGTGTTAGATCATTAAATGCATTTTAAATATTGTATTATATTATTATTATTATTATTATTATTTATTTATTTGACAGGGACATTGCACAACAAATGTGTTACACAAGACAGAGATAGCGTTACGCTAATTTTCATCTGTAGTCCCTGGGCCGAGGCAAAATAACAGCAGGTATATACAGTGGACAAAGAGCATTCTTACTAATGAATTCATGCACAATATAAAATATAAATACAGCACCAGTATTTACAATATAAATGATTTTATGACATTATAAACACTTATAATGTCATAAAATGTAAAAAAATAAAAATAATAATAATATTTTAGTTCTTTTATTTAACAATAATTATGTAAAAAAGACAATCTGATGGAAATAACATAATAAAAGCAAAGGAGATAAAAAGGAAAGACTCCAGCAAATGATGAAGATAAAATGTAGAAGAGTTCACCACAAAGGATTAACATCAACTTTCATAGATGTGACATCTTTTGTTAAAACTACCATTCATTAACCCAAAATTAAATATATTTATTTATTAATAAAGTTCATGAACAAACAGATTGGATTGGAATGGCTTTAATACAAAAAAAACAGATGAAAATTAGCTTGATCCTCTGATTAAACAAAATGTCTTACTACGTTCAGATCTACCGAAAGTTAACTGCATTGATTTTTCATTTTATACAGTCTTCTTCATTTTAATTAATTCATCTCTTTTCTTCACTTGCCCACCAAAGAAAGGTTCCAGTTTGACAGACCTGCTTGAAGGTAACTCAGAGCGTCTTTATTTGCTTCTTCCGCTTCAGCAGTTTTCCTCAAGTCCTCCAGCTCTCTGGCCCAGTCTTTTTTCCCAGCCTCTCTCAGTTTGGGGATGAAGTAGTCGAGATGCTGAAGAGTGAAGGCAGAGTCTGGCTTTAATGCGATCTGAGACAGATGCTTGATGGTCTTGAAGGCTTTGAACAGAAGAATGAATTTTTGGTCCTCAAGCTCCTGCAGATCTTTGTCAAGATCATTCATTATAACCAAAAACCTCTTTAATTCTTCAGCTTTTTCATAATCCTTTCTAAAATCATCAAAATCTATCATCATGCTCGAGTTTTTGATGACATATTTCTTGTCTTCTTTGACGTGTTTGCTGTGGTGGCACTTCCCTGTGCACACGGTACAGTAACCGTTTTTCATGACTTTACATTTACTGGGATCAGAAACCCACCAGCAGTCAAACTCATGGCAGTTTTCCTCACAGACGGTGCAGGTCGTCGCCTTCCTGCTCTTCCATGAAGCGCTTTCAATGGGGACCTTCTCTTTGATAGACCTTTTGAAGTTAATGGTGAAGTTTTTACGTTCCTCTATCTTTTCCTTGTTTTCAGTCATTGCCTGCTGGATCTGAAGTTTTTCAGCCCTTTTCTGCTCTTTCTCGTGAATTCGCAGCTGTAAGTTGCACATGGAAGCTTCTAATATAATGCGCTCTATCAGGACATCTGAAGTCAAATCTAAACTTATTCTGTTCTTTTCATCCAGAGACTGAAGGAAATGCTTAATCTCTTCCATGCTGTCCTCCCAGGCGTCTCTTTGAGCACGAATGTAACGTGTCTCATTGTGGTGGGCGTCAGCCTGCCGGTTGTTGAATAAGAAATAAACAGGTTGGCCGCTGTGGTCTCGTCTGCAGGGGATTCTAGCTTTATTAATGGCACCGAGGACGTTTTTGGGTGGCAGACCATCAGAGTGTGTGATTAGAAACACAATGTTGTTCACAATGTCTTTTCCAAACAAAGACAGAACTGAACTGATAATGTAATGCTGTCTGTCCGAGAGGCGATTCTTTGAGGCTTGAGTCACAAAACACACGGCGTCAATATGACGAACCCCATCATTATTCTGAAACAAAGCAGATAAATTCTCAGCAACTTCCAGATCTTTTTCCAGTCCCCTAGTGTCTCCGTAGCCTGGAGTATCAATGATGGTGAGAGACACAGAACTCTCAGGAAAGACCTCATACATGGTGATTTCAGAGGTTTGTGATTCTGATTGGTCTCTGGCTTCTTCTTCTGTGATTTCATACCATAATTCTTCCTCAAACTTCACTCCCAGTAAGTGGTTGACCATGGTGTTGATGAGAGTCGTCTTGCCAGCGCCGGTTTCTCCCACCAACAGAACAATTTTGTTTTTTTTACTGGTGTCTTTTTTCCCATAAGTCCATTTTCTGACTTTTCCATGATCATCAAGCACTTTTCTCTCTGTATGTAGAAGATATCGTTTTGGAGGACCTTGATGAATCAGAGTTGATCTGTTTGGTGGAAGACTCAACTCTCTGTAAAATAAACATGTCAATTAATAAACCCTAAACAAATATCAGATTTTTTTGTAGACATTTTAAGTTATATACATTTTTAACATGAATAAAAATGTAAAGAAACAATATTTAACTCCAATTGCAGATGATATCTGTATAAACATATCAAACATGTTTATATTTATCTTGAGGTCAACAGTCTTCTAATGGCATGTTCCCATGATACATTTAGATATAGATGGTTGGAATGCAGAGTTTTGCATTAATTATTTTGACTTAAACATATGGGACCACTTATCATTATCATAATTTTCCTCACAAAAGAGTTGGTCGGAGTAAAGGACCTTTTGACTGACAGCTCAACCTACTGTCTGGAACAGGTAGTGTTCAACAGAATAAAAACTGCATCATAATAATAGGGCTTTAACCCTCTGGGGACCAAGGGGTTTTTGGGGCCCTTGGGATGTTTTGACATGCACTGACATTTGTGCTTTTTTCAGTTATTTATAAACATGTTAATGGCAAAGGTGTAAATTCACTCTATATAGCACAAACGGGGCTACCATAATATATGAGCAACATGTATGTACATGTTTGTATTTTTGAGAGAATATTATTTATGCATGGTTATTGAAAAAACTAAAAATAAAAGTTTCTGAAATAAGGCCACAAAACACATATTGATTATTTCTTCACAAGACTTTTGAAAATTGTATCACATAGTCTAGAATATTTGCTCCAAAACTATGTGAGAATCATCCTGACTACTCATTCAGATAAGTCAATAAAGTCTTTTAGAATGTGTATGACGTGTTTTGTTTGAGAAAGCTTTATGCGAAGGGGCGTGATCTCTTATTAATATGTGTGGCATTTCACACCTGAGAAAGACAAAGACCCTCCCATAATGGCCCTATTAGGTGTGCTATCAGGCCATATCATTATGAGGAGCCTTGCACAAAGAATGAGGAGATTTAAAAAAGAATGGCTTTTAGATTGTTTGGATTTATTTACAACACACACACACACACACACACACACACTGCTTAGAATAAGTGAACACACTCATGCTAAAGTTGACTAAAAAGAGGAATAAAAAATCTTAAAATACAGGGTGCATACGTCTGGACACTTCTAATCACACACCCTTCACCATATAGACATGGTTTTATTTCAGTTCAAAGTTCAAAGTTAGAGTTGGAAACATCTTGAAAAGAAAATTGTCTTTTTCCATAAATGTCTTAGTTTGATCATACATATTTCAAAGTTGAGGATTCATTATTTCGATATAGCTTGCATTGGAACAAACACTATAACATCTTAGTTGATTAGTTTATTGACAAAACATACTATATATTTAACATATGAGCAGAAACTCCTAACAAAAGCTTATTTGATGTCTATTTTAGACTAGTCAATGAAATGTTGTCTTTTATTTCGTCTGTAACAGTGCGTATCTGTGTGTTCATTCATTCATTCATTCATTCACACACACACACACACACACACACAGAAACATGATTCACATTTAAACGGTATGCTATTTTTCCGTTTACAGACACTAACGTTATTCTATATCGCGATTAGAACAAAGCACAAGCATAAAACACTTACACTTCTCAGCTGAATCTGTTGCTCCTCCTCGTGGTGAAAATAAACCAGCACTTGTTCTGAGGTAGGTAAATGTCCCAGGATTGTTCCTCATATAGCCGCGCAAGACGACAGTAGATTAATCTGACTAAAAAATATAGTGTGTTTTCAGAGTGTATGGGCGTTAACGCGTCTCAATGTGTTGCTTCACATATTTGCGTTTGAATTAGCGCGTGCTCTCCGTGGGCGTGTCATATTACCAGAATAATGAGCTGAGAGAAAGATAATTAGACCGGCTGACACGTCTCTCTTTTTATATAGATGACATAAACGGAGAATATTTATTTTAGTTTTGAATCGGATCATTTAAAAGTACAAAATCAAATGATTTAAAAGATATATTGCTTATGGCTGGGTGAATAGTATTTGCTGAGTTTTGTTGAAGATTAGAGACGTGCTCCAGAAAAAAAGTTCACGGTGACTGAGAGGCAGAACGCACACCCTGTTTATATTCTTTATTTTACAAAAGCACAATATTTTATTTCGATTGTATGTGGGCACATAAAAAAGTAGACATTTAACAGATTATTTTCTCATATTTCTTAACTCTATATGAACAGAAATGATGGTAGTATTTTAAGTCTATTTTTCTGCTATGTGAAAAAAAACAAGCAAAACGCGCGGGCGCGTTTCTGGTCCCCAGAGGGTTAAAACTGTGGTGAGCTGAATAAGCATAAAATGCGAAACATTACGGTGTAATGGAATAGAGCACAAATTCTCAATGCTTGTTTTTAAAAACGGAAATTTAAAATTGAGCGCCATGTTTTTTATTTTATTTTAATGTAGCATCACGCAGGAGACACTGAAAAAGACACGAGTGCAATGGTCACGTCAGTCTAGCTCATGTTTATATAAAAAAACAATGAAAAACCAACACAGTGGACTGCAAAAACACAATCTGTGAACTGATGCTGTATAACCTAGCATCCATTGTGTATCATCACGACATGGACTCTAGGAGATTGATCTAAAATCATAAAACCTATATTATTAACCTGTATTATTATTCAGTGGTTTTCAATCCTGATTCAACCAGCCTCTGCGCATTTTGTATGTCTCACTTATTTAACATACCTGATTCAGATCATCAGCTCGTTCGGAAAGATCACCGTGAACTGAACTAAGGGTACGTTTACGCGACAATAATGTACTAAAAACAGAAGTTTGTACAGACAACAACGTCGTCAAAACGTTCCCCGTTCACACGGATCCACGAAAACAATTAAAACTCGGTATTATTCATGCAGGCCAGTAGTTGGCAAAATCACTTTTTTTAAAGAAACACCACGCACCTATTTGAACTCTAAGTGTAAATCCGATTCCCACACCTTCCATGATTTCTGCAGATTTTTACTGATGCTTTTACAGATGCTTTTTTTTCCTTGAAGCATCCATCCTAGTCTTGCACAGATGTCCACCAGTCCTCCATTTTCACTGGCTCGATAGAGATAAGTAGATGGGGTAGTCAGCACCAATTACCACAAGCAGCTTTATGTGATCAAATGGTTTAAGTAGGAGGTCCACCAGGTGCTTGTACTTTTTTTTTTCAAGCTGGCAAGGGGTAAGAGTGGTCTGCTAGACCCAAGCATTGTGAGGTGAAGGCTGCCACTATCTGGGAGGTTCTCTTGGGATTGGTAGGGGATGAGATTTTGAATGAGACGGCGGATCCCTTCATGGTTTGGACTTCCTGTCGAATTGTGCAAGGTCCCCAGGCTTCTTATGCAGGCCCAGTTTGTCAACCGGCTCAGGGAGGATCATTGTACATGAGAGTGGGTTGATGGTCTGTCCAGGTAGAGACATTCCATACTGGTCCTCACCAGACAACTTTCAGCCTTCATCTGCTCAGCCTTGGGTTGTGCGTTGGCATCATGCAGTACTCTCAAATGCTTCTCTTGACACAAATCGCTGAGCCTCTTGAGGTCACATTGCACTCAAAAAAATGATATGTTGGCTTTACTTAACTTTTTTATGTAAACAGGTTCCACCGGTTCCACATAACTATGTTTCGTTAAACAAACATAATATGTTCATGTAACTTCAACATCATGGAATTTGGTCATTTTAAGCGACCCAATTAAACTCTGAGCTAATGAGTTGATTAAGTCAATAACTGAGTGATGATTGAGCATTATTGAAGACACCTGATGTTAACAAGCAGAATCACTGAAGGAGAAAACCGGAATGTTTAAGTCACCATTATGGAGATAAGTGTGTGTTTTAGTTGGGCTCTTGACCATTAACTTATTATCTTTAGATTTTGTTTGGTTGCTGTACATGAGTTATAACAGCCAGATGAACAATAAACAAAGGTCATTTGATGGTGTTGGTTGTGTCTGTTTTAACATAAACATTATTTCACAATCATTTGACCTGAGTCACTGAACTTATATTAAACCGAATTTCTGAGTTAAGTTTACCTTACGAATAATAGCAGCACTGTCATTGTAGAGCATACTATTTTTAGACTTTTCAATGAAATTTAAATGATCAAATCAATAAATAAAAAAGAAACTTCCTAAAAAATGTTTTGAGTAGGCACACACAGACATCAAGAATCAGCCTGTGAATCTCAGCAATGGTGACAATTATAAAGCATGTTGCAGTGCATTCTGGGTGCCACCAATCAAAACTCATTCATGGCTCCCATCATGCATTGCTGCATGAATAAATAATGAGCTTATGATCTGTTTGTCACCATTGCTGAGATTCATATGCTGATTCTTGATGTCTGTGTGTGCCTACTCAAGATATTTTTTAAGAAGTTTATTTTTTATTTCTTGATTTGATCATTTGAATTTCATTGAAAAGGCTAAAAATAGTATGCTCTACAATGACAGTAAGATAAACTTAACTCAGAAATTGGGCTCAACATGACTTCAGTGATTGAGGTCAAATGATTGTGAAATAATGATTATGTTAAATCACAACCAACACCATCAGATCTTCTTAGTTCATTGTTCATCCGGCTGTTATAACTCATGTACAGCAACCAAACAAAATCTAAAGTTAATAAGTTAATGGTCAAGAGCCCAACTAAAACACACACTTATCTCCATAATGGTGACTTAAACATTCCGGTTTTCTCCTTCAGTGATTCTGCTTGTTAACATCAGGTGTCTTCAATAATGCTCAATCATCACTCAGTTATTCACTTAATCAACTCATTAGCTCAGAGTTTAATTGGATCGCTTAAAATGACCAAATTCCATGATGTTGAAGTTACATGAACATATTATGTTTGTTTAACGAAACATAGTTATGTGGAACCGGTGGAACCTGTTTACATAAAAAAGTTAAGTAAAGCCAACATATCATTTTTTTGAGTGTGTGCTGCTTGATATGCTCTCCCGTATCTCCAGCATCTATTGTTAACTCTAATCCATTCCATGACCGCTTCTCTACTGAGTTTCTGAATAGTGGGACACTTATTTAAGAAGTGCTCCGTGCCCTCACAATATGGACAGGAGGGTTTTGCTGTGCCATTCCATCATTCCGTGGATGCGCTCTGACCCTCTTGGTTTGGCACTTAGCTCTCGGCTCCGTGCTGCACTGTAGTGTCTGCCTTGATGCGTCGCTTCTCAGCTCAGTAGCCTGATGGCCCTTGGGCATGGATATCTGAAGTTATTGTAACCTTGGCACCACAACTTGTATCAAAGCCATTCCTCCAGGTCAAGCAGAGCATGAGTGTATCCAGGACGGTGGAACATTTGACACTGGAAGTTCACGCTCATCTTAAGCTTGGTGAGGATTCGGGCCACATGTAAGCCACATCTCAGCTCGACTCTCAAAGGCATATCTAAGCTCACCTCTCAAAGGCAGCTATATCTCCTCTTCTGATCTCATAATCCATAACTGCAGGGATCTTCTTCAAGGCTACATGGTGCGGGTGGCCAAACTTCTCGGTCAAGGCTGCCATGGTGTCCCTGTACGGCCTGGGTGAGTTGATAAAGGAGTTGGCGATGAGACAGGCCTCTTCAAGTTTCATATGATCCACAAGAATCTGGTACTTGAAAAGCTCTATAGTGTCAGCAGGTAGCAGGTTTGCTAAGGCTAGTTTCAGCCGAGAGAACTCCATTGAGTCCTTATGGATGAAGAGAGGAATTTTTGGCGCTGGACCCCTTTACTCTCCTCCTCCCAGGAGTCGCCGACACCGATGAGAACTGGCTTCCTCAGGCGGAGCATGGTTGGTTTATATCAGGCCTGGCTGGGTGTTGAGTTGAGGATCCCGCATCCGTGTTATACATACTAGGCTGCGGACTGGAGATGGGCGAGTAGGGTTCTGGCCCCGGGGTGTGGGACCAAACATAATACTCTCCATGACTTAATCTAGACTGAGGGGTTTCAAGCTACAAGTGGTAGAATGTGGATGAGTGTGGGCTGTGTTTCTGGATGTTACACTGTCCCTCATGAGCTGCAGCTCGCTCATCATTCAGTCTATGACGATCACCACTTGCTGTTCCTAGGCAGCCGCAGACATTGGAGGATAGTCAGACGAAGGTCATGGCGGAGGGGGCAGTCCCTCATCATCCTCCTCTATCTTCTGGCACTGGTCATCCAGTAGTGGAAGGGGTGGCATTGGCCATCGCTCCGAGGAATGATCCTGCTGCACTACTCCTTGCTCTCTGTTGATTGTTGACACACACAATTCCCTTCTAGTGTCATGAGATGAGGCTCTGCTCCATCCTCAGTGTAGGGCGGGGTATGTAGGCATCCTAAGCTTGTGTTGTTAAAGCTCTCCTCAGAATAATCGTCCTGTGCGTTGTGGGGCCTACTCCACTTCACATGGGGCTGTTAGCTCCAATCTTCCCCTTTCGACATGTGGTGCCAGGCTGGCATGCAATTGGCCACGTATCTTCGGTCGCACTGCACTGACCTCATAACCCTTCAAATAGGATGGCTGTCTTAACTGATGTTTGGGCCAAGTGGGTGGGGCATACAATGCTTCGTCACTCTGCTGCATACTCCCTGCACAGCTACGCTACGGCTTGAAGAGCCACAAAATGTAGCAAAGTGCTACCTGAAGCTGTTAGGGCTAGTTTCAGATCGCAGTGAACCATGTGTTGGTCAGAACACTACAGATTGAAGAATCAATTTTAACTGATTTATTACCACTGGTATGCAGATATCAACATCAGAGAGAGGAGTCAGCCTTTACATGCACATTATCAAGTAGTAGAAGTTGAAGTTTGAGGACTGCAGTGGACTGTTTAGTGGACTGTTCAGTGGAGTGTTTAGGTTAGGGGTGTCCAAACTGTCCTGGAGGGCCACTGTCCTGCAGAGTTTAGCTCCAACCCCAATTAAACACACCTCAAGTAGCTAATCAATGTCTTACTAGGCCCTAGTAAGATAATGATTAGCTGGTTCATGACTTTAAAATGATAAACTCTGAACATTATAGATCGAAAGATAAGTTATTAAAGCTAGCACGGATGAATTAGCATCATCATGTAACATTACACAGCCGATAACTGCGCCAAAACTCATAACGAGCATACATCAGGGAACATACTAGAATTAACAGTACTCACTCTTATAGGACACATACGATCACAAGATACATCCAATCATAGGCTGATAATGACTTTAATGCACGTCTTCAGAATTTCGTGAATCCAGCAACTCGATAGCTAGCAGCAGCTGATGCAATCTGCTGTTCGCTCCGTGCTGAATGAACAGTGTCTTATCTGGCCACTCACGCTATGTGCTTTCATAATAAGAGTCCCCACTATGGTTTGCGCGACAGCGCTCTGGCATTCTTTTACTCAAGTGGCCTTTTGCATACCTATAGACTGAACATGTACAGTAATATATATGTGCATGCCGTCACCGTTTTCACAAATGTAAGTTTTTGTGGGTAACAGTATTGTTTTCAAAAGTTTGCATTTTTAGGTCCCCAAACACAATAAAAAAAAAAACGTTTTTGGTTAAAAACGGTGTCGTGTAATGTGCTAGATAAGAGAGATATACAAAATGTGCACAGTAGTCCCCAGAACCAGGACTGAAAACCACTGTTATTATTAACATAAAACCCCGATATAGCTACTGATGCTTATTCTGTCGATCTTTCTGTTTCTTCGATTGTGACACAATCAGTATTGTGACATATCAAGCTTAGTGTTAGTTCTGGCAGGTCACGTTAGTCAAGCTCGCATCAGCTGACTCTCAGCCGATCCACGTCTACCTATAGGAATACGACACCTATAACAGCATATATATACGGATGGATGCGCAGAGAGTTCTTACCCAGAACAGAATTATATCGCCAATCCAAACTGTATGCTAATTGCCAATCATCTTTGACGATAGTGGTATTAACAGAAATATAGGCTATGACTGTTGGATTGATATAAAAAGTCAGTTCACAGACTATCACAATAGATGAACGTATCAGTTGATTGCCTTCAATTTAATAAAAAAAAGTAAATGATTTACCCGCCCGTAAAAGCATGTTAATTTCAACTCACCTGGAGTTCATGGTGATCAGAAGACATTCACTGTCAATCTCCAGTCTGCTTACAGCAAAAGAAATCATTAGTTTCTTCAGAATATGACAGTTTTAATTGTTAAAATTGTGTATTTTATATGTTATATATAAAAAAAATATATCCATTAAATAATCTATTCAATCTAAAAAATGCTGGGTTATTTTCTTCTACCAAAGCACTGTGTACTACTGAGCCTTTTGGGTCATTTTTTGCCTGATGACCATCCGACATAACAACAACCCACCCAGCTATTGAGTTACATAGAGCGTGGGATTTTTGTATCCTCGTCAGGAGAGAGCTTCTCAACGCTGCAGAATAGTTGCATTTATTCTATGAAATAAAGGTTTGTGTACATTTTATTTAATCTATAAAGTCGTTACAGTGCTGAAGCCTAATTAATTTTATATTTTATGCAATGGTGTCGTATTTTGTCATATTTTGTCGTAGGTGTCGTATTTTGTGCAAACTATAAATGTGCTATATTTGGTGTATTTTTCTGAAATAAAGGATGTATTGTGTAAACTGTGGTATACTGTATATTGCTCATTTCAAGATACAGTAAGTTAAGATGTAAACCCATTATGCCAAGTTAAATGAACATCTCAACATGCTAAGTGTAAATAACTTTATTTGACCCATCAGTGGGTTGCAAAACCACCCAAATTACAAGCTGCCCTTTGTATGCTAAAAAAACCTGTATGCTTCCCCATTACCAAAACAATATTTTTGTAACAATTTCTAATTGTATTTAAAAAAACAAACATACTGAATATAGTATTTTTTACACATTTTTAGAATGTTTTCCTGTAATGTTCTTAATTTTCACGTATCAAATCCAAACTACTGAATGCCTTCAAATGCCGCACATATCAAGGGTAAATACACAGATTATTCACTGGCCATAACATACAGAGGAATAAGAGTGAACAATCTTCCTTACCTCCTCAGAGAAAACACTCCTGGGTCAGGATAGAGAATAATCCAGAAAAGCAGAGATATTTTCAGTCAGAGAACCAACGACGACTATTATAGGCGTACACGTTTTTCAGAAAGATGTAAGGCAAATCGGCATTAGAAGGTGCTCAACCAACAGTAAATCACAGTCATCCTTGATTTCATTTGATGAAAACAACCTTTGTACTCGTTATACAGGGTGCGTGTGGTGTTTGAGAATGATCTTACAACTACAGAGAGTTTTACAATCTTCCTGGTTCTGATAACCGCTTTGATCCAGTTTATTTCTGAAACTTGTAAAATACTTTCAGTGCTGTGAAAATGCAAGTTTTATTTTTGGTGCACTGCAAAACAAATCTTATTTTCAGATTTGTTTATATATATATTAAATTAAAATTTAGATTTGTGGATTTGTGTTTATTATATAACAAAATAATTTATTATATAACAAAATATGTGCAATTTAAACACACAATTGTGGCCAGATGGTGTAGTAATGACTTCTAACTTTACCCATCGGCAGCAACTTCAGAGGCTCACCTCACCTTGATGAAGTCTATGCACTTCATTAATATGTGCATCAATACTTAATCAATGCAATATGTAAATTCACCCTCAGCACATTACCCATAAACACCTCTTCTGCAATATTGCATCTTGCACATAAATGGTCACCTGCACATATACACTGTAAAATCGTATTAGTTAACCTTACGTATAAACAAAAGCATGCAAACCGATTGCCTTTAAAAAAAAGTAAGTAAAAAAAAAACATTTCAACAACTAATGGTGTACTAGTTCATTTATGTAAAGTCATTGTGAAAAACATTTTATTATGCATTTTGCCCATTAGGTCTCCATGTAT
The DNA here is from genome assembly GCA_030770095.1 of Gila robusta. NCBI lineage: Eukaryota > Metazoa > Chordata > Actinopteri > Cypriniformes > Leuciscidae > Gila > Gila robusta. Next base: position 64,981 of record JAVALU010000268.1, read on the forward strand.
GACTCATTTTGTGAATAATTAAAATAAAAATAATTATTAAGTCAGATAAGTTTATTATATATATATATATATATATATATATATATATATATATATATATATATATATATATATTAAAGTCATTCACTTATATTATCATAAACAGAATAAAAATGATAAAAAGTTCTAAGGTTCATATTGAAATATTATAGCGCTTCCAGACGCCCCTGAATGCTTTCAATTTCATCCAGGGTCTAAAGTTAAACTTCACCAAAAGCCAAAGGTTCTGCAAGTAAAATACATTTATTCTGCACAAGGAACTGCAACATAATACATGTTTACATTACTGCAAGAATGACAGATATTGATGGAATAATGAGCCTCAAATCAAACCATCTACTAAAGAAAACTTCACATCGCTCAACTCCTAGATAATTATTCCCCCATGGAAAATTTGCCATCAAAAGTTGGCAAATGCCTAAATGTGCAATATACAGGTCCTTCTAAAAAAATTAGCATATTGTGATAAAGTTCATTATTTTCCATAATGTAATGATAAAAATTAAACTTTCATATATTTTAGATTCATTGCACACCAACTGAAATATTTCAGGTCTTTTATTGTTTAAATAAATCTAAAAAAATTAGCATATTTCATCCGACCAATAAAAGAAGTGTTTTTAATACAAAAAAAAAGTCAACCTTCAAATAATTATGTTCAGTTATGCACTCAATACTTGGTCGGGAATCCTTTTGCAGAAATGACTGCTTCAATGCGGCGTGGCATGGAGGCAATCAGCCTGTGGCACTGCTGAGGTGTTATGGAGGCCCAGGATGCTTCGATAGCGGCCTTAAGCTCATCCAGAGTGTTGGGTCTTGCGTCTCTCAACTTTCTCTTCACAATATCCCACAGATTCTCTATGGGGTTCAGGTCAGGAGAGTTGGCAGGCCAATTGAGCACAGTAATACCATGGTCAGTAAACCATTTACCAGTGGTTTTGGCACTGTGAGCAGGTGCCAGGTCGTGCTGAAAAATGAAATCAGATGGAAGCATGAAGTGCTCCAAAATCTCCTGATAGCTAGCTGCATTGACTCTGCCCTTGATAAAACACAGTGGACCAACACCAGCAGCTGACATGGCACCCCAGACCATCACTGACTGTGGGTACTTGACACTGGACTTCAGACATTTTGGCATTTCCTTCTCCCCAGTCTTCCTCCAGACTCTGGCACCTTGATTTCCGAATGACATGCAAAATTTGCTTTCATCCGAAAAAAGTACTTTGGACCACTGAGCAAACAGTCCAGTGCTGCTTCTCTGTAGCCCAGGTCAGGCGCTTCTGCCGCTGTTTCTGGTTCAAAAGTGGCTTGACCTGGGGAATGCGGCACCTGTAGCCCATTTCCTGCACACGCCTGTGCACGGTGGCTCTGGATGTTTCTACTCCAGACTCAGTCCACTGCTTCCGCAGGTCCCCCAAGGTCTGGAATCGGTCCTTCTCCACAATCTTCCTCAGGGTCCGGTCACCTCTTCTCGTTGTGCAGCGTTTTTTGCCACACTTTTTCCTTCCCACAGACTTCCCACTGAGGTGCCTTGATACAGCACTCTGGGAACAGCCTATTTGTTCAGAAATTTCTTTCTGTGTCTTACCCTCTTGCTTGAGGGTGTCAATGATGGCCTTCTGGACAGCAGTCAGGTCGGCAGTCTTACCCATGATTGCGGTTTTGAGTAATGAAACAGGCTGGGAGTTTTTAAAAGCCTCAGGAATCTTTTGCAGGTGTTTAGAGTTAATTAGTTGATTCAGATGATTAGGTTAATAGCTCGTTTAGAGAACCTTTTCATGATATGCTAATTTTTTGAGATAGGAATTTTGGGTTTTCATGAGCTGTATGCCAAAATCATCAGTATTAAAACAATAAAAGACCTGAAATATTTCAGTTGGTGTGCAATGAATCTAAAATATATGAAAGTTTAATTTTTATCATTACATTATGGAAAATAATGAACTTTATCACAATATGCTAATTTTTTGAGAAGGACCTGTAGATGATTTACAAAGAGGAACAAAATCATAATAATGCAATGTATGAAATTATTAAGGGCCTGTACAGTAAACGTACCTGCAATTGACCAGTGTGTGGCTAAACGTTTCTAACTGGATCTCAGCTATCTTGTGTGATTATTATAAATTATTAACCATAAGCACTCTTGCACAAATAAAGTGAGTTCAGTGACTTTTGAGAGTTTTGAGACACACGCAGATATTATTGAAAATAAGGTAAGAATGCTTCTTTTCTCTGTGGAAACATGTACTATGTTACTGTAGACCTAAGAGGTTCATGGTGTATAGTATTATTAACATCTTTTTTCATCATAATCATTAATTGAATACCTTTGTCTTGATCTGAAGGTGACAAATACTTTTTCTAAGCACAATATAAATACACCTGCATCATAAATGAGAGAATTTATATTTACTTTGATCACAGACTCGGGTGGAAATATTACTTAATCTGTTTAATAAGAGGAGGAAACTGGCTATTGTAAACAATGGTTAAATGGCGACCTAAATACAGAACGAAAAAGACGAGATGGATTTCATAAATGTATCACAGCAGCAAAATTGAAATAGAATTGAAACCTTTTGTTTTCTTTGTGTTTCGTGAATAAAGCCTTAATAAGTGCATATTTCCTAAACCTTTTATTCAGCTTTTCTATGATATTCATCTTCATAAAAGAAAAAGAACAGGATGTGTGTATAATTAGTTGTATGTGTAACCAGGGCAAACATGGCCTGTGGTCACACTCCCCGCCTCTAGGGGCAGTGTGTACACGTGTGCAGTGTGTCAGAGAGAGAAGAAGTGTTTGGGACTGTTCATAGTCAGGCCCTGTCCCAAAATATACCCTAAACACTCAGTCTTCCCTGCGAGTCCACACTTTTAGTAACGTAACACCGCAAAAAGTGGAGGGCGCATATCGACCACAAAGTGGACGCTTGTGAGCACACATCTGAAACCCAAAATGACAAATGGGACACCCATGGGACACAGTGTTTCCCAGCCCTGCTCCTGGATCCAACAGTGCACATTTCGGATGTCTCCCTTATCTGACCCATATATTTCTGGTCTTGGAGTCTCTACTAACGAGTTGATTCAGGTGTGATTGATTAGGAAGAGTTGGAAAATGTGTAGTGTTGGCATCCGGGAACAGTGTTGGGAAACACTGACTTAACGGACATGTGCACGCCACAGCCATTGTAAGTCCACAGGAATGAAAGTGCATAGGAAGTGTGCCATTTGGGACAGGGCCTTAGACATCCCTGAGCCCTCGTGTGCTGTAATCGACGATCGCACAGATTTCATGTTTCAGATTGAACAGGACCGCAGTGATGGAGACTGTGCTTGAGTGTTTATTCAATGTCCATTAGGAGTTGTTTGAACTTTTTGTAATAATTCATCATTTCAAGGGGAAAATAAAAGATGTTTTTTTCCCCTTTGATAAATGATCAGTGGCGATTCTAGACTACGGTAACTGATTCTGTCATCATTTACTCACCCTCATGTCATTCTAAATATGACTTATTATATAACTTTGTGTTTTCACACGTAGAAAAGGTGAAAAAACACATGGCATTTGTCCAGTTTTCTCTCTGAACGATGATGTGGGTTATATGGACAATTTCTGGCGCACTCAGTGTCTGAATTCACTCACTCTTTTTCATTCCCTCCTTCAGTGGACTGTATTAGTGCAGTAATGTAGGGAATAGTGAATGAGGGTATAGGGGATGATTTTAAACACAGCTATAGAGCAAAAGAAACATGTTCTGATCACATGAGGAACAAGGGATTTACATGACACAACAGGAAACATGACTATGGCAAATTTGAAGAAAACATGAACCTAAACCAAACACAGACGTGACAGAAAGCATCTGTGATGTCCTTATATATACACAGAAATAAAATCCTTCTTTACTCAAACATTTCGCTTTGCAGAAGTTTCAAAGATGGGCAACAGTCAGTCAGATAGCACATATCCCGGCTACACATTAGTGAGTGAAGATGAGCAGAGGATCCTGGTGAAAAATGAAGGTGGAGATCAGTTTGTCATTAAAAAGTTCAGTGTTGGCCAGGTAAGACGGACACAAAGGTTATCATGATATAAAAAAAAAAGTTAAATGGAAAGAGTGATTCTGATTCATGTTTGTCTGTCTGTTTTTAGGAAAATGTATTAAACTTTTTCCTGCAACTCAGTCATCCACACATCGTCCATCACAAGGAAGTCATCGGAGGTTGAAAGATACTTGAATTTATATTCTGTTAATACATCCAAAGTTAGCTATAGGAGTATATTTATTCTCAATTAGTATTTGTAAATCAGTGTTGAATGAATCTGCTTTCAGATCGTGACTGTGTATCTTGTACTGGAGCACTGTGAGGGTGGAGATCTCGCTCAGAAAATCAGACAAAATACAGGCCGCAGAATCAGTTGAGAATGAGGTATGATTGTGAGGTCAACTTTAAATCGTGTAATACTTTAATGATAACAAACTGTATAATTAACTGCTGTCCCTGTGACTCAAAGCATTTCAGTCTACAAACAAATGGTAGTCAATCTTTTCTATGCATATATACAATTTAATAGGACGTCAATAATCTTGTAAATGTATAAGCCGCAATACTATTCCTATAACAGGTGGTAGTTCATCATGTTTGTTAAACTCAGTAGTAGCGATCTAATATTTAAAAAAAAAATGAAAGTGTGTATACATACTTTAAATGTATTAATATAGCCTAATAAAGAAACGTATCCAAATAATCCAAACAATTTGCAATGCTCTAAATAGTGATGTATAATGTTCTGTTTATGTGAATTAGAAAAAAAAAAAAATCACTGTCTACATACTGTGTGTGTATATATATATACACCGTAAAAACTAATTAATTCAGTTTACTTAATTAAATTGTGCAAACTCGTTGCCTTAATTTAAGTAAGTAAGCATAACTTAATTACAACAAGTTATTCTTACTTAATCTATTTAAGTTTTGTCAACTTAATTCTATCTGTGATCTGAGGAAGTTTACTCCCAGAGTGCATTGCGGCATGAATAAATTAATTGCTTTGTTTTACCATTTTTGGCTTTATTTAACCATTAAAATTGTATTTGCTATCGTTATTGGGGTTATACTGACAAGAGACAGCAAATAAAATTGCAATGGTCTAATTAATTAAAGTAATTAAAAAAAAACTTGTTACCATTGTTGTGGTTTGCATGCTGAATGTTGAAGTCTGTGTGTGACTCAAGCTAAATTGTAAGATATTGTCACAAATATAGAGGGATTATATCAACCCAATTAAAAGTTTATGCCATAAGTGTTTGCAATTAAAATGTAAAAAGATCATTATTTAACATGATAATCATGTTATACATCATAAATACATTCATTAAGAACATGGAAACAATTTAAGTATAAATACTGTATATATAATATTTATTACTTCACTTCCTTTGAAATCAAATAACTGTGATTTCATGTTGTATCACTGCATCAATTGGAAGAGAATCACAATAATATAAATGAAGTTCAAGTGCCCAACCAAAGGGAACACTAATCACAATAATGGTGAGAATTTAGTTGATTTAGGAAATCAACATGAATTTATGAAGTCAACTTATGTGACGTTCTCCCAAAATGTTTAGTTGTATTGACAATAACATTCAACATGACTGGAAAATGAGCGTATGCAACTAAGAAGAATGATGACTGCAGAAGTGGAAGAAATTAGTGAAAAGTCTATTAAGAATTGCCCCGCATCCAAAACCATTTGCTTTTTTTTTTTTTTCTTTTTTTTGCTTTGGCAAAATGGTACTCAAACCAGTCAAGTAATGTTTAATAGGGTTTTCTGAGTAATGAAGGCATAGCATGCAAACAGTACAGATTACTAATTTTTTTTAAGTAAGTTCAACACATTGTCGGAGATTAATTAAAGTTAACTAAACAATAGTCAGTAAGAACAATGTTAGATTTTACAGTGAAAAAAAAACTATTGCAAACATTCTGATTTGACATTTTATCAATGTACAGATTCTGGACTGGACTGTGAAGATAAGCATGGCATTAAAGTTCCTGCATGATCAACAGATTCAACATAAAAACCCAGCAGGCACAGTATATAGACTACAACGTCAGCCAGACGTTGGATTTTGGTTGAAAATGAAAGTCGGGTTGACGTCTAAATCCAATGTTTGTTTGACGTCAGGCTCCAACGTTGGGCAGTCATTGAATTTTGGTTGGAATAAACCAAACAAAAAGGTGAAATGCATGGCCGTACACTTATTACCAGCTTCACTTAAAACTAACCAGATTTACTTTTTTTAATTTCCATTTGAATGAAATCAGTAGTTGTATTTTAAAGTCACCATGATGGTGGTGAGCGTTTGCTTTAGTTGTGCTCTTGACCCTTAACTCTTTAATATAAAATTTTCTCTGGCTGCTATAATTGTGTGTTTACAAAGCACAATGGTTGTAGCTAAAAAAAGCCATGATATCAGGTGATGTTGGCTGTTTATTGCTGCTGATGATATCATCATGTAATTTCCTGAATCCCTGATCTTTTTCAGTGTCTAATGCATTGATTAAATGGGACTTGTGGTTTAAATATTGCTTTATTCATAATAGAAATCATTTGATTCTACAGCATATCTAGCAGTGTTGTTTATCATATAATATACTTGTTTTTTAAAAACTATTTAGTGCACAAAAACCTTTAATCTATGGCATTACTTAGACGCACACAGACATCAAGAAACAGCGTATGAATCTCAACAATGGTGACAATCAAACAAAATATCCAGATAATCAGATCAACTAAAAAAATCCTGCATAATTTATTAATGCCGCAGTGCATGCTGGGAGATATGGGTGAGTTTTGATTGGTGGTACCCAGCATGCACTGCAGCATGAAGCATTTAATTTATTGTCACCATTGTTGAGAGTCATACACTGATTCTTGATGTCTAAGTAATAATGTTGAAGAAAATGTTTAATGCACTAAATGTTTTTACAATCCTTTATATTATTTGATATAATGTTGCTTTCATACTGTAAAATAAAATGGGTTCTGTTTTAAAACAACATCACAAACTCAAGTACAAAGTTATCAAATCTTTCAGGCAATTATATGATGACTTCATCATCAATAAACAACCATCATCACCTAATCTAATTTTCTCTAGGCTTTTTTGCCACAATTAATGTGCTTCATAAAAACACACAATTATAGCAGCCAGAGAAGATTTACGCTAAAGAGTTAAGGGCCAAGAGTCCAACTAAAGCAAACGCTAACCACCATCATGGTGACTTTAAAATACAACTATTGATTTCATTAAACCGGAAATGAAATAAAGTGAGTCTGGTTAGTAATAAGTGAAGCTGGTAATGCTGTTTGAGATGTTCACTCCTCCTCTGCTGAGATCTTCACAGATTTAATGCGCTGCCATACATGTCACATTTTTTTGCAGTGCTTATTCCAACCAAAATTCAACATCTGTGTGACGTTGAAGCTTGACGTCAAACAAACGTTGGGTTTAGACGTCAACCTGATTTTCATTTTCAACCAAAATATGACGTCTGACTGACGTTGGATTAGTTGGAGTCCAACGTCTGCCTGACGTCACATTGACGTACTGTGCCTGCTGGGAACCTGCAGCCCAAGGTACGAATGCAAATCAGTTCATATATGTTCTGAAAGCAAGTTTTCATGTTTCAACCACAGATGTTCACCATGGAGATTGACTTTTAATCTTAGATAAAATATTTGGAGTTTCTCTGCAATTATTTTATTTTATTTCAGACATGGTCACAAAATATCTAGAGGCTGTATCGATTTGAGTTTGACTGGTATTATTGCAATCCACTTATTCCCAGATAATAATTATAACCAGAAAGAAACGTGCCACTTCAGCATATCAGAATGTGTGCAGAAAAAAAAAAAAAAAAAAGATTGACTTTTAATTGGAAATCATTCTCTGGCATACAATGTCAAGCAAACAAAATTATACCCGAAAAGACAATTTCATGCAAAATTATGATCCACTTCACAGGAAATTTACATTTATTCATTTTGCAGATCCAAATAAGTGACTTACAAATGAGGAATACAGAAAGCGATTTATTGTAAAGAGGCAAATAAACACAAGAAGTGCTTTAGACATTGCTTTGAGTAGCATAAGCTAGAATAGGGAGATCATAAATGGGATCGTTCCACAAGCAAGGAACCGTGAACAAAAATGTTCTGTACACACTTTTCCTTGTGGCAGAGAGTCGGAGAACTGTAGGTATTTGGAAATTTAAGCACTTCTTGCCGTTTTTTACCAGCAGACTCTCCTCTCTTCCCTCTTCTGATTCCCTCAATAAGAACTGCTGTAGACGTATGACTGAAATAAAGTCAAACTTTAATCTCATAACTATCTAATTAACAGAAGTTTCTCCAGTGTTATTTTAACAGAATGTTTATTAAAATTAATTTTAAAGAATAATTACATCATTCGACATTTTGTATTATTAAAATTGTACATATATATATATTTGTGTTTTATAAATGTCACAACACAAAAATGCTGTTTGTAAATACGTTTATTTGAGCTGGTGTTGTTAAGCACAATTACAGGTTGCAAGATACTTTATACTCAACTTTTAGGTTTTCTTTAAGAATAAACCATATTTCATTTCATTGAGACACATATAGATGCTCACAATCATATTTTAAACAAGTAATTTGTAAATATATGACTAGTGCAAAACACAGGAGTGAGGAGAAGAAAGAAGCCACACCACCAGAATACCAAGATCCCATGAAATCAAAAGATGAGGCTTGTGCTTTGCTTTGTTTTTCCTGTTAAATAGCCAATATGCTTTGAGCCACATCCTCCAATCATGATCTTCTACTTTCTATTTAACAGTAAGTATGTTTGACTGAACAGTCTGTAAAAATAACGAGCCGTTCTTTTTTTTTTCAGAAAAAAACGAATGTGAATTTAAAATGTAATTGTTTTGTAAAAGCCACAAATGAAAACTCATTTTGATGTCATGGGGTCTTTAAAACATCTAGTGCACATTAATATTTGAAATGCCCAAAAAACATTACATTGATAGTAAAACGACTCATATGATTCTTTTAAATTGTAGAGATTAATTTAATTGTACTGATATAAGCACATTATCTAATGATTACAAAAAGTGTTTGACAGTTAAAAAAACAATCACCAGTTATGTAAGAACACACACATATATCCTTCACTCTTCATATCTGCTGCAGATGAAGTTGAGTTTATCGTGTTCAGGACGGCTGATCCAGCGCTGATCTCCTCCAGACTGAACTGCTCCAGATCTCACTGCAGACACACAGTCCTCGTTCCCTGGAGCCCAGTTCTTATAGCACACGGTCTCTCCGCTCACCCAGTACCAGATGTCCAGAATACGGGAGTGACGTAAACCCAACCACACAGCCTCAGTAGACGCACGTTTAACCACATTCATCACCTCATTCTGCATCTCGACTGAATGAACCGAGACCAGATCCGTATAATTCTGTCTGCAGTATCTCAGAGCTTCAGTCCACGTCAGATTCTCAGTGATCAGAATCAGTTTATCTGGACACAAAACAAACCACAAGCTAAAACTAGAGAGAGACTGATCAAAAACAACATGCAGAACAAACACTGTGGAGGAATGTGTCATGTCAGACATGTAGCGTGAACTTTAAGATATCTGGAGGTGATGATGGATTGTGTGTGTTTGTGAGGATCTGCTCACCTTCATGACACACAAAAGGAAGTGTGCTGTTGTCAGAGAAGTCATGCCATTGTCCCAGAGCGCTTGGTCTGATCACTGTACAGTTTTCAACACCTCCAGCATTATTAGGTTGAGTAGGATCCCAGTATCTGAATGAGGAGTTACTCTGATCTGACCACTGCCATGAGTCTCTGAACAGACCGATCCAGACATTATTAGATATGTGACTATCATTGATGAACTTCTGAATCTGTTGATTCTCATTCTGGTTCCTCACACTGACCAGATCAATGTGATTCTGTCTGCAGAAACTCTGAGCGTCTCTCCAGTTCTTCATCTGATTGACAAAGACGAGTCCTGTGTTCACTTTAAGAAAATAAAATAAAAATCAGTTTGTCCATTATTCTTACACTGTTTTATGGTTTGTATATTAGTAAGAGCAACAGTAGGGATGGGCGATATATCGCACGATATTGTTATGCGCATCTCGTCAGTAAAGCCGGTTCCTTGATTAGTAGTAAATCGCCTTCACCTGCTTTCAGATGGAGCGGCATTTACTACAAAGAGCCGTAGTTCACTGACAAGCTGAGCCATATCGCATCAATATCGCGGACGTATCGCCAGCGATAATTAATGCGATATGGCTCAGCTTATCAGTTAACTACGGCTCTTTGTACACAGCAAAAACTCCAGTGTTAAATTAACACTCATGGGAGTGTATATGAGTCCACACTCAAGAGTGTTAAAGTTAATGAGATAATTAAGTGATTAATTTAGTGATGATTGAGCATTATTGAAGACACCTGAAGAATCACTGAAGGAGAAAATCTCAAATTGTAAGCCACCGTTATGGCGATCATTGTTTACTTTAGTTGGGCGCTTGACCCTTATATTATTAACTTTAGATTTTGTTTGTCTGCTTTATCTGAGTTATAACTGCCAGATGAACAAGGAAAAATAAAGTGATCTGATGGTGTTGGTTATATTATGACAATCATCATTTGAACTTTATGTTTTTGATTTATATTGTTTGTTATAGCATAACTGTGATTCTGCATGAATATCCAGAATTTTAGCTATAATATAAAGGATTTCTTAAAAGTTGTTTTCAAAAAAAAAAAATCCTTCTTTTAGGCACACACAGACTTCAAGATTCAGTCTATGCATCTCAACAATGGTGACGAGCAGAATATTCAATTATGAAAAGTAAATTACATAGAAAATTCAGATCATAATTTATTCATATCGCAATGCATGATGGGAGCCATTAATGAGTTGTGATTGGTGGCAGCCAGATGCCCATCCCTAAGCAACAGTGGAAGCATCAGAAACACGTGACATTCTAAGACTGATTCTACAGCTGCTGATATATTTAATATTTCTCAGTATTGTCAGGATTATTTTAAAGATTTAACATGAAGCAACATTTCTGAACATTACTATGATTTTAAAGCGCATTAAGAGCCTGAAGAGAGAAACACAGGAAGATGTTACACTGCATCTAAATATGTTCATTAACTACTGAAATATGAAACTGAACTGTAGACTGGTAGTTTATTATTAATATAGTTACAGTGTATCTTGAATCTTGATTTTATTTTAATGGACTATCATTACATGGGCTGGACTTTTTTTCAGAAACATATTTTCTATACTGAAATTGACTCAACATTGAAAGTGTGAAATTTATCCACAGTCTCTTCTATATTCACTATCAAATTACATGAATTAGGTTCTTATGTTTTTCATGAGCACCATGAAATAGCAGAGAGTCAGAGGACAGCAGCAGCATTAGAGAACACCCACAGTTTCGGACTGGGAGAGCAGAACTATTCCCCCAAATGAACAGAACAGCAACGATGACAGAATAGCAAATGCCATGTTATACACGACAAGGAGGAGCTGGGGAGGTGGTGGGTTGCAGAGAGCGAGCAGCAAGCAGTTAGGAGCTGAATCAGTTTTAAATATGGTGCCCTGATTTGAGCGTAGCCATTAGCAGCGAGGGGAGATGAACAGCTGAAGCGCTGATGCGCTGATGCAGATCAGCTGATGAGACCGTGTTGTTGGCCAATAGCATTAGCAGTGCCTTGACTACTTGGCACGAACACACACACACACACACACACACACACACACCAGGGTCGAGGCCAGAAATGGAAGGGCCTTTATAAAACAGGGTAGGCAAGCATATGTAACGAGTTATAATAAGTGCAATCCAAGTTTAATGTATTGTTGATTTCCCACTAAAATCCTTATATTATTACTGATTTATTTCTGTTTTTTTAAGCAACATTGATTCTGCTATTCACTTTCAAGAGACTTTTATTTTTTACATTTCTTTCTGCCGCTGTCCTGATGCCATTTTGAAGCGTGTACGCCTCCAGTTCGCATTGCACACGTAAACGTTTTTCAGAGCTCTTCAATTTATGAGCAAATTAAGTTTGCAAAGAGTATAAATTGATTTAATATCATCTTGTAAACAGTACTGAGACTGTATGCTATTGATGGGCAAATGAATCCTCAAGCACCGCTTTCCCCTGATTGTTCCGGGAAAAGATTGAAACAGCGCCATCTTGTGGCAGGTCAAACATATAGCAGCCATAAACCCGAGAGCGCAGCGCGTTGATTTATCTATTAAACACAAATAATAGCATGACAACACTAAATGTTCAGTTTTCAGATAATATAACTCACATATTAAAGTGTGGCAATAAATTAAATGTAACAATTACATTAATACTACTTATAAAAATACCAAAAGAGTTGTTTGATGCAAGTAAATGGTGGTCTAATAATGTTATGGTTTCTATGCTGTTTATATGACAAAATATATAATCATGTAGCATAGGTGATAGGCTTGTTTATATATATATATATAACAAAAAATGTAAATGGACTTAAACTTTCAAAAACCTGTAGAGTAGTGGTCTGTGTTCAAACATTCCCACACACAAAGTGAATCACGTGACGGAACAGAAAGTGAGGCTTCGCTTTTCGTTGATCACGTGTTTCTCTGAAAACAATACACACTCCGACACGAAGCATCATGAGAAATTGCGCTGCGAACTCGATACACGCTTTGAAGCTTCAGTGTCATATGTAACATCACTACTGTACGCTGCGTTCTGTTGTGTGTTACATGCATGAGCGGAATAAGATTTGAAGATATCGTGTGAGCCGTAGCCTATAATGTGTATTAGCAGGGTTTTGAGCCATTAATCAACTAACTAGTGTTATATCAAACAGGTAGGCCTATATGTCGTCATTAAAATGCCCACGAGCAATTTATCAACTTTATTGACGTTGATCCACAGATGGAGAGCAGTGCATGCTGGGTGTGACTGTTAATAAACTTCCCCCTTCTGCTGAACAACAGTGAAAGTGTCCTGGTCCTTCTTGTACACAACGCAGAGACAGAGAAACGTAACAGCTGTCAGCCGTGGACCGGTTACAGAGTATGAAAACTGCATGCCAAATAGCCAAAAAAAAAAATATATATATATATATATATATATATATATATATATATATATATAATTACGGGTATGAATCCGTTACATTGTTCCTCAGTCACTACTGAAATTGCTATGATTGACAGTGATAACCGTAGCAATGGACGGGACAAAACATTTGTCAAAATAAACCAGTGCATTAAATGCTGTAGAGTAAATGCAGACTTATAGACCTGCAGAAACACAGACCAGAATAAGAAAACAAGTGTGTGTTGTCTGGCTAATTTTAACAGCTTTAAAAATCATTTTTTTTAATCATTTTTTTTCACATGTGTCCTTTAGCAATGTTTAAAAATCGGTTTAATTTTTTTTTTTTAGTTAAATAAAAAAAAAAAAAACATTTGAAAGTATTTAATGCATTATTTATTATTTCATTATTAGCATTAGTAATTTGTTATTAAAGCTATTTTATAATAAATCTAAAAGCAAAATATGAAAAGTACTACATTATGAAGTGGCAATAGCAAATAGAGTGGTTCAGGTATGACATCATTTTGTAGAGTTTAGCATTTTAGCACTTTCCATCGTCCCGAAGTCAATGTGTTTTTGAATGGGATTTTGGTTAAATGGCTGAAATAAGGTCTGTGGTGAACACAAGCTCAAGACACTTTCACCTTTTATTCTACGACTCAGTCCGCTTTTACAGACTGTTGGGGCCGTTGTGTAGTTCGTTTATAGACAACTTTTAGCTTTTTACCTCTGGCGACTGCATTTAGGCTTCAAAATTCATAAAAGTTGTGTTCATCTGTTATAATTATCTTGATGGACAAAACGTGCAAGTATCATAAACTTTTGTTAATTACAGAGCTTATTTTTAGCAATAATCCAAAAGTCTATGGGAAAATCATATTGGGTTTTTGAGGGAACCAGTGTGATGTGAACTGCCGGTGGACTACAAAGTGACATCATACTTGCACCACTGTATGAGCAAACTAGTCCTCTGCTGCCATCTACTGGTTATAGTGGTCATTTCATTATGTCATTTTCCTTTTAAAAGTCTTTGTTTTCCTCTAGGGGACATAAATCATCCACTAAACTAAAGCGTAGCATATTTTCCATATCTCCATGAATGAAAAAGAGAAATGTAGGCTAGATCTTCTTTAAACTAAATTTAGTCTACAACTATAGAGTTCAAAGATAATCAAGTCTTTAAAATAGTAAGCTACATGTGTTTAACACAAACACACACACACACACACACACACATATATATATATATATATATATTTTTTTTTTTGGGCTCCAAACATTCCTAGTGTGCACCACAGACAAAACAGCCCGATTGCGCAGACCTCCATGACTTAATAAAAAAAACAGTTCAGGATTTGCTTAATTTAGTGGCATTTTTCAGATATCTAAAAAGGAGGCATAGTAATGATGTGAGTAATAATACTGATCTGTTTTACTCATTTGAATACAGTGACTAAATTAATTAATTTACCTTAATTATCATTTTTGGAACAGATAAGGAGTTTGTGGGAGTTTTGTAATCTGGCTTAAAATCAGATTGACCAAGGATACTTGACAAAGAGAATATCTGCAAACAGTTTATCAGTATACATAAAGTTTGTGTATTGTGCTTTTTAAGCATGTTTTTATTACACATATTACACATACCCCAAAAATCGACATTTAAAACATTTGCACATTTGCCTATAAAACCTCTGGATTTATATATGTTTCTACACATAAGATTTGCAAATGAAAAACTGTATATTCTTTGTGTTGTTTTAATTGTGATGAATCATTGCTCGCGCAGACGTCACACATCATCAGCGCGTTCTGTACGGCTTTGCAGAGACACACAGTCTCTGAGCGACACACACACACACACACATCAGTCGTGTTTTACAGTTTCCTCCTGAACCAAAACAACAAGCTCATGCTGCGTTTAGACGGCAACCTGTGACGTTTTGCCCTGAGCTGTTCACGTCCTCAGATTCGGATTTATGTGTTTCTATGTCAACACTATCAATGCCAAAATGAATCTACAGAAGTCAGGACTAGAGCTCCGTATGTTGTTTACAATCATTATTATTGTAATTGTATGTGGTTTGAGGCATGAGGTAATTTAACGCCATCTCTCTTGATGCTTAGTAGACTCTGTGTGTGTGTGTTCATGTGTTTTGAAGGAGCCATGGCTTTGGAGACGCTCTAGCTTGATATTGCTAGCCCCTCTGAAATTACCTCTAATTTATACATCAATGCTGTGTGTGTTAGTAGAAGACTTTCTGGAGCTGTTATATATATGGTGCATCTATAAATGAATGGTTGTTGTAATTTTAAATAGCTGCACTTACTGTTGCAGATGAAATGACAAGTAGAACTACATGACAAATTATGAAATTGTTTATTTCTCATCACAGCACACTCATCTCCACCATCAGGTTGTCCAGATCCCCAGTTCTGATAGAGCGCAGGTTCACCTGAAGACCACTGCCATTTATAAACACTCGTCCTCTTCAGCCCAATCCAGATATTCGTAACACCTCCATCCTTCACACTCTTCTTCAGCTCGTTCATGTTGTTCATGTTGTCAACGGTGGCCAGATCTGTGTAATTCTCTCTGCAGTGTCTCTGAGCTTCAGTCCAGGTCTTGCTCACGTTTATAAAGTGATACTGACGCTGAACACATTCAGATACGGAGCAGAGAGCTGTGAAAGAGAGCGTTTGATTTAATGCTTTTCATAACAGAGTCAAACCTGATGAAACTATAAACCATAAATAATGCAACAAACACACTCACCAATGAGAAGAAGAATAAAATATAGAGATTGGTCCATTTCTGAGGAAAAACACATTGAAAAACACAGAAATCAAACATTCCCAAATTCATTTTGGAGTAAAATATGACAATTTAATTTGGTATCTTAACAGCAGTATTAATTCACTGTACATAATCATTGAGGCAACATTAACATCTGAAAGTGTAATTGTGTTTGAAGAATGAACATGTTCTTACTTTAGAAGTCGTGTGTTTCTGTCCTGAGTCTGATGATTCTGCAGTTTTAAACTATGTGATTATTATATCTGCTCTCATGCCCACATCACATCATTTGCATATTGTTCTAAAACTAATTTTCATATTTTACTTCCTCCTTATTTGTGTTTGACCTCTGTCTCTCTATATTTGCATATTGACGTCTGTGTCAGTTATATATTAATATGAACCTGAATCAAAACATGATATGTACATTTACAATAACATTTAAACATTCACAACTAAACAGTTGCTTTAATGATATTGATGGACTGCATAACTCGTGTTACATCCCCGTTCATCTGGACATAAATGTTCCATTCTTGCGATCTTTGCACTTCACCATTTGTCTGTGTGTGTAGCGGTGTGTTACCTCACTGTAAAAAAAAAATGCCTGTCCAACATAAAAATTTCTAGTGACCTGTTGCACCTAAAATTTTTAGTTGGCCCAATGTGGACTCATATAAACACTGAAAAAGTTAATGAGAGAATTAAGTGATTAAT
>JAVALU010000269.1:0-13729 GCA_030770095.1 Gila robusta
TGATTAAACAAGTTTCATCAAGAATCCAAGATGGCGGCACTGTGTTTGTCTTGTCTGATCTGCTGATCTACAGTCTTCTTTTTGTTTTGTTTAGATGTTGAGAGTTTTTATTTCAAGAAAGCGTTTAAAAATGTCGGTCTCTTTCTTGAATTGAGTCCGGATTAAGTCAGATCTCTTGAAATGGATTTTGAGCCATCTACAATCTGCTTCGGGCTGAAGCGTGCTTACCTGTTGGACTTTGCTCTACCCCGGGTCGTCATCCACCTCGCTTTCGCTTTCGCTTTGGGAAGCGTTTGCGGTAAACTACGGCAAATCGGACAGCTGGCTGTTGCGCTATAAGCGTGCTTACTTGTTGCATGGTTACGGCTTGACATCTTATCGTCACGTTGTTGCTTTGGAAAGCATCGGCGTTGAACAACAGCGCGGAAAGAAACGGCAGCGACTTGAAGAACCCCCGATTTCATAGATCATCTTGGCGGTGGGGATTATAGCAGTCAAGGTCGGTGATGTTTCTTGCCTAATTTAAACTCTCCAGCTGCTGATTGCCCGTAAATAAGACTCATATCCTCCACAATATCGCTCTGCCCTTTGCCCTTTTGTCGGGGTTGTGGAGCTGCTCGAGCGAGCTTAATTTTTGCCTCGGATTTAGTCTGAACGTTTCTGATTTCAAACGCTGATAATATGAAGATGTTGCTTTTCTGTATGGTAATCTTCATGCTTGGACTATGGGACACACAAACAAAAACGGAAGAAAAACCGATGTATCTGTCGCGTTTCCATATGTTTCTTCCCTCCAAATGTACGGACACTACTTTTATATTCCGGGCTGTTATTAATTCCACGCAAATGGACACAAGGACAAAGAACTTACTTTTCTTTGCTTTTATCCCTAAGATTTCTGTATCGGACTCTCGAAATGATCAATGTAGTATTACATCTAAAAATGTAAGGCAGCGATATTTGATAATGTTGCTGCTTTTGCTGGCCGGTATAAATCCAAATCCTGGTCCAGCGGGATTAGTTTCAACTCCTCTAGATTTTTCAAATAGATCAGGCCTTAAAATGGTACATCTAAATGTTCGTAGTCTGTTGCCAAAACTAGATCAATTACATATATGGGCTAAGACGACTAAAGCAGATGTTTTGGTTATCTCTGAGACGTGGCTTAAAAAATCTATTTCAAACCATGACATTGCATTAGAAGGGTATAATGTGTTTCGAGTTGATCGTAAAAGTAAAGGGGGTGGAGTTGCAATGTACATTAAATCGAACTATCATGCAACTGTTCTTAAATCAGTCTCTTTCCCTAAACAGTTTGAATTACTGGCCATCGACCTGGAATATGTAAAGGATTGCCATTTATGTATAGTAGGTTGTTATAGACCACCAGCAGCCATCAGTGATGCTCTCACCTCACTGTCAGCTGTCCTAAACGACATACTTTCTAAAGATCTTGTATTATTGGGTGATTTGAATTGGAATTGGCTGACTTCAAATTCAGATCAGTTCAAAGCATATTGTGATTCTGTGAACCTCACTCAACTCATTGAATCAACAACACGGCTGAATTATAAGAACCCAAGTAAGTCCACTTTAATAGATCTTATACTAACAAATAAACCCCATAAATACACCTATACAGGGGTCTTTCCTGATGATGTCAGTGATCATTGCACTATAGCGGTTATAAGAAATTGTAAAATTCCCAAAGTCAAATCTAGAATTATTACTAAAAGAAACTTTAAATTGTTTGATATTCAGGGGTTTTTACATGAATTGTTTATATCTGACTGGGACAGATTGTTTTTAATACCTGATGTGTCCATTGCATGGCAGTATTTTCACACCTTGTTCTTGAAGATTGTGAGTAGGCACGCACCAGTTAGGACTTTCAGAGTAAAAGGCCGCGATAACCCATGGTTTTCAAATGAATTATCTGAACTCCTGCATGAAAGAAATTTGGCTTGGGCCACTGCGAGGAAGTCAGATACAGAAAGAGACTGGGTAGCGTTTAGAGTATTGAGAAATAAATGCACAGCTCTTATACGCAGATCTAAATCTGAATATTATTTAAAAGAAACTTCACAAAATTTGAATAATCCTACAAAATTTTGGAAAACCATCAAATCACTGTCTCCCTCCACATTATCTAATGATTTTCCTGACCAAATTTTAGCAGACGATATTCTCATTAATGATAATATGGTTATGGTAAATATTTTTAATAAGCACTTTATTTCTTCAAGTTCTATTTTTAAAGAAACTCCGGTGAGTGTTACACCAAATCCATCTCTTCTGAGAGAAGATAGTCCGATTTTTAAATTTTCTCCAATCTCAAGAAGTGAGGTCTTAAAAGGTTTAAAAAATCTAGACACTAAGAAGTCTGCAGGGCCTGATGAAATTGAGCCACACTTTTTGAAATTGGCTGCCGAGATCATTGCTGGCCCATTAGCCTATATTTTTAATTTATCATTGGAGCAGAATACTGTTCCTGATGTTTGGAAATCTGCTTTGGTTGTACCCCTGCTGAAAGGCGGTGATCCAACCATTCTAAATAATTACAGACCGATTTCGAAACTATCAGCTGTGGCTAAAATTTTAGAATCTATTGTCACTGAACAGCTAAAGGAATTTTTAACTAACAATAGTATTTTATCTAGGTTTCAGTCCGGTTTTAGAAAAAATCATAGTACAGTACACTGTCAGAAATAGGGGTACAGTAGGAGTCCATTTCTGTCCCCCAAGGTACATATATGTACCTTTTTGAGGGTCAAAAAGGTACATATATGTCCCCAAGCATTAAAAGGTCTTTTAAAGGTTAAGGTACAATATCAAAAAACAGCCTCTGCTAAGTGAATTTTCTCTTTTTTTTTGTAAAAAAAAATCTTTTTTTTAAGGTTTTAAGGATACCTTAATAATTGAAGGTAGATTTTTAACTTATCACTAAATTTAAGTAGCCTTGAATTAAAGGAAATCAAAGTTTTATAAGTCAATTTAATGATATTAAATCATTATAACACAGCAAAAACTCCAGTGTTAAATGAACTCTCCTGGGAGTTTATATGGCTCCAGACTCAAGAGTGTTAAAGTGTTCAAATATGAATGTTAAATTAACAATCAAGATTGTTAAAGTTAATGAGCTAATTAAGTGATTAATTGAGTGATGATTGACCATTATTGAAGACACCTGATGTTAACAAGCAGAATCACTGAAGGAGAAAATTTTAAAAATAAGACACCGTTATGGTGATCAGTGTTTGCTTTAGTTGGGCTCTTGACCCTTAAACTGTCCAAATTAGATTTTGTTTCTCTGTTGTATCTGAGTTATAACTGCCAGATGAACAAAGAGAAAATTTTTTGAGAAAAGTTGAGCAGGTAGTGTTGGTTACGTTTTGACATAATCATAATTTGACCTGAATCACTGAACTCATCTAAAGTCTAATAGCTGACTTAAATGTATATTGTTGATTACAGCAGCCTGTGATTCTACAGAATAAAATCCAGATATTTCTAATGGTAAGGATTTCTTAAAAGCTTTTCTGATAAAACAAATCTTTATTTTAGGCACACACAGACATCAAGAATTAGTGTATGAATCTCAACAATGGTGACAAAAAGAATATTCAATTGGGGAAAGGAAATTAGTAAAACAATTCGGATCATAATTTATTCATACCGCAATGCATGATGAGAGCCATGAATGAGTTTTGATTGGTAGCACCCAGAATGCACTGCAACATGCATTATTAGTGTCA
This sequence comes from Gila robusta, assembly GCA_030770095.1. Classification (NCBI taxonomy): domain Eukaryota; kingdom Metazoa; phylum Chordata; class Actinopteri; order Cypriniformes; family Leuciscidae; genus Gila; species Gila robusta. The sequence continues at coordinate 3,756 of JAVALU010000269.1, forward strand.
CCATTGTTGAGAATCACAGCCTGATTATTGATGTCAGTGTGTCTTCATAAAATAATTTTTTTTTAAAGTATTTTGATCAGAATAACTTTTAAGAAATATTTTGGATTATATTGAAAATGCTGGATATCATTTGCTGTAGAATCACAGTGATTCTGTAATCAAAAATATACATTTAAGTCTGAAATTAGATTCTAAATGTGTTCAATGATTCAAGCATATTATGATTATGTCAAAACACTATCAACATGACCTGACCATTTTTTCTCTTTGTTCATCTGGCAGTTATAGCTCAGATACAACAGTCAAACAAAATATAAAATTAATTATCTAAGGGTCAAGAGCCCAACTAAAGCACACACTGATCACCATAACGGTGTCTTAAAAATTATAATTTCTCCTTCAGTGATTCTGCTTGTTAACATCAGGTGTCTTCAATAATGGTGAATCATAACTGAATTAATCACTTAATTAGTCATATAAAGTCATATAAAGAGTCTGGAGTTATAAACTCCCAGAAGAGTTCAATTAACACTGGAGTTTTTGCTGTTGGATCTCAAGGTACATATATGTACCTTTTTGAGGGTCAAAAAGCATTAAAAGGTACATATATGTACCGTTTTCTTTTAAAGGTTAAGGTACAGTATTGTACCCTTGAGGGTACAGCCCCAGTGACAAGCCATTGTACCCCTAAAGGTACAATTATGTACTTTTTTTTTCTGAGAGTGTTTGTAGAGCCAGCCCTGATTGGCTGCTTGAATCTCAATTTAAAAGAACGTCCAGTTTTCGGTCTTTAATTCTTTTGGCCATCGGTGGAGAAGAAGTCATAGCACGGTTACTCATGGTTCTTCCAGGGCTTTCAACCGAGGAGGTCCTTCAGAAAATATCAGAAGCAGGAATAGAAGTAACCGACGTCGAGATGAAAGGAGATGAAATGGACTTTCAGGCAAATGACTCTTACTCAGATGATAATCATTTATATGTCACAGTTAGACATTGAGTTTAAAATGAAATGTTGGAAAATGTGAAAATTAAAAGGATTTAATAATTTCTGATTTTAATTCAGTGTGTGTGTAATATATATATATAAATCTCATTATAGTGAACAATTGTACCCTGTCAAAGCCAATTTTGTACCATTTTTGAAGGGTCCATTTTTGTACTGTTAAATAAAAGTACAAAATTGTCACCACAGGTACAAGATTGATCTCTTAAGGAACAAATCACAAAGGTACAAATATGTACCCTATACCAAGGGTACAATATTGTACCCTTGAGGGTACAGCCCCAGTGACAAGCCATTGTACCCCTAAAGGTACAATTATGTACTTTATTTTCTGAGAGTGTAACTGCTACTATGAAAGTCTTAAATGACATTACCTGCGCCCTAGATACTGGAAGATCATGTGCTGCAATGTTTATTGATTTGACTAAAGCTTTTGATACGGTTAATCATGGTATCCTTTTGTCGCGTTTACATTGTATCGGTCTCTCTGAAACCGCATTAGGCTGGGTCAGGAATTATTTAAAGAATAGGTGTCAAAGAGTGCAAATTAAGGGGTCTCTTTCTGATAAGCTCACCATTGAATCTGGTGTGCCACAGGGGTCCATTTTGGGTCCCCTGTTGTTTACATTATATATTAACAACCTTGGTGATAATCTATCAGATACAAGTATCCATTTATATGCCGATGATACCATTTTATATTGTTTTGCATCTTCTATTGAAAATTGCATTTTAAAGTTGCAGGAAGCATTTGAATTAGTTCAGCGTAACCTATCTTCTTTAAAATTAGTCCTAAATGATAAGAAAACAAAATACATGGTCTTTTCTAGGAAACATAAGACTGATTCTTCTCCACCACCTATTTACACTTTGCAGGGTAACTCTATAGAATTGGTCTCCTCTTATAAATACCTAGGGTTTGTGTTGGAAGAGGACTTATCATTTAAGTTACATGTTAAACAACTGTTGTCTAAGTTAAGGTTACAGCTGGGTTTTTATTTTCGGAACAGTGCATGTTTCTCACAGTCAGCCAAGAGAAAGTTGGTGGAATCTACCTTTTTACCTATCTTAGATTATGGAGATGTTTTTTACAGAAATACCACTAAAGCTCTCTTACAATCAGTAGATTCTGTTTATCACTCTGCTCTAAGATTTATAACTTGCACAAAATATCACACTCACCACTGTGCACTGTATGAAATGGTAGGTTGGCCTTCACTTCACATAAGAAGGTACAAACACTGGCTCATACTTGTATACAAGGCATTAGTCGGCCAGCTTCCTCAATATATCAATAGCTTATTAACTTTAAATAGTCAAGGGTATAATCTACGTTCAAGTAGATATATTCTGTTAAATGTTCCTTTAATGAAGACAGAGTTTGGAAAAACTGCTTTTATTTATAGTGCATCAGCTGCTTGGAATGAGATCCAAAGTTCATTGAAACTTGATGAACTTATTTCAGTACATGAGTTAAAGTACATTTAAACAAATTATTCAAATCTGTCTGCACTTGCTCTTAACGTTTAATCTTGTTTTATTTTTATATATGTGTGTGTTGTGAAATCTGTTTTATGTAGTTATGTATATTGTGTGCTGCTATTTTGGCCAGGGCTCACTTGTAAATGAGATATTTATCTCAATGTGATTATTTCCCTGGTTAAATAAAGGATTAATAAAAAAAAACAACTCCACAAACAGCATTACCAGCTTCACTTATTACTAACCAGGTTTACTTTATTTCTGGAAGACGTCTACAGAAGTTCTTATTGAAAATGAACAGAGGTTAAGATGTTGATGATTTATTGAAAATAATAGTTTGGTTTGGTGTCACCATTATGGTGATCAGTGTTTGGTTTAGTTGGGCTCTTGACTTTTTAACATTAGCTTTTCTCTGCTCAGTTGTATCTGATTGTTATGTTGAGAACAGCAAGAGAAAATGCAATCAGATGCTATAAACTGATCGATGATTAGAATATAATCATCATGTAGTGGCTTAACTCACTATTATTGTGTGTGAGTTTTATATGGGTGAAATGTTGTTCATTTTGTTTTATTGTTGTGATTCTACAGCAAGAGATCCAGCACATTTTTATCAGAACATCAAATGATTTTTAAAACACCACTTACACATTTTGAACTTCTGCGATTTTTACCCACACACAGACATCAAGAATCAGCATACACTGTAAAAAAAAATCCTAATTTTACAGAAAATAACTGTGATTTTTTGACGATCATTTGCTTTAATTTTAAATTGTACTCAAAACACTGTAAAATTACAAATAATATCTGTAAAATAAAAATTCAGCTGTTATTTTAGGTATTGTGACATTAATGACAAATTACAGTAATTCACATTTTTTATACAGAAAATTGATTGTATTTTTTATACAGTATTTTTTCTGTTTTCTTAAATTACATAAAAATGTATGTAAAATTACAAATATAATCTGTAATTTAACAGAAACAAAACAGTTAAATGATAAAATGGTCAAATGTACTGACCAAAAAAACTGTAAAACATCCTAAATTAAATAAACTGAAAAACACTGTTATTTTACAGGTATTTCCTGCATTATTATGATCAAATACCTTCATTGTAAAAAAATCGTAAAAAAAGGGTCAAATGACTGGCAGCTACGGCTGCCAAACAAAAACCATAAAATTAAAGTAAAATATGCTAATTTAAATAAACTGAAAAAACACTGTTATTTCACAGGTATTTCCTGCATTATTATGATCAAATACCTTCATTCTAAAAAAATCGTAAAAAAAGGGTCAAATGACTGGCAGCTGCGGCTGCCAAACAAAAACCATAAAATTAAAGTAAAATATGCTAATTTAAATAAAGTGTAAAAAACTTTAAAATAAATTTGATGTCACCATGATTGGGATCAGTGTCTGCTTTAGTTGGGGTCATGACCCTTGAGATTTAACTTATGCTTTTCTCTGGCTGTTTTAACTGTGTATTTGATACACGTTTGTCATAGCAATAAATGCTGGAGAAAATATCAGATGATCTCAAACATTAATTGATGATGTTATAGTCATCATATGATGATCTGATTCACTGATATGACAGTCAAATCTCTGAGTATTATAGCTTAGATTACGGAGTATGTAGGTGGAATTTAGCTTTATACAAAGTCTTTAATGTCATAATTTTTCACATGACCCTTGGAATATTGTGGTATCCGTTTGTAACCATCTGCATTTAAGAATATATATATATATATATATATATACTGCAAAAAAAAAATATTGTCTTTTTTTTGTTGTTGTATAGAGACATCAAGAATCAACATATGAATCTCAACAATGGTGACAACCAAAAAAGTTTTTTTTTTTTCATTGTCACCATTGTTGTGATTCATACGCTGATTCTTGATGTCTGAGTGAGTCTATATGATCCTGTCAAAGATTTTCTGTATTATGACTTCATAAAATCTGAGTATCACAGCACAGAAGAATGTTTTATAGAAGCTTCATCATGCAAAATGAATAACTAATATTTAATGACATAAACAGATATTATATCATACATACTTCAGATGGTATCAATGGAGCAGGACTCTACATGATGACTATTATCACTAAAAAGTGACCAACATTATCTGATATGAGTTTCTCTTAGACTCTTACCACAACAAATATGCATCAGAGACACACAGTTAATGCAGCCAGAGAAACATTAAAGTTCAATGCTAAAAGTTCAAGAGCCCAACTAAAGCAAACACTGATCTCCATCATGGTGACATCAAACTTTATTCTTTTCAATAAAGCTTCAACTTCTAAACCTCTGTTAATTCTCAATAATAATGTTAGTATGAAAGAAATAAAGTCTGGATCGTAATAAGTGAAGATGCTGAGATCCTGAGAGATCTGGTAGTGTTTAATGTTCTGTTGGGGTTTAAAGTGTTTCTGTATGGTGTGTTTCGTGTGTCACCATTGTGTTGAAGAGTAGAGCCTGAGCTTCAGTCCAGGATGAGCAAATAAACACTGATGAAATGCTGCATGTTTCTTTATTTAACTGACAGTAACTGTGTAGTTGCTGATGTAGTGACGTATATAGTCAAAGCAAATCATGCATGTAATTAACTGCGTGTTTTTCAGTAAAAAAATCAGAAAATAAATGTAAAGTAACTGTGTTTTAACTGTGTTTCTGTTAAAAAAAATTAAGGAAAATTTCTGTAAAAGTTTTTTGCATTTAATTTAAATTACGATATTTTACTTTATTTTTATGGTTTTTGTTTGGCAGCCGTAGCTGCCAGTCATTGACCGTTTTTTTACGTTTTTTTTTTTTTTACAGTGTATGAATCTCAACAATGGTGACATGCTTCATGGTGCAATGCATTCTGGGTGCATCATACGAAACTTATCCATGGCTCCCAGAATGCATTGCACCATGAAGCATGTCACCATTGTAGCGATTCATATGCTGATTCTTGATGTCTGTGTGTGAGTAGAAATCACAGAAGTCCAAAATGTGTAAATGGTGTTTTAAAAAACAGTTGATATTCTGATAAAAATGTGCCAGATCTCTTGCTGTAGAATCACAACAATAAAACAAAATGAATAACATATCACCCGTATAAAAGTCACACACAATATTAGTGAGTTAACCCTCTGGGGTCGGCGGTATCGCCGGCGATACCAGCTCACTTTTTTCCTTATCAGTGCAAAAGAGACTCAAATTACTCTGTTGATTTTGATCTTACATATAAGTGCTGTACATTATTAGATCCTGTTAAGTGTCTTTTTTTTGTGGGTACTCACAATAAAAACAAAGTGTTGTGCTTTTCGTCAAATAAAGAAAAATAAACATGATGCGCGTTTTGTCAGTGAGGTCCATTATGAAACGCGTCCGAAAAATGAACTGTAACTCTGTCAATACTTGTCACAGAGATACGAGAGATTTATCTTTATGAAGCTGAAATTCTCTTCTTTTAAATTAAGTAATTTACTAAAAAAATAAATATTTCCAGTTTATGTAATCCGTTTGAAACCAAGGAGAGGTACAGTTTTTTCGTTCTCCCTTCATTATCTTTAATTAGCGGAGACCGCCGCGCCCCCAGAGCTTTTCACATGGTAAATAGGCGATCTATGCATAGCACACGCGGCACGCCCCCCGATCAATGCCATAAAAACACGAAGTTTCTTTATCAGATTCACTGATAGTTCATCGCGTTTTGAGGATGGCAGCACGCTACTCCGACAAAGAGGCCCTTCAGATGATTCTGGACAGCGATGAAGAATTCACCTTTTCTTCAGAGGAAGATTGCGACTCGGACGACGAACGGCTGCATTTTCAAGAACAAATTGATCTCGCCGAGGATAGAAGTTCGGAGTAAGTTGTGTTAAATAATTCCTTTTCTGATCATATAGAGCTCAAATTAATTTTCAGACTATATTTTGCCTAGTTTTGGCTACCTTTTGACATAGGAAATATTGCCTCACAATATCCCTAACATTCGTGTACGCTCGTGTAAACTTTTTAAATGTGATATTCTCTAAACATATTTGTATATCAGCCTACATATATTTCACTCAGTTTTGATTAGTTTATGACACTGATTATCATGCTAAATAGCCTACTTCCTTATGTGTAATGCATTTTGTTCGCGAATAACTGCTAGGTTATGTGATTGAGAGAAATATATTTCAGACTCCGGTAAAATACGTGATACTGTCTAAATACAATATATTTTATTTTATATATAAATGTTCAGTTTTGGTTAGCCTATGACACTTTATCATGCGTAAATACTTGTTTGTGAATACCGGTGTAAATGTTAGAAATGTAAGTTAGTGATGTGTCGTTCGTTCGTGAACAATCCGTTCATTGTGTAGAGATGTGGCATAAAGATGTGTGACTGTGTTACTCTTAATTATTATTTTTTTTTTAAATATTAAAAATAGTAATGTGTCCAAACTTTTCACCGGTACTATACACGCAGCATTTGATTTGCTTAGAGCCCGCATCAACGGGGCATAAGCATTTACTGTGAGATACCTGCCTTTACTTTTGTTTATTTATCGCTCACAATTGCTTTGTTTATAGCCGACTGAATATTTATTTATTTTACTCACATTTGATTTGCTTAGAGCAAGGTATGACTAAAAATGTGCTTTTGACTTTCATTTATATTTAGCACATATATATATATATATATATATATATATATATATATATCTGTGTGTGTGTGTGTGTGTGTGTATGTATGTATATATATATATATATATATATATATATATATATATATATATATATATATATAAATATATTGTCCTTGCATTCTTTGGGGTCCTTGCATTCTTTCTCACACCTGAATGAAAGGCTCATTACTATGCAGGGTCTTTGTCTTCTCAGGTGTGAACCAACTAATTATTCACAAGGGGGTTGGGCAGTTGACGCCCTTTCGCATATTGTCTTGGCAAACAAAAAAATGTTTTTCACAATTTTAATCAATCTATTGTGTTATGTGAATGATAAGGCAGGATGATTTTCAGATCATTTTGAAGCAAAAACTCTAGGCGACAACTTCCATTAGTCAAAAGTCTTGTGGACACATATTTAGTATGTGTTTTGTGGCCTTATTTCAGACACTTTAAGTTTTAGTTTTTTCAATAACCATGCATAAACAATATTCTCTCAAAAATACAAACATGTACATACATTTTGCTCACATATTACGGTAGCCCCGTTTGTGCTATATAGAGTGAATTTACACCTTTGCCATTAACATGTTTATAAATAACTGAAAAAAGCACAAATGTCAGAGCATGTCAGAACACCTCCAGGACCCAGAAAATCCCTCGGACCCCAGAGGGTTAAGCCACTACAAAATGATTATGTTCTAATCATCAATCAGTTTATAACATCTGATTGCATTTTCTCTTGCTGTTTTCAACATAACAAGCAGATACAGCTGAGCAAAGAACAACTAATGTTAAAAAGTCAAGAGCCCAACTAAAGCAAACATTGATCACCATAATGGTGACATCAAACCAAACTATTATTTTCAATAAATAATCAACATCTTAACCTCTGTTCATTTTCAATAAGAACTTCTGTAGACGTCTAGCAGAAATAAAGTAAACCTGGTTAGTAATAAGTGAAGCTGGTAATGCTGTTTGTGGAGTTGTTTAATCAGATCTTGAGAGATTTCATGTATTTTATCTTCAGTTGATTTCATCTAAGGCTGTGGCTGGAAGTAGTTCTTGTGTTTCTCTTTTCTTCAGTGATTCTGCTTGTTAACAGCAGGTGTTCATTAATAATGCTCAATCATTATTCAATCACTTAATTGTCTCATTAACTCCAACACTGATCAGTGTTACATTTAACAGCCTGTAGTGTGCTCACTGAGCAGTGTTCATTTCATCTGGGCAAACCCATGTGGGGCCTACATGGAAACCGTGGACAAAACTGGCTGGGTCCCAGTTAGATAGCCCAGGTCAAACCCATGTGGGCCCCACATGGCTGTGCTGGCTGGGAACCTGATAGTGAGACACAATATAAGACTGGCTTTAATATATTTGGTGAGTGTGACTAACTTTTTCAAATCATAATTTACTTTATTTTTGGGATAATTTTCCATGTTTTTTTTCCCTTTTGTTTTTACTGTTGGTAGCCATTTTAGGATGCCGCATTACTTATTCTAACTTGTGTTAGTGTGAAAAGAGAGAGACTGAGTGATACCCAAATTATAAAATGGTGTTTAACAGGTGCACTCAAAAAAATGATATGTTGGCTTTACTTAACTTTTTTATGTAAACAGGTTCCACCGGTTCCACATAACTATGTTTCGTTAAACAAACATAATATGTTCATGTAACTTCAACATCATGGAATTTGGTCATTTTAAGCGACCCAATTAAACTCTGAGCTAATGAGTTGATTAAGTCAATAACTGAGTGATGATTGAGCATTATTGAAGACACCTGATGTTAACAAGCAGAATCTCTGAAGGAGAAAACCGGAATGTTTAAGTCACCATTATGGAGATGAGTGTGTGTTTTAGTTGGGCTCTTGACCATTAACTTTTTAACTTTAGATTTTGTTTGGTTGCTGTACATGAGTTATAACAGCCGGATGAACAATAAACAAAGGTCATCTGATGGTGTTGGTTGTGTTTTAACATAATCATTAATTCACAATCATTTGACCTGAGTCACTAAACACACACAGACATCAAGAATCAGCCTGTGAATCTCAACAATGGTGACAATTATAAAGCATGTTGCAGTGCATTCTGGGTGCCACCAATCAAAACTCATTCATGGCTCCCACCATGCATTGCTGCATGAATAAATAATGAGCTTATGATCTGTTTGTCACCATTGCTGAGATTCATATGCTGATTCTTGATGTCTGTGTGTGCCTACTCAGGATATTTTTTAAGAAGTTTATTTTTTATTTCTTGATTTGATCATTTGAATTTCATTGACAAGGCTAAAAATAGTATGCTCTACAATGACAGTAAGATAAACTTAACTCAGAAATTGGGTTCAAAATGAGTTCAGTGATTGAGGTCAAATGATTGTGAATTAATGATTATGTTAAAACACAACCAACAGCATCAGATCACCTTAGGTCATTGTTCATCCAGCTGTTATAACTCATGTACAGCAACCAAACAAAATCTAAAGTTAATAAGTTAATGGTCAAGAGCCCAACTAAAACAAATACTCATCTCCATAATGGTGACTTAAACATTCCGGTTTTCTCCTTCAGAGATTCTGCTTGTTAACATCAGGTGTCTTCAATAATGCTCAATCATCACTCAATTATTCACTTAATTAACTCTTTAGCTCAGAGTTTAATTGGGTCGCTTAAAATGACCAAATTCCATGATGTTGAAGTTACATGAACATATTATGTTTGTTTAACGAAACATAGTTATGTGGAACCGGTGGAACCTGTTTACATAAAAAAGTTAAGTAAAGCCAACATATCATTTTTTTGAGT
>JAVALU010000271.1:0-20829 GCA_030770095.1 Gila robusta
TTCATTTAACACTCAGCTCAGAGTTTAATTGGGTCGCTTAAAATGACTTAATTCCATGATGTTGAAGTTACATGAACAAATTATGTTTGTTTAAAGGGGTGGTAAAACACGATTTCACTTTTCTAACTTTAGCCAGTGTGTAATGTTGCTGTTTGAGCATAAACAACATCTGCAAAGCTACAGTGTTTAAAGTTCAAATCAAAGGGAGATATTTGCTTTTAAAAAATTCAATTTCTAAGGACTACAGCAAACAACCGGTTTTGGACTACATGACATTCCTCGGGAGTTGCTGACGTCAGCATATCCCATTATAAACCCCTCCACCGAGAATACTCAATAAGCAGGGCGAGGCCATTTTATATTGCTGTTTTGGAGATGAGTTGTCGCAATGCCGTCGAAACGCTGCTGTTATTTTCATCCGGATTGCAGGTCCACTTTGTTCAGCCTTCCTAGGGTCGCGGGAGTTAGGGATCAATGGTTAAAATTTATTTTTAACTCGGTCCCTCATAATTATGACCCAAATCTCGCTCTCTGTGCTGCACATGTTACGGAGGAAAGCTTCCACAATCTTCGCGAGCTCAATGCATGATTCGCACATCGGCTTGTCCTGAAAGATGGAGCAGTTCCAACTTTAAAAACAGAAGCTTTTGTTTACTGGCGACAACCTGTAAGTACACAGCAAAATCCCCAGTGTTAAATTAACACTGCTCAGTGTTTATATGAGTCCACACTCATGGGGTACTTTCCATAAGATCATCTTTCAATGCAAATCAAACCAGCTATTAGGCTAACTGAAATAACACCATGCCAATCTCTAGGTATGGTGAAGGGTGTGTGATGATGTGGGGATATTTTAATTCCAAAGGCCAAGGGAACTTTATCAGGATGCATATTATCCTGGATCCATGAAATAACTGGCCTTTAAAAATAAAAATCTGCCTGCCTCTATGGGAATTTAACATAGGGGTGTCCTGACTTATGCACCCTGTATTTTAAGGAAGATCATTTATATATTTATGATACATTATTCATTCACAAAGAAAATTGGTGTCCTTAAAGGTTGGATTTTTCCTCATTTTTTTAATTAAGGCATTAAGATCAATTTCCAAAAGATGATTTTTTATTCCTCTTTTTAGGCAACTTTAGCATGGGTGTCCTAACTTATTCACATCACTGTAGATGGATTTTAGTTTATTCTAAGTCCACTAAAGGAGGGAGGGCGTTCTCGCATTTAGCTCCTAAACTCTGGAATAGCCTTCCTGATACTGTTCGATGCTCAGACTCGCTGTCCCAGTTTAAAACTAGATTAAAGACGCATCTCTTTAGCCAGGCATTCACATAATGCTTGCCTCTTATACTACTGTTGAATCAGATCGAATGCATTAATATTATGAACAGCAGCTAGCCTATGCTAATTATCTCCCATCTGCTCTTCTGCTGTTATCTCGGGACGCTAGTCCCGAGGTAAATGGCGTTCGTCAGCTCCAGTTTGTATCCAGCCTCTCACGGAGACTTCAGATGACCCAACACCTGCGATGAGATGACCCAACACCTGCGATGAGATGACTATGCGATGCGATGAGGTAATGTTCTCAAATGGTTTAAATCGTATCTTACCGACAGATTATTCTCTGTTAGCTTTGGGGGCTGTGATTCCTTGAGATTACCTCTTCCTTGGGGAGTCCCACAGGGATCGATTCTTGCCCCAATTCTTTTTTCCCTTTATATGCTACCTTTGGGGGCAATCTTTTGGGAACATAAAGTGTCATTCCACTGCTACGCTGATGATACGCAGATTTATATGCCCATGAGAGAATTAAATTCAAACTCACTTGATACTTTATTAGCATGCTTACATGATGTTAAGGAGTGGATGGCGGCAAACTTTTTGAAGCTAAATGAAAATAAAACTGAGGTCATCGTGTTTTGCCCAAAAAAACATGACGTGCTGAAGTGCTTGAATACAACTTCTTTGAACGGTTTTGTTAAATCTAGTGTAAAAAATTTGGGATTTGTGCTGGATAGTGATCTAAAGTTGGACAGGCAAATTAGCTCTGTGGTGCGATCCTGTTTTCTAAGCTTACGTCTGTTAGCTAAGACTAAACCATTTTTATCCATTTTAGATTTTGAGAAAGCCATTACGTCCATGGTCTTTTCTAGAATGGATTATTGTAATTCCCTTTTTTATGGTGTTGATGCCGGAGCAATTGTGCGTTTACAGAAAATTCAAAATGCTGCAGCTAAAATGATAAAGTCGGCAAAGAAATATGACTCTGTGACTCCACTATTAATATCACTAAAGTGGTTGCCAGTAAGATGTAGAATTATCTATAAGATCCTCATATTAGTTTTTAAGGCCGTGCACAAATTAGCTCCAGTGTATATATCCAGCCTGGTGGAAATGTACACCCCTTCTAGATCCTTGAGATCTGAAAATAAACAGTTGCTTCGTACTACCAGGACTAAATATAAGCTTAGGGGTGATAGAGCTTTTTCTCGAGCAGGACCAAAACTATGGAATGACCTCCCTCAGTCGATTAGATCTGCCAAAACACTATCCATGTTCAAAGTTATGCTAAAACAACATCTTTTAAACTCAAATGGAGAGCTATCTTAACTGGGTTACTGTCTATGTGTCTGGTTTTTATGTGATATGCTTATTTATTGCTATTATTCTGTGTTTTTTTTTTGTTTGTTTTTTATTGTGAAGCACTTTGGGCAACACCAGTTGTATTAAATTGTGCTATATAAATTAATAAACAAACAAACAAACAAACAAACAGACTAAACGCCTGTGAAGAGACGACTCGACGCCGGCGATATGTTATGCCCTAAACTATACATGGTTAACTAACTGTATTTTCTATATGTACATTTCTGAAATGCACTTTCTGTAAAGCAGCTTTGAAACAATATGTATTGTGAAAAGCGCTATACAAATAAATTTGAATTGAATTAAATTGAACATGATAATCAGGTTTTACACACACTTGTGGAGAACATGATTATCAGGTATTACACACACTTGTGGAGAACATGATCATCAGGTATTACACACACTTGTTAAGATAGAGAAATGCAAAGGTTTTGGACTTTTGGACTGTATACACACTGACAAGAGAAGTAGAAGACAAGAGAAGCCTTACCGCCACAAGGTTCACTTTGAACAGGTCTCGCTTCCACTTAAAAAAAAAAAAAAATACTACATTTTTAAAACAGAACTGCTAGTAACAGCAGCAGTAGTACTGCAAATAATAATAATAATAATAATAATAATAATAATAATAATAATAATAATAATATTAAATATACATTTTTTTAACATTTGTTGTTTTATTTTATTGTCAACAATAAAAATCTAAAATACATTTATAAGAATCAATCACTTTAGCTGATATAACTGTTGCTGTTTTATTGACTAAATGTTATCATAATAATTAAGAAACAAACTCAGGTTTACTGTAGCACATACTGTATTAGATCATTCTTCTGATTAGTCAGAGTCCCAGGTGTGCCACAATTCATGTTAAAATAACAGTTATGATGTTAAACGTGGAATAATGCTCTTACCTGAAGCTCTCAAAGCCATGAGAAGACAGAGAGACAGGTAGACAGTCCAGACCGCCATTGTTTCTCTGAATACTGAAACAGAATTATTCAGAATTGATTATTACAAAGTTTTGTATTTTTGTGACACAAACCAGTTCAGTAGATTAATGTCAACGTCTGGATATTGTGTTGTGGAGCCCTGGTTTATCTTTATATATACTGGAGGGAAGTGTGTTTATCAGCATCATTCATCACCTGCTCATGTTCTCACTTCCTGTACAAACTATGTTTTTGTATAGTTTGTACTTAAGCCACTTCTGTTATAAATACAATTATTGTTTTATGTGTCTTTTATGTGTGTTCTTGGTATGTACAGAATAAATGAATAGATAATATTCATCTATTCAGTAGTGTAATTTTGTAATTACATCAGTGTGCATGTTTTACGTACATGGTTTATACATTTCTCACACTCTTTATAAGATGCTCTTTGTTCACCTGGAATGAATGGAGGATTGTTGCTGTCATCAGCAAATATGTACACTGTAAAACCTTGATGTAAAAAACGGCCAAATTCTGACCGTAACATGCCATTTTCCATTAAGACTGTAATGAGATCAATGAACCATAGATACCGTAGAAAACAAGGAATTCTGGGTAATATGTGTTGTTTTCGAGAAAGTAGCTTACTGGAATACACTATGAATGGTAACACTTTTGAATACTGTTCCTTCATTAATGAATAACTACACAGCAACAAATGAGTAATGCACTATTAACATTCTAGTAACTACCACTAAGCAACATTATGTTCAAAACACGATTTTTCAAAGTTTTTGTCACAGAAGTGTATATTGTAACATACTTGATAAACATACTTGATCACATCTTCTTTTGTTATATCAAACACTTACGACAGCCATATAAAAACTGATATCAAATAGTCAAGGCTAAAGAGCCCAACTAAAGCAAACACTAGCTGCGTTTACATGGTTCAATCGGAATGAAATCAATCCGATTGATGAATCCGAACACGGTGTTTACATGAACGATAAATAAAGTAATCGGGTTGATGTGCGCGTTTATATGTCACAAGATTCAAATCGGAATTGATTTTTTTACATGCGCACACTGCACGAATATGCCGCTGTTCGCGCATAACTATTCTCCTCTATTGCATAACTATTCTCCTCTATTGGTTCTTTATTTTTTTTAAACAGCAGACTTAATATTTATCCATCTCTGGTCATGATTTGGAGACGATGAGCATGAACCGCTTTGCCGTGCTGCTTATATTGATCACGCAGTAAAACTAGTCGTCTATGGATGATAATCTTAAACAAGCACTGGTGGGACGTTGTCCTGCTTCACTTCACAGACACTGAGTGAAATGAGAATTTTTTAATAACGGAACACTCATTTTATATTCACTTTATTCAACAGGAAGAACAGCTCGTTCCGTGCGTCATACGTCATTACGCTACTTCAACGTCTTTGCACATGCGCAGTCCTTTTAGTTTCGGTTTTCAATCCGATCAAGTGTTTACATATTCTCTCGATCGGATTACAAAAGAAGTAAACCACCTCTTTCAATCGGATCTAAATTTCAATCGGATCGAGCTCAATCGGATCGATTAAGGTGTTTACATGAAGGTTTTTTAGTCCGATTGAGCCGTCAATCCGATTATAAGTGTCCATGTAAACGCAGCTACTGATCACCACAATGGTGACTTCAAATGAAACAAATATCGACATCTAAACCTCTGTTAATTCTCACTAAGATGTTCTGTAGACGTCTGACAGAAATAGTCAAAGTATCTGTATTTTATGTCTGTGATTAAGTGTCTGAGCCAGAAAGTCTATTCTTCAGATCTGCTTTCTCTCATGATCCAAAGATGTGTGAATTACAGATGCTAAGGTTTGATTGGTTTCTTTTATTTTCATGTTTTCTGGACAAACACACACTGTCTGTGAGTTGCTTTGCAATTACAGACGGAAATTACATTGAGACAGAATGAGACCTAAAATTATGTTGGAAATATGTACGCAATGAATCCACATTTGAACTTTTTTTTAAACTTGTATGGAGGTTCCATGAACGTCTATATCGGACGTGCAGACCTCGTCACCGTACGCTTTTGTGACAAAGACGTTGAAAAGGCGTATTTTGAACAAAATTGTGCTTAGTTTATCTGTAGCGGTTGATGAAGATGAGTGTCATTAGTGTTTGTCTTATTGATGTTTTATAGATGTTATATTGTGAGAAATAACAGTATTAAGTCCGACACCAAGCACGATAACTATTACGATAAAGATGTAGTTCTTAAAATCGTTCTAAATATTAAAAATAGTAGAGTTCACACCACGACTATAACGAAAATAGGCATAGAGAAGCGATGTTGTTGGTATCACTTTAAGAATGATTTTTCCTCAGCTGATGAACGCGTTTTGGATATTGATATTGCTATTTACCTGTTTCATAGAAGTGTTATTTGCTTGCCTTTATGTTAATTCCATATAAAGATGCTTAAATTAATTAATTAAGTGATGATTGGCCATTAGTGGTGACACCTAATGTTAATAAGAAGAATCATTGAAGGAAAGAGAAACAACAAGAACAGAAAAAAAGAGAAACACAAGAACTACTGACTTCGAGCCTTTACACATTATTGCACTTATTATTACCAGTTTGACTTTATTTCTGTCATACATCTGCACAAAGTCTTATTTAGATTTACAGAAGTTTAGATGGTGATGTTTTATGGAATGTTTCATTATATGTCACAATTATGGTGATCAGTGTTTGCTTTAGTTGGGCTCTTGACCCTTTACTTTTTAATATTAGTTTTTTATCTGGCCGCTCCAATTTTGTGTTCATAAAGCACATTTGTTGTGGCAAGAGAAACTATGACCTGGGCGGCGTTTCCCAAAAGCATTGTAAGCCTAATTTGATTGTACAGACCATTTGTTGCAATTGTTCTATGATCAAGTTAGGCGTAAGATGCTTTTGGGAAGTTAAGCCCAGGTAAAGATGGTAATGTTAAAATAATCTAATCCTACAATCATGTAGCGGCCTGATACATTGAACCAGCATTATAAACTGATTATACACATATTTTATTCATATTCATTACAGTAGCTAATTCCAGCAGTGCATTAATAATCTGAAGGTTTCAAAAATCACACACAGACATCAATAATCTACATATGAATCTCAACAATGGTGACATTCACACAAATGCTTCATGTTGCAGTCCATGATGGGAGCCACCAATCAAAACGCATCCATGGCTCACATCATGCATTACAGCATGAATAAATTATGCAGCTGAATTGTCCTGTAATTTTCCTTGGGTTTTCCTGTTTGCTTTTATTTTGCTATTGTTTTGTTAGGACTTTAGTAGCTTGTTTTGTGATGTTCAGAGTTGATCTGTTTGTCACTTGTTTGTTTATTGACACTATTGTTGAGATTCATATGCTGATTATTGATGTCTGTGCACAATGTATTTTCAAAATTATTCATATTGCTGTTGGATCTCAAACTGTAGAATCTCAGGGCTACAATCACCAATGCTAAAATTAGACATCAAGCATATAGTCAAATATTTAGACTCTGAACAACATCAGTGAATCAGGTCACTACCTGATGATAACGTCATCATCAAAACATATTCTGAGCAGGTTTTCTCTTGCAGTAACAAATGTGCTTTATAAATACAATGTTTGAACAGACAGAGACAATCTAACAATAAAAAAAGGGTCAAGAGCTCAACTAAAGCAAATGCTGACAACCATAATGGTGACTTGAAACGAAAAGTTCCATAAAACTTTTCCGTCTATAAGTGCAATAATGTGTAATGGCTTGAAGTCAGTAGTTCTTGTGTTTATCTTTTTTTCTGTTCCTGTTTCTTTTTCCTTCAATGATTCTTCTTATTAACATCAGGTGTCACCACTAATGGCCAATCATCACTTAATTAATCACTTAATTATCTCATTAACTTCAACACTGCTTCAGTGTTCATTTTTAACACCCTGTAGTTGGACCTATATGTACACCAAGAGTGTTAATTTTTACACTGGGGATTTTGCTGTGTGTATTTGACTTCCTCTTTTTTGTAGAGCAGGATGAGATGAGCAAAAGTTTTGAATGTTAGGTTCTTGAACTTAATGTTTTGTAATCAACCACAGAGATTATCAAGAGGATACACGGGGGTGAAGAGAACGTGTTGAAACCGCCTGTGGAGATGAGATAGACGAAGACTACAGTGAATCAGAGCAAGAGTGCTAGAAGAAGACAACAGCATAAACGACAGAGGAAGGACATCCAGCTTATTAAGCATGATTTGCAGAAACCTTAACTCACCTAAAGAAGTTTTCTCTTAGGACAGAAGACAAAATTACCAATCCAGTTTATTCCAGTTTGTCAAACCAGCAGTTGGTTATCATAACCCAACTGGGTAGTTTACGAGGGGGTGCATCATTTCTATTGTCTGTGAAATTTTACACCGTGTTCATATGGAAACCATCAGCAGGGTGTTAAAGAAACACAGACGCAGTGTTAGAGTTAATTCGATACTTAAGTGATTAATTGAGGGATGATTGTTTGATTATTGAAGACACCTGATGTTAATGAGCAGAATCACTGAAGAAAAGAGAAACACAAGAGCTACAACTGACTTCAACCACAGCTTTAGATGAAATCCACTGAAAGTGTTTCTTTTAGGCTATGTTTACACGGAAACAATCTGAAGAGAAAACGCAAAAGTGGCGTTGCGTTATCACTTTTTATTCTGCGTTTAGACGAGCGTTATAGGGGGGAAATCCGCGTGCATATGGTGACGCAAAAGTGTGTGAAATTCGATGTAGTATGCACTCCACGTGGCTAGGTGGCAATGTGAAGCACTGCCACACAACAACACCAATATCTGAGAATATTTGTACAACTGCTGAAAAGACTCTTGTACGTTTATCAGAGCTGCTAGGGCAACTTGAAGGTCCGACGTATGGAAATAATCCGACATGTTGGTTGTTATTTTCCTGTACTGGCGCATGCCTGTGACGTAAACGCGTACTACGGTTTTCTACCGTAGAAAACAATGCATTCTGGGTTATATTTGTCGTGCAACACCGTGTTCATATGGAAACCATCTGTAGGGTGTTAAAGAGAAACAGACTCAGTGTTAGAGTTCGGTACTTACGTGATTAATTGAGTGATGATTGGTTGATTAATATCTGTCTGGATTGAGCTGAGTAGGGTACTTCTCTGGTGGGCACCTTCCGTCCTCAGTGTTTCGTCTACTAGCCCTCGACACCTAAAAAGGGCTCGACAGTGACTCTGGCGTCCCAGAGTCACCCCCCTCCGTCCTCCACTCGAATCAGCCCAGCACATAAGCGTTTCTTTCTGTCTATTGTGCTTGAGATCCTCTGCTGCTGAGGTTGCCCTTCCTCGTAGTTCAGTGGCATAAACCCTTGATGTGACCTAATCACAATCTTAACCATAATCTCTAACACCACAATCTCTAATGCCACAATATCACCGCAACCCAACCATGCGCGCCAACCCGTTTGACTAAGGCTGTCGAAGCCCCACTGTCGTAGTTAAAGCATTTTCAGTGGCAACGGTTCCGTATGGTGGAAATTATATGAGTTACTTTCCATGGTATTATTACAGTAACATACTGTAAAAAATGAGAGCTGTGAATTAACGGTAGAGGGCTGTAAATGTACAGTACATTGCTGGCAACCACAGCAGCCAGTAGATTACCATTATTTTACAGTGAACACATCACTGTGAACTATTTCCTTTTAAATCGTATGTCATTACATATTACACTGGAAATACACTGGTGTATTTTTATTTATAAAGTTCTGTTAGGTCTATTACCCAACTATCTGCAAGAGTTGCAGCAATCACTAGTTAGTTAGAAAACTTTGGTTTTGCTGCTCTAAATGATTTGAATGTGCTACAAAAGTCATTGAAATTTGAGTGGTTTATTTCAATCTCTGCATTTAAATGAGTGTGTGTGTGTGTGTGTGTGTGTGTGTGTGTGTGTGTGTGTGTGTGTGTGTGTTAGGGCTGGGCGATATATCGCATGACATTGTTATTGTCACAAGTCTGTCCTGTCATATGTAGCACATGTGGTGTTCTGTGTTCCTGTCTCTGTCTTGACTCCTCCTTCCTTGTTATCTGATTATTGGTTAATTTGTCTCACCTGTTTTTCCTCGTTACCTTACTTGTTTGCTCCCCTATTTAGTCTCCCTGTGTTTGTAGTCCTGTGCTGGTTCGTTGTTATCATGTTCCTCGTGTTTCCTGCTGGACCTGATTTATTCTTGGTCTGTTTTTGTTTGTTAGTTTTTGTATTTATATTTACTTTATTAAATCCTCTTCCTGCACTTGAGTCCTCGATCCTTCCCAGATAGCAACATTGTTTCGGCCCAGATCCGGCCCACATCTGGCACTTGCGGGATGCGGATCTGGCCCACATGCAGCGTGGAATGACAGCCCTTGGGTGGCCCACTCCTGTTTGCCAGATCTGGGCCACAAGCAGGCCATAGCAATGCCACATGTCAGCCAAGAGCAAAGAAATAAACCAGAACTGGACTTTATCTGAGCCACAAAATCTGTGTATATTAAATATGGAGTCATCTCAACCTTAATAAGCCTGTTAACAAGCAGAATCACTGAAGGAAAGAAGAGAATAGAAAAAGAGACGAGCAGAAACACAAGAACTACAACTGACTTCAGACACAGCCTTAGATGAAATCACCTGAAGATAAAAGAAGACATTAAATCTGTGAAGATCTCAGCAGAGGAGGAATAAACAACTCCACAAACAGCATTGCCAGCCTCACTTATTACTAACCAGACTGACTTTATTTCTGACAGACTTCTACAGAAGTTTTTATTGAGAATTAACAGAGGTTTAACTCTAATGTGTTTCATTTGAAGTCACCATAACAGTGATTAGTGTTTCCACTAGTTGGGCTCTTAACTCTTAAACTATCTTTTGTCTTTTTTTGGCCCTTGTGACATTGTGGTTAGTCAAACAAATTTGCAGCAGCAAAGAAAGCTGAAGTGAAATGAGATCAGGTTATAATGGTTACCTTTTAATGGTTTTATAATCATCATGAAATAACTTGATTTACTGATGTCTTTGGAATCTAACGATTGTGTTGATCCCTTAAGCAAAATCGCCAGTGTTAAATTAACACGGCTCAGTGTTTATATGAGTCCACACTCAGAGAGTGTTAAATGAACACTGAAGCAGTGCTAAAGTTAATGAGATAATTAAGTGATTAATTGAGTGATAATTGAGCATTATCGAAGACACCTGATGTTAACAAGCAGAATCACCAAAGGAGAAAATCATAATTGGTATGTTACCATTATGGAGATCAGTGTTTGCTTTAGTTGGGCTCTTGACCCTCAAGGCATTAACTATAGATGTTTGTTTGACTGCTGTACCTGAGTTATAACAACCAGATGAACAAAGAGAAAAGGTACTTTGATGGTGTTGATTGTGTTTTAACATAATCATTATTTCACAATCATTGGACCTGAATAGAGCCAAATTTCTGAGTTACGTTTACTTTATTGATTTTAAGAAGCACTGTCCCTGAAAATCATAATATTTGTAACTTTTATTATGTAATCCAAATAATTTCTTAAAACTTAATCACATACAAAACTGTTTTTTTTTTTTTTTTTAACAGACATCAAGAATCAGCCTGTGATTCTCAACAATGGTGACAATTATAAAGCATTTTGCAGGGTATCCTGGATGCCACCAATCAAAACTCATTGATGGCTCCCATCATGCATTGCTGCATGAATAAATAATGAGCTTATGTTCAGAGGTGATCTGTTTGTCACCATTGTTGAGATTCATACGCTAATTCTTGATGTCCGTACGTGCCTACCTGAAATATTTAAAAGCAGCTTGTTTTTGTGTAATTGATTTGATCATTTGGATTTAATTGAAAAGGCTAAACAATGCCTACTCTACAACGACAGTGCTACCTTATCCATAAGGTAACCTTATCTCTGAAATTATGCTCTCAATGAGATCAGTGATTTAAGCCAACTATTGATTATGTTAAAATACAACCAACACCATCGCATCACCTTTTCTCTTTGTTCATCTGGCAGGTATAACTCAGGTACAGCAGCCAAACAAAATCTAAAGTTAATGACTTGAGGGTCAAGAGCCCATATAAAGCAAACACTGATCTCTATAATGGTAACATACCAATTACGATTTTCTCCTTCAGTGATTCTGCTTGTTAACATCCGGTGTCTTCGATAATGCTCAATTATCACTCAATTAATCACTTATTTATCTCATTAAATTTAGCACTGCTTCAGTGTTCATTTAACACTCTCTGAGTGTGGACTCATATAAACACTGAGCAGTGTTAATTTAACACTGGTGATTTATGGAGCAACACAATTGTTAGATTCCAAAGACATCAGTGAATCAAGGTATTTCATGATGATTATAAAACCATCAACAGGTAACCATTATAACCTGATCTCATTTCACTTTAGCTTTCTTTGCTGCTGCAAATGTGTTTGACTAAACACACTGTCACAACGGCCAAAAAAAGACAAAAGATATATTAACCTCCTAAGACCTGGTTGTCCACATACGTGGACATAACATTATTGGTTGTGTGCAGCATACTACTTAATTCTGTGCATAGGTGGAAAGTCCAGGGGTCAGAAAGTAAAAGTCCTGCCACATTTTTATTCCACCCACAGCAAAAACTCCAGTGTTAAATGAACTTTACTGGGAATTTATTTGGATCCAGACTCAAGAGTGTTAAAGTTAATGAGATAATTAAGTGAATAATTGAGTGATGATTGAGATATTATTGAAGACACCAGATGTTAACTAGCAGAATCACTGAAGGAGAAAATCTATATTTTCACCATTATGGTGATCAGTGTTTGCTTTAGTTGGGCAGGTGACCTTTAAATGTTTCACTAAAGATTTTGTTTGGCTGTTTTAACAGCTGGATGAACAAAGAGATCAGCTCAGATCAGACGTTGTAGATCATGTTTAGACATAATCAGCATTTGACCTGAATCACTGAACTCATTTAAAGCCTACTCTCTGACTTAAATGTATAATGATCATAACATCATCACAGTGATTCTATAACATTAGAACCAGATTTTTCAAAATAAACCAAATGATATCTTAAACGTTGTTCTGATAAATAAATTAAAATCTTTCTTGCAGGCACACACAGACTTCAAGATTCAGTGTATGAATCTCAACAATGGTGACAAACAGAATATTCAATTAGGAAAAGGAAATGACTAAGAAAATTCAGATCATAATTTATTCATACCGCAATGCATGATGGGAGCCATGAATGAGTTTTGATTGGTGGCCCCCAGAATGCACTGCAACATGCTATATAATTGTCACCATTGTTGAGAAACACAGGCTGATTCTTGATGTCTGTGTGTGCCCATAAAGTATTTAGAATAGAACAGCTTTTAAGAAATCTTTTGGATAATATTTAAATTTCTGAAAATGTTATACTGCTTAATCAAAGGGTTAAACTCTACAAATGAGTTTTGTGACAAGTGATGATTATGTCAAAACATAACCAACCCCAGCGCATCAGCTTTCCTTGTTGTTCGTCTGGCTGTTATAACTCATGTACAGCAGCCAAACAACATCTAAAGTTAATGATATAAGGGTCAAGAGTCCAACTAAAGCAGACACTAATTGCCATAATGGTGACTTAAAAAATGTGACGTTCTCCTTCAGTGATTCTGCTTGTTATCATCAGGTGTCTCCAATAATGCTCAATCATCTCTCAATTATTCACTTAATTATCTCATTAACTTTAACACTCTTGAGTCTGGATCCAAATAAACTCCCAGTAAAGTTCATTTAACACTGGAGTTTTTGCTGTGGGTGGAATAAAAATGTGGCAGGACTTTTACTTTCTGACCCATGGACTTTCCACCTCTGACCAAAACTCGGGTCTTAGGAGGTTAAGAGTTCAGAGCCCAACTAATGGAAACACTAATCAATGTTATGGTGACTTCAAATGAAACACATTAGAGTTAAACCTCTGTTAATTCTCAATAAAAACTTCTGTAGAAGTCTGACAGAAATAAAGTCAGTCTGGTTAATAATAAGTGAAGCTGGTAATGCTGTTTGTGGAGTTGTTTAATCCTCCTCTGCTGAGATCTTCACAGATTTAATGTCTTCTTTTATCTTCAGGTGATTTCATCTAAGGCTGTGTCTGAAGTCAGTTGTAGTTCTTGTGTTTCTGTTCGTCTCTTTTTCTATTCTCTTCTTTCCTTCAGTGATTCTGCTTGTTAACAGGTTTATTAAGGTTGAGATGACTCCATATTTAATATACACAGATTTTGTGGCTCAGATAAAGTCCAGTTCTGGTTTATTTCTTTGCTCTTGGCTGACATGTGGCATTGCTATGGCCTGCTTGTGGCCCAGATCTGGCAAACAGGAGGGGGCCACCCAAGGGCCGTCATTCCATGCTGCATGTGGGCTAGATCCGCATCCCACAAGTGCCAGATGTGGGCCGGATCTGGGCCGAAACAATGTTGCTATCTGGGTTCCCACTACCCAGCCGTGACAGAACGAACTAGCCATGATGAGGACTCAGCGGAAGACTCCGGGTCAACCACCAGTCGTGCCGATTGACTGCCCGCACTATGACCGGATCATGAAGGTCTCTGCATCCAAGATGGCGCCGCAGATGGCTGCCTCGGTGTGGAGCTCTCCAGCTATTGTGTTGTTTTTGTTCGTTTGTCATGTGTTTAGTCATTATTTTCCTATCAGTTTCACCAAAGACGAACTACTGGACATTAGGAAACACACACCAGAAAACTTCTATACAGTTTTTGATTATTCAGACGTTTTGCTGGACATTCTCGTCGGAGGGGCAGCGGTGTTGTTCAAACGCGCGGTCAGACGCAAACGCGGGAAGCGTGCAGGCGCGCTGGTTAAACTCCGCGAGCGCGGCCTGCGCATTGCACTCCCCAGCATTCATCTTGCGAACCTCCGATCCCTTCCTAACAAAATGGACGAACTACTTCTCCTCACAAGGATTAACAAGGATTTTTCTAACTCTGCTGCTCTGTGCTTCACTGAAACCTGGCTGAGTGAAGCCATACCGGACAACGCAATACATCTGCCGGGCTTCCAGCTGTTCCGAGCGGATCGCATCGCAGAGCTAACGGGGAAAACGAGAGGTGGTGGATTGTGTTTCTACATTAACGAAAATTGGTGTTCAGATATAACAACACTGAACAAGATATGCTCTCCTAACTTAGAGACCCATTTCATTAATTGCAAACCTTTCTACTCGCCACGGGAGTTTTCCTCTTTCATTCTCGTGAATGTTTACATCCCTCCAGACGCGTGCGTGAGCGCGGCGCTACAACAGCTGGCTGAAGAAATATCTGAAACGGAACAAAGGCACCCGGACTCTCTTCTAATAATTATTGGGGATTTTAACAAAGCAAATCTTTCCTGTGAACTACCAAAATACAGACAGCACGTTACATGTCCCACCAGAGACAGTAATATACTGGACCACTGTTACACCATAATAAGGAATGCGTATCACTCAGTCTCACGGGCAGCTTTAGGGCTCTCTGATCACTGTTTGGTTCATCTTATTCCGACCTACAGGCAGAAACTGAAATCAGCTAAACCTGTGTTAAGGACTGTTAAAAGATGGACTAATGAAGCAGAGCAGGATCTACAGGCCTGCTTTGATTGCACTGATTGGACTGTTTTTGAAGCTGCTACCACCGATCTGGATGAGCTCACAGATACTGTAACATCATATATAAGTTTCTGTGAGGATACATGCATTCCTACCAGGACATTCTTATCATTCACTAATGATAAACCATGGTTTACTGGGAAACTCAAACACCTTCGTCATGCCAAAGAGGATGCTTACAGTGCTTACAGAAGTGGGGATAAAATCTTGTATAACCAGGCCAGAAACAGACTGACAAAGGAGATCAAAGTTGCTAAAAGGAACTACTCTGAAAAACTGAAAAACCAGTTTTCATCCAACGACCCATCATCAGTCTGGAATGGCCTGAGGAACATCACCAACTACAAGTCACCATCCCCCCGATCTGTGGACAATCAACACCTGGCTGACGATTTAAATTAATTTTATTGCAGGTTTGAAAAGCCCTCATTCACACCACACACCGGCTCTAACCTGCACTTCACACATTCACCATCACCTCCTGCACTCCCACTCCCCCCTCCTGCCATCCAACCTGAGCTTAAGGTCTGTGTGGAGGACGTGACCCGAGTCTTCAAAAAACAGAAGATTAGGAAAGCCTCAGGCCCAGATGGCATCTCATCTGCTTGTTTAAAAGCCTGTGCTGACCAACTGGCCCCGGTCTTCACACAGATCTTCAATAGATCATTGAAACAGTGTGAAGTTCCCTGCTGCTTCAAAAGCTCCACTATCATTCCTGTCCCCAAAAAACCCCAAATCACTGGACTTAATGACTACAGACCTGTCGCTCTCACGTCTGTGGTCATGAAGTCGTTTGAAAGACTGGTGCTGGCCCACCTGAAGGACATCACTGGACCCCTGCTGGATCCCTTTCAGTTTGCTTACAGAGCAAACAAGTCTGTGGATGATGCAGTCAACATGGGACTGCATTATATCCTGCAACATCTCGACAGACCTGGGACTTATGCAAGGATCCTCTTTGTGGACTTCAGTTCGGCCTTCAATACCATCATGCCTGATCTTCTCACAGCCAAACTGACCCAGCACTCCATACCATCCTCGATCTGTCAGTGGATCTCCAGCTTCCTGACGGACCGGCAGCAGCGAGTGAGACTGGGGAAACACACATCCAGGACTCTCACCACCAGCACTGGCACCCCTCAAGGGTGCGCTCTCTCCCCACTGCTCTTCTCCCTGTACACTAATGACTGCACTTCTAAAGACCCCTCTGTCAAGCTCCTGAAATTTGCCGACGACACCACTGTCATCGGTCTCATCCGGAATGGTGACGAGTCTGCTTACAGACTGGAGGTTGAACAGCTGGCTGTCTGGTGCAATTACAACAACCTTGAGCTGAACACGCTCAAAACAGTGGAGATGATCGTGGACTTCAGGAGGAACAGCTCAGCACTCCCCCACTCACCATCATGAACAGCACTGTGGAAGCAGTGGAGTCATTCAGGTTCCTGGGCACTACCATCTCTCAGGACCTGAAGTGGGACAATCACATTGACTCCATTGTAAAAAAAGCCCAGCAGAGACTGTACTTCCTTCGCCAGCTGAGGAAGTTCAACTTGCCACAGGAGCTGCTGATTCAGTTCTACTCAGCCGTCATTGAGTCTGTCTTATGCACATCCATCACTGTCTGGTTTGGTTCAGCTACCAAATCAGACATCAGGAGACTACAACCCACAGTCTGGACTGCGGAGAGGATCATTGGTGCCCCCCTGCCATCCCTCCAGGACCTGTACTCTTCCAGAGTGAGGAAGAGAGCAGGTAAAATCATCACAGACTCCACTCACCCTGGACACCACCTGTTTGAACTGTTACCGTCAAGACAGAGACTCAGATCACTGGCCACAAGAACATCTCGGCACAGGAACAGTTTCTTCCCACAGGCCATTTCCCTTCTGAACAGTTAACACACCTCCCAAGGCATATGCCTTAAGTGCAATACTCCCACTGTTTAGTGCAATATCCTACAACTCAGGTGATACTTATATGTAGATTTATTTATTTATAATATTCAAAACACTGTAAATATGTTCATAATCTGTAAATCTGGAAATGTCTATTCTGACTAAACCCAACTGTGATACTTTTATTCTCATATATTTATATTTTATTCTTTATTCTTATAATTTGTAGTATTATGTTTCATGTTTCTTGTTGTATTTGTATATGTCCACTGGAAGCCTCAGCACCAAAACAAATTCCTTGTGTGTGCAAGCACACTTGGCAATAAAGCTCTTTCTGATTCTGATTCTGATTGGTTTCCAGGCACCAGGAGGGGAGGAACGTGAGAGACTTTGCCCGGGAATTTTTCTCCGCCAGTGTTCCTGAGCCGGAGCCAGTGTCTGCTGTTCCTGAGCCGGTGTCTGTTGCTGTTCCTGAGCTGGTGTCTGTTGCTGTTCCTGAGCCGGTGTCTGTTGCTGTTCCTGAGCCGGTGTCTGTTGCTGTTCCTGAGCCGGTGTCTGTTGCTGTTCCTGAGCCTCCGCCATGGCCGCCCGAAGGGTCTTCATCGCCCTGGCCGCCCGAAGGGTCTTCGCCGCCCTGGCCGCCCGAGGGGTCGTCTCTGCCCTGGCCGCCCGAGGGTCATCTGCTTCGCCCTGGCCGCCGGTTTAACCATCACCCCCTGTCTCTGTTCCCTTCCATGGACCTGGCCCCCGTCCCTCCCCCTGATCCTTCACCGTGCCACCTCCCGCTTGGACTCTTGTTTTGTATGTTACGTCTTGGAGCGTCTGGTAGCCGCTCCTTAAGGAGGGGGTAATGTCACAAGTCTGTCCTGTCATATGTAGCACATGTGGTGTTCTGTGTTCCTGTCTCTGTCTTGACTCCTCCTTCCTTGTTATCTGATTATTGGTTAATTTGTCTCACCTGTTTTTCCTCGTTACCTTACTTGTTTGCTCCCCTATTTAGTCTCCCTGTGTTTCCCAGCCAGCACAGCCATGTGGGGCCCACATGGGTTTGACCTGGGCTATCTAACTGGGACCCAGCCAGTTTTGTCCACGGTTTCCATGTAGGCCCCACATGGGTTTGCCCAGATGAAATGAACACTGCTCAGTGTGCACACTACAGGCTGTTAAATGTAACACTGATCAGTGTTGGAGTTAATGAGACAATTAAGTGATTGAATAATGATTGAGCATTATTAATGAACATCTGCTGTTAACAAGCAGAATCACTGAAGAAAAGAGAAACACAAGAACTACTTCCAGCCACAGCCTTAGATGAAATCAACTGAAGATACAAGACATTAAATCTCTTAAGATCTGATTAAACAACTCCACAAACAGCATTACCAGCTACTAACCAGATTGACTTTATTTCTGGTAGACGTCTACAGAAGTTCGTATTGAGAATTAACAGAGGTTAAGATGTTGATGATTTATTGAAAATAAGAGTTTGGTTTGATGTCACCGTTATGGTGATCAGTGTTTGCTTTAGTTGGGCTCTTGACTTTTTAACATTAGTTTTTCTCTGTTTAATCAGATCTTAAGAGATTTAATGTCTTGTATCTTCAGTTGATTTCATCTAAGGCTGTGGCTGGAAGTAGTTCTTGTGTTTCTCTTTTCTTCAGTGATTCTGCTTGTTAACAGCAAATGTTCATCAATAATGCTCAATCATTATTCAATCACTTAATTGTCTCATTAACTCCAACACTGATCAGTGTTACATTTAACAGCCTGTAGTGTACACACTGAGCAGTGTTCATTTCATCTGGGCAAACCCATGTGGGGCCTACATGGAAACCATGGACAAAACTGGCTGGGTCCCAGTTAGATAGCCCAGGTCAAACCCATGTGGGCCCCACATGGCTGTGCTGGCTGGGTTGTAGTCCTGTGCTGGTTCGTTGTTATCATGTTCCTCGTGTTTTCTGCTGGACCTGCTTTATTCTTTGTCTGTTTTTGTTTGTTAGTTTTTGTATTTATATTTACTTTATTAAATCCTCTTCCTGCACTTGAGTCCTCGATCCTTTCCACTACCCAGCCGTGACAGTTATGCGCATCTCGTCAGTAAAGCCGGTTCCTTGATTAGTAGTAAATCACCTTCACCTGCTTTCAGATGAAAGATATGTATGGCGGGCCGGAAGGTCCAAAAATAGGACTAATGATTTGTCGTAGGAAGTCACTATACTACAGCCACTAGCTACTGACTTTCCCACTGATAGGCCAGCGGTGGATCTGTATACATACTCTCCTCACACAGCGGGCGACCCATTCTCCTCAGCGAGCGACTCACTCTCCTCACACAGCGAGCGACCCATTCTCCTCAGCGAGCGACTCACTTTCCTCAGCGAGCGACTCACTCTCCTCACACAGCGGGCGACCCATTCTCCTCAGCGAGCGACTCACTTTCCTTAGCGAGCGACTCACTCTCCTCACGCAGCGACTCACTTTCCTCAGCGAGCGACTCACTCTCCTCACACAACGGGCGACCCATTCTCCTCAGCGAGTGACTCACTCTCCTCACGCAGCGACTCACTCTCCTCAGCGAGTGACTCACTTTCCTCAGCGAGCGACTCACTCTCCTCACACAGCGAGCGACTCACTTTCCTCAGCGAGCGACTCCTTTCCTCACGCAGCGGGCTTTCCTCAGCTGACTTTCCTCAGCTGGCGACTCACTCATGTAGGCTGCGTTAGCGCAGCTGTCAGTAAAATAATGCCAAAAGTTTTTGAAACAAAAAAGCCTGTTGAATTGCACTACTTGGAAAAAAAAAATGCATTGCATAAACCATGCTTGCATTGCATTTTTAGGGCTTGCATTTTATGGGCTGAAATTCAATATGGTTGAATATTTAAACTGTGAATATTTCAATTCAAAACATTTCAAACACATTTTCATTAATCAAAATTCAATAACCCATATTCACCTTTCATATTTCACTTCCAAAATATTCAAACTGATTAAAAATACAACCTATAATATTCAACAGGCAATTTTCGGTCCATTTTATTTCGCTTAGCAAATTTGCTTCCACAAATTCAGTGGTTCAAATTCAACAGTAAATTCAACGTTGACATCCAGGAACTGCAGGAAAAGCAGTAGATTACCGAGCATAATCTCCATCTGCTGTTAGTCGACCTCACCAGCAGGGGGTGCAAGCGTGTGTTGTTGACAAAGACCAGAGCAACAGTTAGAGCAAGCCATTCATTCATAAAAACTAATTTACAGCAATGTAAGTGTATTTGTGATTATTATGACAGCTGTGTTTTGTTAAATTCAGTGTCTTCACGGTTACCTTTCCTGTGTAGCCTACATGCATCTTTCTCTACCGTGAATGAGATAATGTTTTTTCCCCTGATGCGGATGTACAGATAGGCTACAGTGTTACATTTGAGGTAGACATATATTTATCTTGGTTGTTTAGTGTTTAATGTGATATTTACAAAAACATAATGGTGTATGTAACTATGAAATGTGTTTTACCTATTTTGATACCAATGTGAATCAGCAAAAATGGAAAGTCACTTTTTCAGAATATTCTATTTTAAAGATAATTGATCAAATCCATAGAAG
>JAVALU010000277.1:0-30000 GCA_030770095.1 Gila robusta
TCATTTGATTTTTTACATTTTGTTCCTTAAAACATGGTGAAAATATTTTTTCTGTCTGTTTACAGTATTTTCTGATTTATGGAGTGATAAAAAGAGATATCTAAAATCTCCATGATAAAAACACCACTATGTCAACAAGAAAGAGAGTTTTAAAAAAACAAATTAAATACATTAATGGTTCACTTTAAATTAATAAGGCAAAAAGAAAACAAACAATGAAATTCAAAGAAATTCAACAAGTCACACGTGTGCAACACTAATGTAAACTTATAAACAAACTGTAAATATGAATGAACTTGATAGCTTGATAGTTATTTTTCAAGATTCAAGATTTTTATTTGTCACATACAATAATTTACATGATACAACTGCAGTGAAATTTAAATCTGGTAAGCTACTTAGATTGTGCATTAAATATAAATAAATAATAGGTCAAAATTATCCAAAATGTATTGGTTACATTTTACAAAAAGGTCTCAATTGTTAACATTAGTTAAAACTTTAGCTAACATGAACATATATATTTTTACAGCATTTATTCATCTTTGTTAATGTTAATTAGTATAAAATATAATTGTTCATTGTTTGTTCATGTCAGCTAATGTTTTAACTAATGTTAACAAATACAACCTTTGATTTCAATAATGTATTAGTAAATGTTGAGAATAACATTAACTAAAATTAATAAATGCAATAGAAGTATTGGACATTGTTAGTTCATGTTAACTAATGTTACCTTATTGTAAAGTGTTACCAATTTATTAAGCAAAAATATTCTATTAAAGGGTAATTCTTTTTGTCAAAACCATACACTTCTCTAAACCCTTCTCTATATTGTCTGTTAAACTATAAATAAAATAATAATTATTCAAGAGGGGTTATTGTTATTTTATAATTAAATCTAGTGGCTACTAATCAAAGACTTCATCTTACTAACAATGAAAACAAACAATCCACTAAACCAACACAAAAAAACTAAATCAATGCCTCTTAAAATCACTATAGCAACACTGAGGCAATTTCCATAAAAGGTAATTAGCTGTGATGAACATGTGTGTGAACATGTGTGTTAGAGCACATCACATGTATGAGCATGAGTTTGTTTCTCACCCACAACAGCGTATCCTCCAGGCACTATGGATAGATGATCCCATCTGTATTAATTCCCTCTGGAAACCAAGCGGCCATACTTTCACCCACCGACGGCCAAATGCAGCACCTGACACACACACACACACACACACACACACACATTCCGGGTCACAATTTAATGTCTCCATCATTTTTGTTTAAATACATCACATACAATATTTTGAAAATGTACTATATTTCAAGCAAGATACTACAAGTATTTTTCATGCACTTTGAGACATTGCTATTTTGTTTCCATAACATGTCAAAGACAAAATACACATTTAAGTGTTTATTTTATTACACTTTATCTAAAGTAGTCAACATCGAAAACCTTTTATCAAAGTTATACATGAATTTTGAACACCCGTTCTTGTCTTAGGACAACTTTTATGAACTTTTTTGATCCACTTCAAATGTTGACTAGTGTATTTGCATCTTTAGGTTTCTATTACAATACATATCTTTAAAGTCGGTGAGTTTTTTCTCCACTTCACCAGCACTTACATGCTCCAAAATTTACAGTTTTATTCCTATCTAAATTCGGAAGGTTTTTACTGAGGGGTTTGTTCATATATTATTCGCCTGATATATATTTAACATTTTATTCCTAAAACATGATGAAAATGTTTTTTTTCTATCTGTTTACAGTATTTTCTGTAAATAAAAGGAAAAATCCAAAATCCCCTCAGTGAAAACCTTTAACTCTAATAGGTCATCAAAATGAAAAAAGGGTTTTGAATGTGTCTTTATCCAACGTTAAGATATATGTTCTGGAAACATATGCAAATTAGTGCGATTATATAAACAATCATATGAAACGTATGCCAATTATTTATTATATAAATTTAATTCGATAGTGCCTCGTTTGCAAAATTAAACCTAACATTAAAACTTGTGTTAACACAATTGTCTTAATCTACTGTAACTAATTTACTATGGTGAGATCTATTAGTTAAGTTTTGACCCTTTTCACCTATCTTGTCTTAAAAAGCAACATTTTAAAGAAAAACCCAAACGCACACTTACCAATGACAAAAACAGGCATGAAGGCTCCACAAGGTACAGGAAGAGTTGTGGCTAAAGCAGACATCCAGAACTGCACGAGAAACAACAGGAACACTCATTTAAACACAGACAAACACTTTTCTGTAATATTTCACCAAAATACCTCCAATACCTCTGCAACAACATTTCTGCTGATGTAACCAAGGAGAGAGGAGAATATTAGCCAATAATATCATCAGTGTTGAGGGATTAACTAACTAAAAGTGGTAAAGCTATTATCTTGGTGGAATTCATTTTTCAGTAGCATGACAGTAATTCCGTTTTTTCCATTAACAAGCTACTTTTTTTCAAACATGTAGTGTGGTGTGACAAATTACTTTTGCTGGTTATTACAGAACAATAGCAGCGACACACCTGTATGAAATTAAAACTGAAAACAGCACAGAGCAACAAAAAAAAAAGAAAAAAAAAAAAAAAGCTATTTTATAGAATCAAAGTGAGAATTGGATTCTGAACGTTTAGCCGCCTGTCTTTCCACACACAATAGCCTGAAATATGACAAAGCAGAGGGGTGTGATATTCACACATGCGTCTGTGTGCGTCACAACACATCAAAATCCACAAATATCCTTACAGATCAACGGTTCCTTATACATCTGACGCAAAATCTGTCATGTCTGTCATCTGCATGACAGTTTATGCATGGACTATGATTTCCTCAACAGACGAAAATAGGAAATTTAATAAACGTCAGATGTAAACGTGTAAATATAAAAAAAGATTCATGAAAACAACTCATTTGTCACGTTCAGTACTTTATGACAATTTCATCAATAATCAACTCAAAGATCAGCACATCACAAGAAAGGAAATATTAAAACTGAAGTATAATTTTTAGAAATTATAAATTATAATTAACAAAAAACAAGCAAACACAGGGCTCAATGCTAGGATATTTTTCTGGGCCAGTGGTTTACTTGCCCTGCCAAAGTTTTCACTAGCTCCAGCCCAAAAACATTTAAATAAATACATTTTGTTATTGTTTTGACCCATGTAACATGATATTCCAATGAATAAGCCACCAAAATCTCTGAAATTTCACAATTCTCAATTGACTAATTTCGATTCCACAGCAAAGACTACAAGCCTAACTAATGTGACGTTCAAACATTATTGAAGACAAGCTAGTCTTCAGTAATAAAATAAGAACAAATAAAAAAATTACAAGCAACAGCTAAAATAATTATAACAGAACAAAGATACAAATTAAATAATCAGTGCTTTAATTTTTCAGATAAGTCTGCCTATCAGTATTCAGGTACAGAAGTTAAATAATCAAACGTAACAAAACACTGCATATTATTCCGTATGAATTAAATATAGATTAATCCTTGTTAAAGCAACAAAAGTTGTTCAGTCAAGATCAGTGAGGGATTTTCTCTGTCTTTTGTTGTTTAATTAACAATAATGGCACAGAAAGCAGCAGGAATATTAGGGATCTGTCACTTTAAGAACGAATGCATGGATCCAATATACTGTTACACGTGCATTTTCTTTGTCAACTGTTTATGTTCAGTTAAGACATAACCGACAGAGTTTACTTGAATACTCACCAAGGTTTTGTCTTTTGTTGTGTGTATTTTTTGGTTCAAGCAGAAGTTGTGAAAGAGAACTCGATTTGTGAAAGAGAACCCTTCTTAACGATTGAATCTGAATGGTTAAAAATCACTTGAATGTTTAAACTGAAAATACTTAAAAACACGTGCAAATTACAAACTTTCATGATGACACAAGCATTGTCCAGATTGAACAAGTATCAGTTCTGTCAACTGTCCCGAGAGTCATTTAATGATCGTTTTATGCAGTCTTTATTGCCTTGAATCAGAAGTTTGACAAAGTTCTTCGCAAAAGAAGCAAACAGAATAAAATGATGAAAGTGTGCATTGTGTGTGTGATCTCATTAGTGAACAACACAAGAAAATCCAGTCACCTTTCATTTTAATAACACTTGAGACAGATAAATTAATTATATTAAGCAAAATGCCAACACACAAACACACCCAACAAGTCTGAACTTTTGCTCCAAACTGGAAATAGAATTTCAGTTTACTTGTTAATTAGATGCATAAACACACACACACACACAAACACACACACACACACGTCACTTGGTACTGAAGCTGAGGTGAATCCTGAAATGAACTGAGTAATTAACAAAGCAATCTAATTGGCCGATTCAGAACAACAGAAGTTAATTAATAGAGAAAGTCACACACTAAAGCAAGCACAAGAACAAACACACACACACACACACACACTTGCGGAGCACAATCGATGTTTCCTGCGAGAACAGAACAGATCCTGGTGGAGGTTGAGGTGGGATTCACTGAGAATGTTATATAAGTGTTATGTGAATTATGCTGGAGTGTTTGAAAGCTGTGGGTGGATAGAGAGATCATTGCAAAATATTCTCTCCTTCTTTCTTCCTCTCAGACGCTCGCTCTCTTCTCGCACTGAAAAATGGACAGACTCGCAGAAATCTGCTCTTCTCTTCCTCTCCACCTGCCGGCATGCCCATACGCACATTATACGATCAGATTATACACAAATCAGCATCAATTTTTTTTTACGTTTTTGTAAAAAAAGTTTCTTTCAATTCATATTTATTTGTATAGCGCTTTTCACAATACACATTGTTTCAAAGCAGCTTTACAGAAAGAGTCTTCTGCTCATCAAGACTGCATTTATTTGATCAGAATACAGTACAAATGTGAAATATTTTTACACTTTAAAATAAATGTTTTTGTATTTGAATATATATTAAAGTGTAATTTTTTCAGCATCATTAATCCAGTCTTCAGTGTCACATGATCCTTCAGAAATCATTCTAATATGATGATTTGATGCTTAAGAAACATTTCTGATTAGTATCAATGTTGAAAACAGTTGTGCTGCTTCATATTTCTGTGGAATCCGTGATGCATTTTATTTTTCCAGGATTCTTTGAAGAATAAAAAGTTCAAAAGAACAGCATTAATTTGAAAGAGAATCTTTTGTTACAATCCTTACTCTCACTTTTGATCAATTTAATGCATCCTTGCTGAATGAAGCTTTAATATATATATATTTATATATATATATATAAGTGAGGACATTTTGTTTTTTAACTTAATTTTTTTTAATTACTACTGTTTAACCCAAAGATTTAACCTACCCCCCAAAAAACATAGCATTTTCCAAATTAGAATTTTAGAATAAAAAAAGAATTTAAATATTAAAAAAAGTGATATATTACTTATAAATCATACTTCCAATGAGAGGTTTTGTCAGATTTATCTCTCTTCAGGGGACAAATCTGCCCCAAACTTTAACTAAGTAGTTCTAGATTAAACCGCGCAGGTTAAGTCAAAGGTTCCTGTTCAGCTCAAGGACACACAGGGCACTCGTCCCCATGGCAACACTGACGACATCACTTCCTGTGCAGTGACAGGTTTCGACTGGGTTTCTGATGAGGTTGCCAGGGTGACACACTCATGCAGGTAGCGAGCGATGCAAGTCTTCACAAACACACACAAACACACTCTTGTTTTCCTCAGCCAGTGACTTCTATAGCTGGGAGGATAGAATGGCTTTTGTTTGGTTTTTTGAGGGTAATGAAATCTCCTTTTCGAGTGTAAACAACCCTTCTAGAGACCTTATCCGCCAGAAAAACAATCTTTAGAATTTAATCTTTGAAATTCTGTTTTTCTATGGAATCGCTGTCTAAGAGTAATTAGCTGGTGAATTTTCTTATTGTAGAGTTAACGAAAGGTATCATGAGCACTGTAATGTTTGAAGCAGATGTCATAAATCTCAGTAGACCGGGAAGATTTTAAAACGTGCGGTTCATTCATTAAACCGTAAGATTATAACTTCATGCTGTGGAAATACAAAACGGAAGACAGAACGCAACGGGCTCAGCGCTGAAAAGGGGCGGAGCTACAGAAGGTCTATGTAAATGACCTCTGCTGTGATTGGCTAACGTCCTTCACACTATCATTCTTCAGGGCGGATGAAGCTGCTAAATACGGAGTAGCGGTTAATATTTAAATGTGGGCGTTCATATGGTAATGAGCTCATGTATTATTTCAGTGTTGATAAATGTTCTGGAGAGGAAGCCACAGCCAGAGCAGAGTCTGCAAAGTGTTAAATTACCTCAGGTCTCAAAACACACGAAATTAACAGTGAACGTAATCAACTTTTAGATCAGGACGTGAATAGAGTTTCAACCAGTATAAGTGTTTATGAAAAACATTGCCTTAAACCAAACAATCAAAAGATATCTAAATTAAAAAAGAGTTTAGATGTGTGTGTGATTATTTACCTTCATAACGATGAAGATGACGAGGATCACGAAGACATTAGCCTGCGGATGTTTCCAGGCGGTCGAGTGACTGTCATAACTAAAGTCTTCTGTGATTCCTTGCTTTGTCCAAGTGCGATTGTCAAAAAATGAAACCAGGGTGTCCTTTTGTGTAAGCTATAAAGAAAATGACATGATATTAACAGGAGCTTCAGTATTCACTTTCTTATTTTAAGCATAAACCTCACAATATTACAGTTAGTTTTATTCTTAAAACAAATACAATTAAATAAATAAATAAAAATGCTAATGAGGTATACAAATAAATTCTATTCTATTCTATTCTATCTATAAAAACTAATAATTAATTAAATCATTTAAAAATAAAACTTACTAAAAAGAAGAAATATTTACATGCAAACATGAATGTGCAAATGTGTTAATATATTGAAACTTAACTTCAGTGGGAAAGTAAATGTGTAAGATCAAAGGTGTTAAAATACAAAATCCCTGTTTTTAATGTTGTTTTTTAAGTAAACATCCTTGGTAACACTTCACAATAACATTAGTTAACATGAACTTACAACTTCTACAGCACTTATTAGTCTTCATTACTGTTAATCTCAGCATTTTTTAAGATGAAAAGTTGTATCTGTTAACATTAATACACTGTGAACTAAAAAAAACATGAAAATTTTTTACACGCATTAATAAAGGTTAATAAATGCTGTAAGAATGTATTGTTCATTGTTAGTTAGTGCAATGTTAACAAATGAAACCTTATTGTAAAGTGCTACCACTTCCTTTTTAGAGATGTTCAGGTATTTTATTATAAAACAAGATAAAAAACTGATTGAGAAATGGATTATGTGAAGTGTTGTACGAGAGTGCAGTCATACGTTGCTAATGGTGTGTTTTATTGCCACATTCTGTATTCAAATTCTGTTTTATATAAGTGTGCGTGTGTGTGTGTGTGTGTGTGTGTGAGAGAGAGTGATAGAGAGCGAGAGATGATGCCTTATTCTGTATTTTATCGAGTGT
Organism: Gila robusta; assembly: GCA_030770095.1. Taxonomy (NCBI): domain Eukaryota; kingdom Metazoa; phylum Chordata; class Actinopteri; order Cypriniformes; family Leuciscidae; genus Gila; species Gila robusta. The sequence continues at coordinate 7,523 of JAVALU010000277.1, forward strand.
GTATGTTGTTAAGAATGATTAATGAACACCTCATGTTTCTCTCAACTGTCTCATTAACATTATTAACTGCATGGATTTAACAGCCTGAGGAACAAACAGCCTATGTGTGTGTGTGTGTGTGTGTGTGTGTGTGTGTGTGTGTGTGTGTGTGTGTGTACCTGTCCGGCCATGAACTGCCCAAAGCCCGGTGGGAAAGTAAGTGTTGAGATCAGTAGCGTGACCAGCGCGGGATACAACAAACGCCTGCACACGACACACACACACAAACACTTGTGATATTATACTTGTAAATACACCTATAATTGTTAATAGACCTTCACTGTTCTGAAATTAAGATAATTGTAATATAATAACTGCAGTCTAATTTGATTGCTTTCAGAAAGCTTTGTGGATTTTTAGAAGTGCCCATGTTATGCTATGGAGTCTTATACATACAATACGCTTACATGCATCCAATGTCAAAAAAACACTTTCATTTTCTCATAATATCACTGCAGCATCAGCTCTTTTCTCTCAGTGTCTGAAACGCTTCGTTTGAAGATTCAGTCTCTCTAAACCCCGCCTCTCTGAGAGCTGCTCTGCTCTGATTGGTCAGAAAACAAACGCTCATGATCATATCTGAATCTCAGCTCTTGACACACAGTGATACGAACAGTGACGATGGCGTGGGTTTTACCGTATCAATCTCATCAGTGGATTTGCTTTGTCAGCAGAAAACAGCGTCTTCTCCACATGAACAACACGAACCAAACTCTTCCAGTCTCAGATAAACTACAGTGTTTGAGGGCGGGGCTAAGAGACGCTGTTCAGCCAATCAAGACCACAGGCTGGCATTATGCTAATTAGTTACAAACCTACACAGGTTCAGCTGGAAGTGAGACTGGAATTACAGGTAAAACTCGAAAAATTTGAATATCGTGCAACAGTTCATGTATTTCAGTAATTCAAATTAAAAGGTGAAACTAATATATTTAGTATATATAACTATATACATATGCATGATTATACTTTTCAGAGGGCCGACATTTCTGTATTTAAAATTCTTTTTTTTATTGATTTCATGTAATATTCAAATTTTTTGAGATTTTCATAAGCTGTAAGCCATAATCATCAAAATTTTAACTTTTGCAAGATATTCTAATTTTTCGAGTTTCACCAGTACTGACGACTCGTTTCAGTTCAGAATCAATTCTTTCTTTTGAGAGACAAAAACTCCATTTATCTGCACTTTGATCTTTGAACGTTTGCAGACCTTTTACATTCAAAACAGCTCAAGGTCATATCCAAAAAAGCATCATAGGGGCACTTTAAGATATTTTTTTAAGATACTTTATAACTAGTATGAAAATTACACCAGTAAGAGGTTAAACTACACTATCAGTTAAAAAGGATTTGATAGGATGTATATTTTCAGACATTCGCCCCTCACAATTATAGAGAATCAAGTAGAAACACAGGGAACACTCACTTCTTCATGAGGAACTTGTTAATAGTTTTCTGTTTTCGCATAAACTGAACAATTAGCCTGTTCAAGTACACAAATAAGGCACCGCCAAACCCGCTGGCAATTCTGCAGAGAGAGACAATTATGAGTGACATCATGCATATTCATTAATAATGGCATAAACATGCTCATGATTCATAATACAGTTCATTAGAAGATTGTGCTTTCATGAAATATCTGTTGGGTACAAAGTGTCAAGAACAGATGTGCGTAAACAATCAGCAGGAGACATTTCGGTAACACTTCATTTTACAGTATGTGCACTTTCAATGTACTTGCAGTGTTCTTACCACAAAAGTAATGAGTAGTGTAAGGTAACTACTTGGGTTAAGTTAAGGTTTAGGGGTAGGTTCAGGGTTAGTACCTAGTTAGTGTCATTACTACAATAAGTACATAGTATGTTCATGCGAAACAGGACTGTAAAACAAAGTGCTACCGACAATTCTTCACGCTTTTTAATATTACTTACTGCTTACTTGAAGAAATATAGTTTATTGTTAGTTCATGTTAAACAATGTTAACAAATGAAACCTTATTATAAAGTGTTGCAAAACATATTTACATAAATTAAAGCATTTAAGTTTGGTAGAGGCATCATAATAAACAGAGATAATATGCTAGGACATTTCAAATGATTAAGGAAAGATACCAAACAATCACAGAGACATCCAATTAAATATTTTATTTTCAGTCTTGTTTAAAAATTACGGTTTATCCTGTGTTTGCGTCGCTCGCTCTTGTATTTACTACTACATGACATGCGTGAATCGGTGGGCGGGGCTAAAGAGGCAATGATGTAGAAGTGGGCGTCGCTCTGATTCTGTAGAGGCGGTCTTTCGTCGCACTATGATGTAATAATGTGACAAAATTCAAAACGAGTCACTTTCTGAGCAAAAAAAGCTGTTTTTGGACTAACAAGTTAGTTTTGAGTTCTGAACCTTAAAGGATATTCTTATAGTATGATGTCCTCTTATTTGTGAAAAGATCAAGGAATTTTTGATTTGATTTAACTTTTATCCGCTAACTTATTTTGCCAGGTAAAATTTTTTTGTTATTGTTTTTAAGGGCAGATATACTAAGAAAATTATTTTTGCATTGTTAAGAGTTGGTACACAACAAATGCAAAGAAACAAGAAGAACAAAACAAGAGGCAGAACTGACCCGATCACAGCAAAGGCTGGAAGCTCTTGGAGGTCAAAAGGGAAGTCCAGCCTGAACCGAGTTTTAAAGAGAGCCGTGATCGTCTCTGAGAGAGAGAGAGAGAGAGAGAGAGAGAGAGAGGGAGAGGGAGAGAGGAGAGAGAGAGAGAGAGAGAGAGGGAGAGGCAGAGGGAGAGGGAGAGGGAGAGAGGGAGAGGGAGAGGGAGAGGGAGAGGCAGAGGGAGAGGGAGAGAGAGAGAGGGAGAGGGAGAGGGAGAGGCAGAGGGAGAGGGAGAGGGAGAGAGGAGAGAGAGAGGGAGAGGGAGAGGGGAGAGAGAGAGAGAGAGAGAGAGAGGGAGAGGGAGAGGCAGAGGGAGAGGGAGAGAGAGGGAGAGGGAGAGGGAGAGGGAGAGGGAGGGAGAGGGAGAGGGAGAGGGAGAGGGAGAGGGGGAGAGGGAGAGGGAGAGGGAGAGGGAGAGGGAGAGGGAGAGGGAGAGGGAGAGGGAGGGAGAGGGAGAGGGAGAGGGAGAGGGAGAGGGAGGAGGGAGAGAGGGAAAGAGGGAGAGGGAAGAGAGAGAGAGTGAGAGGAGAGGAGAGAGTAGAGAGGAAGTGAGAGGAGAGAGAGGCTTGGTGAGGAGATTTAGTCGTTCGTCAGTTCGCTCGCGGCAGATGTGGATCGTCTCTGGGACTTCCGCGTTCGCTTCATTCTGCTTTCATCGGTTATGTTTTTCTGTTCGGCTACTTTCTTCTGCTTTCTCTTTCTCTATTTCTCTTTCTGCTTTGGCTTCGTCCTCTGTCTCTTCTCTTTCTCGTTCTCGTGCTCTTTCTCTTTCCTCTTGGTCTCTTGTGCTATCGTTTCTCTTTGCTGGTCTCTTTTTCTTTCTCTTCTCTGTTCTTTCTTCTCTCTCTCTTATCTCTCTCTGTTCTCGTCTTCTCTTTCGCATCGGCTCTACTCTCTCCCTCTCATCAACCAAACCACCCACACCACACCCTACCCCTCCCCAACCCCATCCCCACAACATGCAAAAATCGTAAAACCAAACCAGTACCGAAGATGATACACCGCGCCCTAATTGACAAGTAACCGATCTCACACATCACCAGTGCCGCACCCAAATAATAGAACTCACCCAAAAATACAGAAGTAGATTCTGAACTGCAACTACGACGTCCGTCAATATCAGACCTCCACTTCCCGCATAACCGTGTCAGGTTTGACACTAAATTAGCATTATGCCAGCCTGATGGTCTTGAATGGCTGAACAGCGTCTCTTAGCCCCGCCCTCAAACACTGATAGTTAATCTTAGACTGGAATAGATTTGGTACTTGTTGTATCATGTGGAGAAGACGCTGTTTTCTGCTGACAAAGCAAATCCACTGATGAGATTGATACGGTAAAACCCACGCCATCGTCACTGTTCGTATCACTGTGTGTCAAGAGCTGAGATTCAGATATGATAATGAGCGTTTGTTTTCTGACCAATCAGAGCAGAGCAACTCTCAGAGAGGCGGGGTTTAGAGAGACTGAATCTTCAAACGAAGCGTTTCAGACACTGAGAGAAAAGAGCTGATGCTGCAGTGGATATTATGAGATAATTAAAGTGTTTTTGACTTTGGATGCATGTAAACGTATTGTAGGAGAAATTAAAACGAAACTAGCAATCTTTAAAATAGCATAACAGGGGCACTTTAAAACACACGCACACAAACACACACCTTCATCTCTGTTCCACACTGCCAGAACTCTGAAGATAAAGGCACTAAACGTAGCAGCAAAGAATCCACGCCAGTAGTTTCGTACGGCAAAAAACGTGGAGGTGACCTCGATGCTGAATAATACACCTGAAATACACACATATATAGAGTTATTGTCTTGATTAAATTTAAAATTTTCTACTTTTTTCCCCTTCAAATTAACAGTAAATACTCAAAAATAACATTGTGTCCCCAACTTAAAGGATTAGTTCACTTTTAAAAAAAACTTTTGCTGATAATTTACTCACCCCCATGTCATCCAAGATGTCCATGTCTTTCTTTCTTCAGTCGAAAAGAAATTAAGGTTTTTGATGAAAACATTCCAGGAATTATCTCCATATAATGGACTTCAATGGGACCCAAACGGTTCAAGGACCAAATGACAGTTTCAGTGCAGCTTCAAAGGGCTTTAAACGATACCAGACGATGAATAAGAGTCTTATCCTGCGAAACGATCGGTCATTTAAAAAATAAATAAAAAAGTTTAAGTTTTATAAGCACAAATGCTCGCCTTGCTCTGTTCTGTGATGCACGTTCGTGACGGCACGTAATAGGCAATTACGGTGAAAAGGTCACGCTTCAGTGTTTACAAATGTGAGGAAGGAGGACCATATACACATTCAAACGTCTTTGTGTCAGTTTACCGTTTAAAATGCCCATTTCGTGTGCGTATCCTGGGTGTTTTAATATTAAAAATATTAAAAATTAATATTACTCGGTACCTCCGCTTAAGTCAAGCGTGACCTTTTCAACGTTATTGCATATTACGTGCCGTCACGAACGTGCATCACAGAACAGAGCAAGGCAAGCATTTGTGCTTATAAAACTTAAACTTTTTTATTTATTTTTGAAATGACCGATCGTTTCGCAAGATAAGACTCTTATTCATCGTCTGGTATCGTTTAAAGCCCTTTGAAGCTGCACTGAAACTGTCATTTGGACCTTGAACCGTTTGGGTCCCATTGAAGTCCATTATATAGAGATAATTCCTGGAATGTTTTCATCAAAAACCTTAATTTCTTTTCGACTGAAGAAAGAAAGACATAGACATCTTGGATGACATGGGGGTGAGTAAATTATCAGCAAAAGTTTTTTTAAAAGTGAACTAATCCTTTAATATGTACAGTTAATATGCAGTTTATATGCAATTTTTACATTATTTTGTCTTCATTTGAACGTTTCTACTTTGTGGGCACCAGGGTCTTGTGCCATTCATAACTGAATCAATTCCATTTTAATTCATGAATCTGAATTGACTCTAATTTGAATTTGAGTGTAATTAAGTGGAGTTAAAATGCAGTAAAAAAATTTTACAGTATGTACAGTACACGACGAACATTTTACAGAATCCTTTAATTTTCTACAACATGTGTCTTAAAAATTGAGCCAAAGGAGCCGCGCCTTAACAGATCTGACAGACAGATGGTCAAAATGAAGTTTGTTTTGACCATCATATTTATTTTTAACATTTTTTGTGCAAACAACTTAATTAACATAAGTGAACCTCAAGGAAAATACTGAAATAATAAAAATAATCTGTCATGACCCCTTTAAATTATTTTGATGGCTGTTTATTGTTTTGACAGTATTGAACTAGTCAAATTGTTTAGAGAAATATTAAAAATAAGGCAATTAATAATTTCTTAAATTTTGCATAAGCATGGTGGGTACATTAACACAAGTTTTGTTCTTGTTCAGTATGTCTTTGGGGACACGCTCAGATATTTGATCCCAAATCCCCAGTTTTCACCTCCAATAGGAGCAGCGAAGCAGCATCCGACCCCGACAGCACAGGCAGCTGCAAGCATCTCGATGTTTCTGGACTCGTTCTGTTCAACACACACACACAACAGGACATTTAATATACGACAACAGACTATTTGACCTCTAACACACATACAACCCAAAAACAGAAGTACATACACACACCAGCACAATCCAGGACCGTTCAATACACCAACACAATCAAACACGACAAAACAAACGAAGAAAAAAAAATAGAACACACACAATCTATCACACTATCTACAAACAGATACACACACATAGACACACACCTGTATGTGGTAAATCTATTCAGAGATGATATCGCTGTAAGTTTTATCCTCACAAAAGGAAAACTTCATCAAGAGAAATGCAGAAATACATACATTTTAGATTGATTTCCATATAACACACACACACACACACACACACACAGACATAGACACAGATACACACTCTTCACAGGAATAAATATTAAAGGTTAGACAAGATACTGTCATTTTTCCCAATGTACAATACTGCACATAAATTAAATATTTCTGGCAAAAAAAAAATTTTTTTTTAAATCAAACAACACAATTTTGACTCTTGTGCATCTGTTCAACATCCGTTCAAAATCTTCCAATCAGAAACTGATTATTCGCTAAGATTTGTGGTTATTTTTACCGGCATTATTCACATCCCCCGATGTATAGCACAAATAACACAGTCGGTGTGTTACTAGCCACTGTTTTAATCCACTTACGTCAAATGCAAAACACATTTCTATGAACGTATCGGATTTTTTGACAGTGACGTGCCTAAAAACATCATCTGTGTTCGTCACAAGCACATGCACACTTTAGTCAGAGTGGAACAGATGCCATTAAACTGTTTTTAAACATGCCTGTTTATGGCTATTACAATCGGCATACGCCACATATTGAGGTTAGTTGAATAAATTTGATCTATCTGTTGTTTACATGAGGTAAAGTTTAATTGCAGTATTGCCAACATTTTATTATAATTGCATTATGAGGGTGCATGTAAATGTAGTCATTGTTAGTCAAAGTGTCTTGCACCAAAATAGTTGCAATTAAGTTTTTATGCTGATTTTTTTTGTGAGTAATTATTTTTCCTTTTTTTTCTTTCTTTATTGTAATGCTGGATTTATTTACAGTTAAAAACCCCTTTACTGCAATGTTTTTATTTACTCTACATATTTATTCACAATAAAGACAGCATTAAAAATTGTAATGCAATTTTTTAAAATAATTATCTGAAACATTTTGAGGCATTGAATGGCAAAAATAAATTGTTCTAATGGTTGTATTGATCTTACTTAAGAGAAATATTTATAATTAGAACACCATTCACACTAATGAATTAAACAGGATCCAATTGTTAAATTCTACATATATTTTAGAATTTATGGCATAAACCTGGTGGGTACATCCATACATATTGTGTAAATACACGTTTTTGCATTGTACTTATTGTACTAAAATTCCTGCATGTAACTTAAAGCTGTAATTAATCTCTGTAATTACATCTATAATTACACTGTTGTCCCTTCCCTTACCCCTTACCCCACTCAAAACCAACCCATACCACCAAACCTTTCCTAACCTTACTCGCAGGGCCTAAAATTAACACTCGGCAAGTGCCAAATGGGAGTAAAAAAGTTGGCAAGTACATGAAACGTGTCAATCACCAGTTGGCCGGTAATTCTAACAATGCAACGTTGTGAGAACATGACTGTAAATAAACGTGAATGACGCTCGGGACAGTTGACAGGCCAGCGTCAACAAGATCATCACAGGAGTTTAAGCCTTGGTAATTTAAATATTCAAGCGTGCAAAAGGGAACTACTTTCATTACTCGCACGCTGTGTGGAAAGTTTTGTATGCACAAACATCCGAAGCGTTTGTCCAGAAAGCTGCGTCTCAGACAGTGAGCAAATACTGAATTGAGCTCTCTTTAATTTCTTCTTGCACTTGAACAGACAAATTCACAAAAAAATATGCCAAAAATGCCCGTCTCGGCGAGTATCCTTGTAAACCTAGTCGGTTATGGCTTAGGTGAACATTAACAGTTAAGAAATAAAACACGTGTAACAGTATATTGGATCCGTGCATTAGGTCTTAAAGTGACAGCTGCCTAATATTCCTGCTGCTGTCTGTGTTTTTAATATTAATCAAGCAACAAAGGACAAAGAAAATCACTCACTGCTCTTGACTGAATAACTTTTGCAACTTTAAAAAGGATTAATTTATACAGTGAAGACTATCCAGTGTTATTTTACATTTGATTACTTTATTCAATACCTATACCTGAAAATTACTGTTACTTGTCTTTAATTATATTTGAAATGTATATTATTTAGGCTAGTAGTTTTAGCTGTAAAATTGAAATTTGAATAGAAAATTCAGAATTTTCACTGGTATCTACAATTTTGGTGTCATAACTGCCTGTTTTTGCAAAAACAGTTTCATGGCCGGAAAAAAAATAATTCATGGCTGGCTGGTAAATTTTCTTAAGTCATCGGCCACTGGCAGGTGTGGAAAAAAGTTAATTTTAGGCCCTGCTTACCCATAATCCATAGCAGCACAAGTGTTCTACAATACAACATCAGCTCAATAAGTACATTGTACCATTTTTATTATTTATTAAATACTAATAAAAAGTGGGACCATTACTTTACTTTGGTACAAAATATGACCCAAGATCTTCACCCATTTATATGTACTGCATTTAGTACTATTAGAGGAGTTTGCTTAAAATTGGAGGCTATGAAACTTTGTTGTAATTACCTCATAAATTCCACCAAAGAAAGACATGACTTTGCAGAGAAGAGCAGCACACAAACTGGCAATGTGCACAAACGGACCCTACAGGATAGAAAACACACACATAAGGCTTGTGATGAATCTGCAACAAAGTAGGAACACTTTAAAGACGCTACAACCACACTGAGGGCAGGTAGATTAGATCTCGAGCTAAAAACACATGGTCTGTATCTGAATCTGTGTATGTTCACCTCCTTTCCCAGAGGCAAACCACTGCCGAGTGCACAGGTCAGTCCAACCACTTTGGCCACAAACGTTTTCAACGTGAGATACTCCTTCAGCACAACTCCTCTGAGAATAGTCTTCATTTCAGGAATACCAGACCCTGATTGAGAGACAAACGCTGTTATTATGAAGAAGAAGAACAGAAACCTCTTATGAGTGTGTGAATGTAAGTGTGTCTCACCGGCGGCCTGAGGTGCGACTATGTGTGTGAAGCCTGCAGAGAAACTGATGAGAACCACAGGATAAGTGACCCAAGCCAAATACTGCAGGATGACGTTACTGTCCAAACCACCATACATCCACTTCTGAGCTGTAGAAAGCAGAACACACAAGTACAACTTACAGGGTATGCTTATGTACTATAAACTTTCCATTAGATAAATGACAAAGTATCTACACTGCAAAAGTCTAAACTTCTTGTTTAGTCACTTTGTCTTGTTGTTTTCCATTAAAAAGATCTAAACATTCTTAAATCAAGGTTCATTTACTTGAGAAGCAAAATGACGTAAGATATACATTTTTGTTTTCTGAAAAAAGTCATTGAAATAAAGTGAGTTGGTGCTTAAAACAAGAAAACAATTAAGGGGCAAAATGATAAGCAAACATCAGCAGTGAGCATCAGACCAACTGTGAAAGTAAAAGGCATTTGGAGATGATTTTAAGCAGAATGATTGAAAACCCATAAACACAACTTTCAATGTAACATAATTGCTTATTACTTTTGACCAATAGGTGGTGCTAACACCAAATTGATTTGGTGTGGTCAGTGTTGGGTCACAATTACACACACCAAGTTTGGTGTCAATATGCCAAACCCTTGCAGAGATACAGCCTCAGATGCAGTTTGGCATCATGCCATCAAATTCGTTAATGCGGTAAATTAAATTAATTTCAATAAATAAATAAATTTAGTCATTTTGTCCATAACTTTTTGCCAGCATAGCCAGATTCAGAGTCGAGTTGAATCTGGTGGAAATCGGACCAACAGTCTAAGAGTCTAAGAGGAATTCAAATAAAGCAAAATGGCAGACAGGAAGTTTGGCCAATTATGGCATAATTGTTATTGATGTTCTTGGCATGATCCAAGGGATCTATCAAGTCTCATGACAACAGGCTAAACTAATCAAAAGCAATTAAAATTACATTATAATTTTTGACCACACTGCCTCAAAACTTTTTGAGTACCTTAAGGACATTGTGTCAAAGACACATACAGAGTTTCATAATGGTACGCATAGCATTCGTAAAATATAGCATTTTCATGACCCAAAATGGCCGACATGAGAAAACTGAGTATTGTTCCACTTGGCGTGCCGCAACAAATTTAAAGAGATTCAAGTCTTGTGATCTTTGGCCAATATTTTCAGAAGTTATGAGCGAAAATGTTCGGCCGAAAAGGTCATTATCGGTTTCGGGCCGAAATAAAAAAAAACAGCCGAAACCGTAAAACGAAAATGAATGTCACCCGCCACTCCCATCCGTGCGCAAGCGCTTAGGTTTCACTCACGGTCAAGCTGTTATCACGCGTCTGCCTATCAAAGATAGGGATGTCTCCCGCATATTGATAGCGGCTCCCTGATGCCCGCAAATTAGTTCAAATCTCCCGGAAGAGCGAGCGAGCAAGAGATCGTGCTCCAAACCGTGTAGCGCGCGCACGCCAGACAGGGAGAGAGCAAGAGACCTTGTGTGTGTGTGCTAGTGTGCCACATGAAGCGCATGTAAGACCCCCAGTCCAATTTTAAATTTAAAATGTAAGTAAAAAATGGTTTACATGCAGCAGCAGAATAGAGGCCCACTGCCATTCTGTGATTTTGTGTGCAGTTATTCAGATAATTGTGGATCTTTTTGCACAACTGTTAAAAAACTATTTTATTTGATGGAACATAAAACTTGAAGAATAATATTATTTGGTATTATTATTTATATTTATTGTTAAAAGTATTTTAGGTTTTGTACTGTGTATATATATATATATATATTAGTATAAGTTTTTAAAAGAAGCCATTTTCGGCTTCAGTTTCGGTTTTCGGCCAAGTGCATCCTAAATTTTCGGTTTCGGTTTCGGCCCAGAATTTTCATTTCGGTGCATCACTAGCAAAAATAGCATTTTTTCATATATCCTGACCACAAGGTGGCACTGTGCCGAAACTGTGCGGGTATCTTCAAGTCAAGGAATCTTTTATTTCTAGCCCTCATGGTTCAAAAGTTATTAACATAAACATGACTGCAACTTTGGACAGTTGGTGGCGCTAGAGGGATTGAGTTAGAGACTCCAAATTTGCTGTGGTTAATGTTCAGACAGTCCTCTATCTGTGTGTCAGTGTTCTCTAAAGAATTATATAGCAACTGAAAAAAACAGATACAGCCAAAAATAATAACAATTCCTGACAATTCTTCTCATACTCAAAAACACACACACACACACACACACACACACTCACCTTGTAATAGAAGGGCGATACAGAAATCCATAACGAAGCTGACCAGCGCCATGACGAGTCCCAGTAAGATGAGGAAGATCCAGTCCTCGCCGACCCGCAACATGAAGAACCGCTGACAGTGCACTGCACAGACTCCACAGGAAAAGACTACATTACCCACAATGCATCAATGCACACCTGGAAAACTCAAGAAACAAGAACTAACTGCACTACCCACAATTCCCAAAGCAGAGCAAGGTGTCAACAGCTATGATTCATCCTCCTATGATTATGCGAATTTTGGGATATTGCCTAAAAAACGATGGATGAAAAGCCAAGATGTGCATGCACTCAATTGAGGCGTATACTTTATTATCCGATAAGAAGACTTGCGCATAAACTACTATGGAAAAACATTTACCGAATAAATACTTCTATGCGCAACAAGAAACTCAAGTGACTTTGCCTCAACAGAGGCTGTGATTGGATAACTAGAGTAACCAGCGGACCAATAGCATCGCAGCATCTCAAATGTTGGTTTGGTGTTTCTGAAACGCCAGAGTCAAAGTGTGTGTTCAGAATGATTGGGTTTAATACCCTCCAGAAGCGTCTCATACGAGTGTGTTCCCGAACACCAGCATCCGAACGTGTTTTGTCTGACGCTCTGAGACACACTCATTCATGATTAAAAAGAAAAACTTCCCCGATTGCAGCAGCTTCCATTTTTGTTTCTGATATTTTGCGCCAATTTCCCAATGAAGTGATGATTTTGTTTTCTTGAACACATGGGATGGAAACTCTGCTTAATACGCATATGTTTTATGCCATATTCCAATTTTGCGCTTTAGATGGAAACATATGAACACCTCAAAAAAAGAAACAAGCTAAAGTCAAAGAAAAATGTGCACAATGACAAAATGCTATGATTACACTTTTCTGCCAGTAGTATTTATTTTTTATTTGTATTATTATTTATACAATATTTAATATTTTTCTCTAGATTAAACAACTTTCCCTAGATGGCCTTTCATTGTGGCAACTCAGGCCCTGTTTACAGCTGATATTAATATGCATTTGGTCGATCGGATCACAAGTAGACGAGAGAGACACATCCCCGTTTACACCTGGTGTTTTAATCCCTCTCTTCTGTCCACTTTCAAACACTTCTGTCCTGATTTCTCTGAAGGGAGGGTCTATGGGCGGGTAAATGTTTGAGTTTCTTCAGATCTTTCGATCTAATGGACGAAATAAGCTTATGTACACATGAACAGGACCGGAGACGACAGAGAAACACACTGAGAACATCAGCTTTAGTTTCTGCTCTGACAGACGCGAGATCAGCCGAACGCTGTGAGTGTGTGTGAGTGTGTGTGTGAGACATCAGGGATGATGAGAGAACATTGTGATTGGTACATTTTTCCTCTCCAAACCAAACTTGTGTCTCCAGTCGACAGTTTAAACCCCGTCTGGCTATCGCTCTTCCTATAATGTTCAGCGTTAGATCAGTAGACGGAGAGGAGACGGTGTTTAGTGGCTGTTTGAACACATTCAATCACATGAGCGTTTACACTACGAAAGCAATCCGGTCGAATGTGTTTTCAACTTCCTGTGGAAGTGATCAAGCTCAAAACCTTATAGACCTCGTTTACACCTGTATTTAACCTCGTCTACGTGTGATTTGATCGACCAAAACACAAACAGGGGCTTAAATGTTATCCTTCCATCTGTGCTTACACTAAACTACCCACAATGGTCTTTTCTGCAGTAAAACATCTAATCAAAACAATGACTCACAACTCAAACAAGCACACAATGTTAATGCACTGTTAGATGACTGGTTTGAGTAAGTCAGGAGTGTAAGTTCATATTCTGGACTAGATCTGGTATAATTTTGAGCTACAACTTTATTATATTTTAGTATAACTTGAGTAACACGTTGGTTCTTCGTAATGTAGTCAAACACACACTATACACAGAATATAGCAGTTACAGGAGCTTTTAATGTTGTTTATATGTCTATGTGGTGTTCGGACAAACCGTGTGTAAATTCATAAGTCGACAGCATTGCTGAGTATTTTCTCCTTAAAACTGCAGTGAACCAAAGACAGTCTCAAAAACACGGTTTGAAATCGCTGGTGTTTCTGACGTCACAAACTACCTTGTAACCAATCAGATCAACGTGTGATCGTCAACGAGTGGATCTCTGAGCTGAGTGAGTGAGTGGAGGCGGGGCTCATTTGCATATTCATAGAACCGCGCATACTAAATGAGGCAAGGATGTCGAATTATATTCAAGCTATTTTAAGGCATGAAGAAATTTTTTCAAGGAAAAAACGTTTAAATATGTCATTTTGGTGATCAAAGGTGAGTTTTAAGGGATAAAATGATTGTCTACAGGGGGACTTTAAATAATTACATTTTGCGACGATATAAACAATCAGGCCGTTGATATTTGTGTATGTATATACATATATATATAATTTTATGCATGCTTTATGCAGATAAAGTTGCATATACAGCTGTACTTTAACTCCATACTTTATATAGAGAGCTGGGCGATAATAAAGTTACATTTTGCAGTGAAATAACAAAATCAAGTAGGTGTGTACGTTCTTGAGTGCAACTGCAGGAACGCGGTCCATTAAACTCAATAACAGTCATTTTGTAAACATCATTTCTTTATTCTTCTCATAAACAACAGGTCTGGGAAAGCATCTCTGTCGCCCTCCGCATTTATAGTTAAACACACGGATGCTGTTAGTATCCACGGCAACCTCGATAAGAGCCAATGATGACTCACCAAATGATGGAGCGAGAAGCAGTGAATGTGAACATGTTTGAGACGGTGGCGTGTGGGAGCGTCTCAAACACACATAATGCTCTTATAATCACGTCTCCAGACGTCTCGATTCACTTTGAAATGCAGACACCAACTTTAGACAAAAATGAGACATGAAAGCATGAGATGAACACACACACACACACACACACACACACACACACACACACTGACGCACTTACACACGCACTCACACACACACAAACTCAAACACACACACTAAGGCATGTTTGAGAAGAGAGAGCTCCTAAATGTCTTGTTTATGCAGATGTAATGAGGGTGAAGGGTTTATGTAGGAGTGTGTGTGTGTGTGTGTGTGTCACTGCTGGCTTCTGCTTTATAACACCACTGAATCAAAACAAAGTCATTAGCTTGTACTGCCAATGTGTGAACAGCTAATAAAACCTAAAAAATAAGACCTTCCACGACTTCCTATGTTGTGTATGAAAGCCTGTAGACTGATGTTTTGTGTGTGAAGGACTCGTTTTGCTGGGAAAATCAAAAGGGTGTGATGTTTACACTCCCGAAAAACTCTCTTCCGTTCAATGACACGTGAAACTGATGCTTATACAATGTTCAGAATAACAAATCTGTCAATCTCTCATCCCAAAAAAGATATTAATTTAAAGTATAGTCTCAAATATATTCTATCAAACTATCGTAACATTGTAATTTTTTTATTACCTCATTTGCCAGTGAATTGCGATTAATTCAAACTATAGTCTAACATAGATCTAGGGCCAGATTTACTCTTTTGGTGTTAACTACTGTCAGGATTTACTAAAGACACGCTGTGAAAAATTAGCGCTGGACAGGGTTATTTTTGCAGCTGATCTTATTGCATATTCATTTTTTTTTTAGGAGTTTTCCTTTCAGACGCAAAATTGATTTTATTTTTATTTAGTATTTAAATTAATCATGCAAGCTGATTTACTAAGGTTTGCGCTCGTTAATTTACTGGTGTTTGCATCATTATTTACAACCCAAAAAAACATGTCTTAAACCAGACGCTAATTTGCGCTGCTCTTGGTAGATTGTGTTGGTCATTATGGTTTTTACTTTTTTAATTCCTTTTATAACTGTTTTAATTTTCCTTGCTTTTATTTTGAGATTATTTTAATTAATTTTTTGTGTAAATCACTTTGAATTACCATATGTGCTATATAAACTTGCCTTGCCTTATGGAAATGATCCGGCAGCGTCTGTTCTTTAAGTTGCGCGTCATCAGTAGGTCATGCTAATTTTCCGTTTATTAAATCTGGCCTTTAGTTTATAGTCTCATAAATACCTCATAATCAAACATTCATAGTGTGATTTTTTTGTTATTGAGAGGAAAGCATGCAGAACATATTTACATATTCATCTATCGAGGCTTTGAATCACATTCTGTCTCTAATATGTTGCGTGTGTGTGTGTGTGTGTGTGTGTGTGTGTGTGTGTGTGTGTGTTTGAGTGCGAGCGATAAGCTGCAGTTCACGAAACGGCCACCGGTGTCACTAATAACACAGGTTTCTGAACTCTACATATAACACCCCTTTAATGTATTATTTTATTCAGCACTTAGAAGAATCCCACAATGCATTTAAATCATATTTAAAGAAGTTTAATTCCAGTGACGCTGCTTATAATAGAGTGGTGCAAGTGTGACGTCAGAAACCAGGAGTCGAATTCAACGTTGGTTCCTTTTGGATGTTCCTATGGGCTTTTATAAAGGGGTTTAATAATGTAAAATAAAAGCATGTGGTAAACATAACCTGATGATACTCTGACATTTTGATCTACAACTCACACTGAACACACTCACACCTGAAGCTGTCTTGGCTACTTATTAAAGTATGTTTTAAAAAATTAACATATCAGCTTAAAAATTCATGTTTTCACTATGGGTGTGTGTAACTTACGTTGTAGAACAAAACATCAAAGTATTGTCAAGTTATGTTTACAAAAATAACACGTTGAGTACAAACACATGAAATAATCAGTTCATCAATGGATAATGAGAGATGGTGACGTTTTATTGATGAGGATTTAGTTTGTATTAAGTTCATTACGTTAGAAGTCATGAGTTAATAAACAACAAATTCATTTTTTTTTTTAGTTTAACCTGATGCATTTAAAGTGTTTTTTTTTTTTGTTTTTTTTACCAGAAAAAAAGTCCGGAGGTGATGATTCCAGGGCATATCGAAACCTGAGGACAAACCACAGTCAGTTTGAGGAAAAGTGTGTGTGG
Source organism: Gila robusta (assembly GCA_030770095.1). Lineage (NCBI taxonomy): Eukaryota > Metazoa > Chordata > Actinopteri > Cypriniformes > Leuciscidae > Gila > Gila robusta. The sequence continues at coordinate 24,228 of JAVALU010000277.1, forward strand.
AGGAGAAACCAGAGAAAATGAGCCACAACATGTGCGAGCGAGAAAGAAGGAGAAAGAGAGAGAGAGAGAGACAGAGAGAGACAGAGTGTGTGAGAGAGAGAGAGAGTGTGTGTGTGTTAGAGAGAAAGAAAGAGAGAGAGAGTGTGTGAGAAAGAGAGAGAGAGAGAGAGAGAGTAGAGAGAGTGAGTGTGTTAGAGAGAGAGAGAGAGAGAGTGAGTGTGTTAGAGAGGAGAGAGAGAGAGGAGAGAGAGAGAGAGGAGAGAGAGAGAGAGAGGAGAGACAGAGAGAGACAGAGTGTGTGAGAGAGGAGAGAGAGTGTGTGTGTGTTAGAGAGAAAGAAAGAGAGAGAGAGTGTGTGAGAAAGAGAGAGAGAGAGAGGAGAGAGAGAGAGAGTGAGTGTGTTAGAGAGAGAGAGAGAGAGTGAGTGTGTTAGAGAGAGAGAGAGAGAGAGAGAGAGAGAGAGTGAGTGTGTTAGAGAGAGAGAGAGAGAGAGAGGAGAGAGAGAGACAGAGAGAGAGAGAGAGAGTGAGTGTGTTAGAGAGAGAGAGAGAGAGAGAGAGAGTGTGAGTGTGTTAGAGAGAGAGAGAGAGAGAGAGAGAGAGAGAGACAGAGAGAGAGAGAGAGAGTGAGTGTGTTAGAGAGAGAGAGAGAGAGAGAGAGAGTGAGTGTGTTAGAGAGAAGAGAGAGACAGACAGAGAGAGAGTTGGCAAAAGACATATTTTAGAGATTAGAGAACAGATCAGCTTGTTATTAACAAACACAAACTCGTGCCAGAATTTATTTGCAGATCTACAGAAAGTACAGCGAGATGAAAAAAACAAACATTTTGTCTCCTGAATTCATTAAACAGAATCACTCTATTCTCACAAAGAAATCAGTCTTAATATCTTTCATATGATGTTTGACATCTATATACCCGTATATATATATATACACACTTCAGATACACACACGAACAGTGTCTATTGCTACACACAGACACACACTCACACACACACACACACACACTCTCACTCCACTCACTCACTCACTCACTCACACTCACTCACTCACTCACTCACTCACACTCAACCTCACACTCAACCTCACAACACACACACACACACACCACAAACTCTCTCACACACACAGTGTGTTCTTCTCCCTCTCAATATTTAATGCATGATCTCATTATTGGATTCGACTCAGAATTCCACAGAAAGTGAATCTCCTCCGTCAGAGAGTGAACCTGGACCGGTGACCTTGACCCTCTATAGAGGTTACACACTCTGATCAAAGCTCAGTGTGTCTCATGTTCCCTCAGTGGAGTGATGGCGCCCCCATCAGGACAAACACCAGCACTACAACCACTGAATGCAGAAAACTTTTATAGAATCTTTTTGCAATATTACTTTTATGGCATTTTTTAATCCCTAATAAAGGCTTTTTGGGGGGGAAATGCAAAAGCATTGACTTTTGAATTTTTCCTCCATCTCATAGTTATTTTCAACCACCATGTCCCTTTAGGGGCTCCGTACAATACACCAAACTAACTAACAATAAAAAATAATGAACTAATTAATTTTTTGGTAAAGGCAAGATTAAAAGCAAGAAAGACAAACAAGTCAAGTTGTGTTTATGTAAAGTGCAAAGGTGTTTATGTCCTGTAGAGGGCGATAGTACTCAAATCTAACACTAGAGTAAATGATGTAAAGCAACAGAATAAATACTTTCCACTGATCAATATATAAATTAATATATAAAGACAGACATCTAATGCACTTCAAACCAAGAGTTCAGTCTGCTCTGCCATATTAAACTCACTGAAACTTTCTTCTCTCATTTGCATAAATCACAAATATCCGAAGCCAAGTGTAATGATAGAGACAAACGAATGAAGGTTATGGCCAGTGAGAAGCTGTGATGTCATGATGCAGAAACACTGATTGAGGAACATATAAACACTGTACACTTGTTTTCACTGAATCAGTTTCCTGGACGCTTCCCTCTCAATGTAACACATATGTTTTCGGAAAATCTGTGCTCTTGTGTGTTAAATTTTTTTTTTTTTTAATTACATTTAGTGTAAATAAAACGCTAGTGGAAGCGTTTTGGTACTGCAGCCGAACACACTCTCGTTTTTTGAGATATCAACCTTGTTGAAAACATAGATATCAAAACTTGTTTAGATTTCTGACTTAAATTTTCTCACAGTTTTAGACTAAAACATATTTTTGAACATATATATTTCTTATAAAAATTTAAAATAGTATTTTCGTGCATTTTTTTATAACAATAAATGTACATTTGTTACTTTTTCCAAGTTCAATATTTTAAAACTAATTTTCACTTCAGCAATAATCTGCCATGTGTCGTCTTTAAAAAGAGATCAAACTGAAGTCTGTCGCTCTAAAGCATTCGAGGATTTACCACAGTTTAAAGTTAGAAATTTAATTTTCAGGTCTATGCTCAAAAAGTGAATAAATGGTTTATAAATACAGCGTAAATATAATTTAGTACCATAAAACCCCTTAAAAATACAAAATATTAAATAAAAAAACTAAAATATAGTACATTAATTTCAATGAAATAAAAAAATAACTTTCGGTCATTTTTAACCGACATGCGAAAAGCACCAGAGGGTTAAAGTGTTAGTTGCTATAGCAACCGACATGACTGACAGCGAAGTGTGTAAAGAATCTGTGCATTATCAGTGCAGTGTAAACGTGAACTCACTTGTGTTTATAAACGTGAACTCACTTACTTCGACACTTGACGCATCTTCCCTTCTCGTACTCGAGGAGTTTGAGCGACGGGCTTCGGTCAGAAACGGAGCGACGCTGACGACTGTCCTCTCGGAGTCGAGCCGCCTCTTCTTTCGCATAAAACACCCAGTTCCTGAGTGTAGCGGCCATACATCTACACACACACACACACACACAGTAAACTCAGGGACACGCATACATACACATATACAAATGTATTAAATATAATATTTCTTATTTATATTTAAAATGATATATAAACACACAGAAAATATATAAAATAAATATGTATATATATATATATATATATATTAAATGTATTTATATATTCTTATATATATATATATATATATATATATATATATATATATATATAGTATATATATATATATATATATATATATATATATATATATATATATATATAAGTATATATAATAAATAAATTTATTTATATATATATATATATATATATATATACTGTATATATATATATATATATATATATATATACTGTATATATATATATATATATATATAAGAATATATAAATATATATATTTATATATATATATATATATATATATATACAGTCATGGTCAGAATTAATGGCACCCCTGGTAAATATGATCAAAAATGGCTGTAAAAAATAAATCTTCATTGTTTATCCTTTTGATCTTTAATTAAAAAAACCTAACCTTTCAGTGAAGTAAAAGAATTGAAAGTGGGTGGTAAATCACATTATGAAATAAATGCTTTTCTCTAAAACACGCTGGCCATAATTATTGGCTCCCTGTTATTAAATACTTTTTGTAACCTCCTTTTGCCAAGATAACAGCTCTGAGTTTTCTCCTATAATGCCTGATGAGTTTGGAGAACACCTGACAAGAGATCAGAGACTATTCCTCCATACAGAATCTCTCCAGATCCTTCAAATTCACAAGTTCATGTTGGTGCTTCTTCTCACCCCACTCATTTTCTATAGGGTTCAGGTCAGGGAACTGGGACGTCATGGCAGAAGCTTCATTTTGTGCTCAGTTACCCATTTTTGTGTTGATTTTGATGTTTGTTTTGGACCGTTGTCCTGATGGAAGATCGACCCACAGCCCATTATAAGATTTCTAGCAGAGGCAGTCAGGTTTTGATTTTTTATCTGTTGGTATTTGCTAGAATCCATAATACCATGTATCTCAACAAGATGTCCAGGACCTCCAGCAAAAAAATAGGCCCACAACATATAAGATCCTGCAGTATATTTAACCGTAGGCATGGGGTACTTTTTATCCCTGTTTGCACCAAACACATCTGGTGGGTTTGCTGCCAAAAAGCCCTTTTTTTGTTTCATCTGACCATAGAATCCAGTCCCTTCTGAAGTTCCAGTCATGTCTGACAACTGAATATGCTGGAGTTTGTTTTTGGAGGAGCGAGGATGATTTTTCTTGAAACCCTTCCAAACAACATGTGGTGATGTAGGGGTTGTTTGATATATTTTGTTTAGGCTTTCTGACCCCCAAGACCAAGTAATCTCTGCAATTCTCCATCTGTGATCCTTGGAGAGTCTTTGGCCACTCAAACTTTCCTCCTCACCGTGCATTAAGACAATATAGACACACGTCCTCTTCCTGGCAGATTCATAACATATCTTTAGTTTATTGGAACTTCTTAATTATTGCCCTGATGGTCAAAATGGGGATTTTCAATTCTTTAGCCATTTTCTTACAGCCACTTTCTCTTTTGTGATGGTCAACAATCCTTTGATGCACATCAGAACTATATTCTTTGGTTTTACAGATTGTGATGGATGACTAAGGGAATTTGGCCTTTGTTTTTCCTCATATTTAAACTCCTGTGAAACAAGAAGTCATAGCTAGACAATTTCATGTTCCTATTCACCCTGGTGTGCTAAAAAAAGGTAAATATTAATAGGAATATACTTCAGAGATATTTTACATGTAAAAAATTCTAGGGGTGCCAATAATTGTGGCCAACGTGTTTTGTAGAAAAACATTTATTTCGTAAAGTGATTTCCCTCCCACTTTCAATTCTTTTACTTCAATGAAAGGTTAGATTTTTGCATTTTTTTGAATGAAAGATCAAAAGGATAAACCATGCAGATTTATTTTTTACAGGCATTTTTGATCATATTTACCAGGGGTGCCATTAATTCTGACCATGACTGTATATATATACAGGTCCTTCTCAAAAAATTAGCATATTGTGATAAAGTTCATTATTTTCCATAATGTAATGATAAAAATTAAACTTTCATATATTTTAGATTCATTGCACACCAACTGAAATATTTCAGGTCTTTTATTGTTTTAATACTGATGATTTTGGCATACAGCTCATGAAAACCCAAAATACCTATCTCAAAAAATTAGCATATCATGAAAAGGTTCTCTAAACGAGCTATTAACCTAATCATCTGAATCAACTAATTAACTCTAAACACCTGCAAAAGATTCATGAGGCTTTTAAAAACTCCCAGCCTGTTTCATTACTCAAAACCGCAATCATGGGTAAGACTGCCGACCTGACTGCTGTCCAGAAGGCCATCATTGACACCCTCAAGCAAGAGGGTAAGACACAGAAAGAAATTTCTGAACAAATAGGCTGTTCCCAGAGTGCTGTATCAAGGCACCTCAGTGGGAAGTCTGTGGGAAGGAAAAAGTGTGGCAAAAAACGCTGCACAACGAGAAGAGGTGACCGGACCCTGAGGAAGATTGTGGAGAAGGACCGATTCCAGACCTTGGGGGACCTGCGGAAGCAGTGGACTGAGTCTGGAGTAGAAACATCCAGAGCCACCGTGCACAGGCGTGTGCAGGAAATGGGCTACAGGTGCCGCATTCCCCAGGTCAAGCCACTTTTGAACCAGAAACAGCGGCAGAAGCACCTGACCTGGGCTACAGAGAAGCAGCACTGGACTGTTGCTCAGTGGTCCAAAGTACTTTTTTCGGATGAAAGCAAATTTTGCATGTCATTCGGAAATCAAGGTGCCAGAGTCTGGAGGAAGACTGGGGAGAAGG
>JAVALU010000277.1:35000-112500 GCA_030770095.1 Gila robusta
TTTTGTTAATTCCATTACATTTAATTTAGTTGTTTATGGTTGTTATTCTTTAGGTGAGTCTATTGAATGGCAATATTGTATTGAAAACAATCACAACAATAAGTGCCAAGTACTTTGCAATTCAATTCTAAAGTGAGTGAGTGAGTGAGTGTGTGAGTGTGTGAGTGTGTGTGTGTGTGTGTGTGTGTGTGTGTGTGTGTGTGTGTGTGTGTGTGGAAAGAAAGAGATTCAAAGAGTCAAATTCTGCCCTTAATAAGTCAGCGAGTTCAACCTCAATTCATCACAGAGAGCAAACGGTCTGAAGTCAGCTTAACCTGACGCACCTCCTCAATGGGTCACTGAACGTGTGTGTGTGTGTGTGTGTGTGTGTAGGAACCGTTTATTACCAAACACATCCCAGGAAATTCAAACACATTCCATCGAGTAGCACATTTAGGAATGAACAAACACACAGTTTGAGCTGTTAGTGCTGAACTCGCTCAAAGATGAAAGTGTACATATAAACCAGGGCGAGGAAGAAAAGATTAATTAGAACGAGTGAAAAGACGTGATATACAACCGAAACAAATACAGATGGACACATGTAGAGAGACAGAAAGGCAGAAGTAGAAAGAGAGAGAGAGAGAGAGAGAGATGTTTGGCTGTGTAACAGTAGGTTTATTCATCCAGAAGTGTGAGAAGAATTTCAATTTTTCAGTGAGTGGGAGACACGAACAAAGCAAGAGAGAAGAACGACAGGAAGAACGACAGCAGAAGGAAAGACAAGTCGGAACGGCCTCCTAAAAGACAGAGAAGAAAAGATTTCTGTTGTGTAATTCCTCACACTGCTACAGGGGGCGCTGAAGAGAGACTGAGCACAACATTTACAGATCAAACAAACAAACTAAACAAACAAATTCCCTCCAAACAATATCTGGGTTTAGTTAACAGTTTTATTCTCTTATCTGAGTGAGTTATCATATTTAGCAACAACTACAGCAAGATGCTAAAAAGAAATTGCGCTGATGTATCCATCATAAAAGTGCATCTGTCCATCATAAAAGTGCATCTATCCTTCATAAAAGTGCATCTATCCATCATAAAAGTGCATCTATCCATCATAAAAGTGCATCTATCCATGATTAAAGTGCATCTATCCATCATAAAAGTGCATCTATCCATCATAAAAGTGCATCTATCCATCATAAAAGTGCATCTATCCATGATTAAAGTGCTCCACAGGCTCTGCGGGGGTTAATAAAGGCCTTCTGAAGTTAAGCGATGAGTTTGTGTAAGAAAAATATTCATATTTAAAACTTTGACTAAAATAACTACTTTAGCTTCCGGCAAATGGACGTTTTTACGGACTTACGCCAAAAGAGTAACACTTGAACATGACACACAACGTAATGATGAGCGTGGTTGCCCAGCGCTGTGTGTTTGAACCGCGAGAGACGTCAAAGCTCACTCTACATCTACATCTACATCTACATCTACTCCTACATCTACATCTACTCCTACATCTACTTCTACATCTACATCTACTCCTACATCTACATCTACTCCTACATCTACTCCTACATCTACATCTACTCCTACATCTACATCTACATCTACTCCTACATCTACATCTACATCTACATCTACATCTACTCCTACATCTACTCCTACATCTACTCCTACATCTACTCCTACATCTACTCCTACATCTACATCTACTCCTACATCTACTCCTACATCTACTCCTACATCTACTCCTACATCTACTCCTACATCTACATCTACTCCTACATCTACTCCTACATCTACTCCTACATCTACTCCTACATCTACTCCTACATCTACTCCTACATCTACATCTACATCTACTCCTACATCTACTCCTACATCTACATCTACTCCTACATCTACATCTACATCTACTCCTACATCTACATCTACTCCTACATCTACTCCTACATCTACATCTACTCCTACATCTACATCTACATCTACTCCTACATCTACTCCTACATCTACATCTACTCCTACATCTACATCTACTCCTACATCTACTCCTACATCTACATCTACATCTACTCCTACATCTACTCCTACATCTACATCTACTCCTACATCTACTCCTACATCTACTTCTACTCCTACATCTACATCTACTCCTACATCTACTTCTACTCCTACATCTACATCTACTCCTACATCTACTCCTACATCTACATCTACTCCTACTCCTACATCTACTCCTACTTCTACTCCTACATCTACTCCTACATCTACATCTAGATCTACTCCTACATCTAGATCTACTCCTACATCTACTCCTACATCTACTCCTACATCTACTCCTACATCTACATCTACTCCTACATCTACTCCTACATCTACTCCTACATCTACTCCTACATCTACTCCTACATCTACTCCTACATCTACTCCTACATCTACTTCTACTCCTACATCTACTTCTACTCCTACATCTACTTCTACATCTACTTCTACTCCTACATCTACATCTACTCCTACATCTACATCTACTCCTACATCTACTCCTACAGCTACTCCTACAGCTACTCCTACAGCTACTCCTACAGCTACTCCTACAGCTACTCCTACAGCTACAAGTGTTACTCTTGTGGCGTAAGTCGACTTGTGTACGGCCGTCTGCCGGAAGCTAATTATTTTAGTCATAAAGTTTTAAATATGGACATTTTTCTTACAAGAACGCATTGCTTCACTTGTCTTTATTAACCCCCGCAGAGCCTGTGGAGCACTTTAATCATTGATAGATGCACTTTTATGATGGATAGATGCACTTTTATGGACTCCGATTGTACTCGTCTGAAAGAAGAATGTCATATACACCTAGGATGACTTGAGGGAGAGTAAATCATGGGCTAATTTTCTTTTTTGGGTGAACTATCCCTTTAAGTGATTGCTAATGGAGAGAGAGATGGACGGGGTCTGAACTTTGACAGTGTCACAATTATGCTAACAGTGTGAAAGCAACAGCTGCATCTATCCATCCATCTCTCTTTCCAATCGCTACATCCCGTCTCTGTGAAGTGTGTGTGTGTGTGTGTGTGAGTGAGAGAGACAGAGGTGTTTGTGGTCCATCTCTGTGGGCGACCGAACACAAAGTGAGCTGTTCCTTCTGCACGTGCTCAGATGCATTACTGTGACACCATTCAGTGCCACCACACACACACACACACACACACGCATTCAAACACACACACACACATCTATATATATGCACACACACACACACACACACATTCAAACACACACACACACACACACACACTCAAACACACACACACACAAACACACACACAGAGGGAGTCTGTCCTATAGTGTGTGTGTTGTCCTGTGGTGAATGGCACAGTACATCATGTCCAGGGTGAGTATTACAGCTGTGACAATACTGCAACAATGTGTGTGTGAGAGAGAGCAGAGAAACACAAGAAACAGGGAAGGAGGAGGATCGTCCAATGAGTAACATGATATCTGATTAATTTAAATCTAATCTAACAGGACATATTAATGGTGACCTATTATGCCCTTTTACAAAGTCCTAATGTTGTTTTCAGGCTCTACTGGAACACGTTTTCCTGCTTGAATGTTGATTATTTCCTCATATTCTCCATTGTTGCGGCTCCTCTCTTCCCAGTCTGTCAGTAACGCTCTGTTTACTTCCTGTCTCTATGAAGCCCCTCCTTCTGAAAAGCACACTGTGCTCTGATTGGTCAGCTGGATCAGTGTGTTGTGATTGGTCGAGCGCTTCGAGTGTGTTTGGGAAATGTCCCGCTATTACCATAACGGTCAGTTTAACACACTACTAACTAACTCAACCAGGCCCCGCCCCTTTATTCTGCGTATGCAATGTAAATGTGATTATGCAGAAATGGGTTGTAATATTAAAGGTTGGAATCAGTTATTAGATTTCATTATTTACACTTTAACAAAAGAAACCAGTTTTTGTAGAATTAAGTGTGTTACTGCTACTTGTTTACTGCTGTAAAACTATAAAAGCTTCCTTCCACCAAGTTATGAACTCTGAATTGCGAGAGAAAAAAAAGAATTCCTGACGTTTTTGCAATTGTGAGAGTTATAAAGTCAGAATTGTGAGATATAAACTCACAATTACCTTTTTATATTTTTATGAATGGCAGAAACAAGCTTCCACACAATACATTACAAATAGCCAATAAAGCAAATTAAACTGACTGGTGCACTGTGTGATGTGTCTGAAATCAGTTTCTGTAATGGACTTACAATAAAACAACATTTCATATTCAGAAAGAGATGGGAAATGAGAACCATGATGTGCTGACAGACAGACACACAGACACACACACACAGACACAGACACACACACACACACACACACACACACACACACACACTTTTGTCCATTAAGTTATTAGGAGCGTCTTCTTAATGTGAACTTAAAATGGCAGGATGGAAAAGAACAAGAGGGGAAGATATAAACAATAATGGAAAGATGGATAAGATAAAAGATGATAATAAGTTGATGGGAACACTGATAAAGAATAAACAAAGGGAAAAATATTGTTGTGCAAGACACACACACACACACACACACAATTGACTTCTTTCTGATTATGGAATTAACAGGAATTAAGTTTCTTCACATGTGACGAGATAATTCTCCATTTACACTGAGACTGTGTGTGTGTGTGTGTGTGTGTGTGTGTGTGTGTGTGTGTGTGTGTGTGTGAGAGAGAGTGTGTGAGAGAGAGAGTGAGAACACATAAATCTACGGATTTGGTTTCATATTTAGTCTTAATAAAAGCTTGAGGAACAAGAACATTCTCTGAAGCCAAAACAATACAAAAAGAACAAAAAAAACACAATTACACAACAACACTAAAGCCTCCGTACAAAATCAGCAGAAACTCCTCCTGTGTCTCAGGCCAGCCGGAGAGATGTAAACACACAAAATAGGCAAATTGTACAAAAACTTCTAATTTTTAAGTTTAAAGTTTAATAATAAAAAAAAATTAAAAAAAAGTTAATTAGACTAAAATTTGTATGGTAACAGGAAAAAAAATGTGAAGTATGGGAAAATGAATGAAAATATTACTTTCAAATTTAAAAGTTCAACGTGTATTAAAAACATTTAAGTATGGTAACATGAATGCAAATACATTTAATTTAAAAATAATATAAATAAAGTTATAACTTTAAAGTTAATTTAAAAAAATGAAGTATTTTAAAGTATGGTAACATGAATGCTAATATATGTTTTTTTAAATTAAATTTAAAGTTATAACTTCAAAGTTAATAAAAACATTTAAAGTATGGTAACATGAATGCAAATATTACACACAATTTATAAAATTAACCATAAAGTTAAAACTTTAAAGTTAATTAAAAAATGTAAGTATTGTAAAGTATGGTAACATGAATGCTAGTATTATATATATATATACATGTATATATATATATATATATATATATATATATACACACATGTATATATATATATATATATATATATACACATACACATACGTATATACACGTTAGTATGTGTGTGTGTATATATATATATATATATATATATTATTTTAAAAGAAAATTGATACTTTTATTGTTACTTTTAAGAATATGACCTGTAAGCTAATAAACGTGGTTGTGGGCGGAGCTATGAGATGAAAAGAACCAATCAGCTTCCGGGAACATATAGAACAGATTGTACTGACGAGACGACAGCGACCGACTCGAGAGACAGACAGATGTGTGAGACAGTACAACATCTGTAGCGCTGCACAAAACACACACTTACACAAGGAGAATATCTGAAACTACTCTGAAAAGTGTTATTTGATCGATTACTACATATATATATATAACTAGTTAACAGCTAGTTAAGCACTGGTTTTGTCTTATTGCAAGACTGCAATTCTTGCATCCAGGCAAATCCAAATCGCTGATTAAATCTGTTCTTTCTAAAGACACTGGACGCTAGCTTTTGTGTCCGAGTATTAACTGTGTGTGTGTGTGTGTGTGTGTGTGTGTGTGTGTGTTTTACAGCGGATTACAGAGGAATGCAGACAGTTTTCCAGAGGTTATCAAGCGTTCTGATTCCTGTGAAATGTGAAATATCCTGAACACTTTGACTGAACCCACGCCTCCTCTTCTCAGAACTCAGGTACTTCAGTGACGCAACATGTTCATGAACACAGGTGAAAGTGTGTGCCAACAGTCCAAGGCGTGTTAAACAACAAAAGCAGCTTAACGTTTGTAACAGCTAATAAGTAGTTTCAGGGAGTAAGTAACAAGTAGTGAGGATACACATTTGACTACATCTAGACAGATTTCAAAACAATGCAACGGTAAAAACTAGGGGTGTAACGATATTTAAACCGAAACGAAAAACCGCGATACCCCACCCTCGGTACATCGCGATACTCTCAGCCCTAGCCCATTGTTGAGGCTGAACTCACTTTACCTTATGCAGGGCCGGCGAAATAAAACATGTTTTTAAACATGATCATCCTAGGGCGTCCCCTCAGCCACATGTTTAATTACTGGTCAACCTGATTATTAGATTGAATTGATGATTATTGTCGATCATTTCCTAATGGGAGGGGTTGCGTTACGTTACGTTAAGTAAGTGCTCAGCTGCTGGCGCGTTGATCAAAAATATTAGCGGTCTAAACCCTCTGGTGCACAGGGACGAAAACGGAGAAAGGAAGAAGATAAAAAAGCCCAGTATAGAGTATAAGTCTTCTCATCTCAGCCATTAAGGTGTCAAACGAAATAAATTTACTTAGTATTGTGCATCACATAATATTGGACGTTTTTGCGGTCACTAAGCTATCACTAGCTAGCTAGTTACTTTGCTACGTATTACTAGCAAACGTAACTTCACTGATAACCTACATGGATGTAAATGTCAAAAGATCAGTATATGGATAACGTATGCATGCTAGTTATGAAAAGTACAGTTGCTCTCTACATTCATTATAAATGCATAAGTTCTGTTTAGTGAGTTCACAACTAGCAGCTGCATACACACACACAGTAACCATTATGATGATAGTGGTGCGGTTCACTCTTCTGTACAGTTCCCCTCCAGGAATATACTAAAATATATATGTGTTATTGCTGTACGATTAATCATATCGCAATCCTGATGTCAAGCCTATGCGATTATATGACGCAAAATGCTGCGATTTTATATGAAATAAACAAATTGGGGCTGTTAACGCAATTAACGCAGCATCTGTTATTTTTTGTCATCCTTTATAACAAATACATAATCCCGCTCTTATTCGTGCGAATGCTTTTTAACCATTCATGCGCGACAAGTCAAAAAAGAGCGCGCTGCCTGTGAATGTCCTGACTGTGACTCACAGAAAGATGCGCGCCAGTTTTCTTTCGCGCTTGAACGAACATTAACACACACAATTATGCCAAAATGTTGTTTTGTTGAGTATCTTCATAACATAAGAGCAGTCTTATGATGGACGCAAAGAGTTGAGAGAATGAGGCGCGTGTGAGATCCGCGTCTCTGTCAGCAGCGGCTGCTCTTAAAGGGCCAGCAGCTAATAAAGCTTTCTGTCAGTAAAGTTAATCACAGAACAAAGGGAACACAGAAAATTACTCACTGTTCTTGACTAAAGAACTTTTGTAGCTTTAATAAGGATTAGTCTACATATAATTTATAATTTATGCAGCGCAGACTGTTCATTTTTATCCAGACATCAATGGCTTATTGATCATTATAGGTGTTATCAATCATTTAGTTGTTGTTGCTAGTTTGAGTTGAGAAATACACATTTCAGAATTATCTCTAATCTGTGTGTGCATTTTCCTTGAGAACCAAGCAACTGACTCATGAAACCATTTGTTTATTATATCGCTATCGCATATCGACCTCAATAATCGCAATATGACATTTTCCCCAAATCATGCAGCTCTAATATGTGTGTGTTTTTTTTGTTGTTTTTTTAATTGTCCATGCACTCAGGCAATATTCACTCAGGACAACGACTCAATCTCTCGCCTATAGGCTAGAGCCGGCCCTGCCTTATGTCACAAAACTCATTTTTCTCGATTAAATATTAATTAGGGGTGTAACGACACGTATTCGTCCCACGGATTTTCGTGTGTCTGTCAATTATGACGAATACAGCGTTGTAGCCTAACCACCAATAATCACAATAAGCTCCACGTTTTGTTACTTTCGATAAGAAACAAAGTGTCATTTTTCAAATTATGTCCATTTTATCATGAAATTTTAAACAATAAATGTCGTTTTGACGCTCTTTAATGTGGCGTGATCACTATATACGTGCCATCCCTTCCTAATAAAGATGAATGCATGTTAAGATACAGTACAACTTACTGAAACGTATTATTACTCGTGTAATCGGCCAATCAGTGTTTCGACGGTGGAGAGACAGTAAAACAGCTTGTAAACAATATCCAACACAGCATTACATTTACCTCAGGCAAGTCATCATGTTTCCACAGCTTGAAATGAACTCTTTCTCTAAATATATGCATTATATATATATATATTCATTATATTTAATTTAACCTGTTAATGATGTCTTGATTATTTAATGTAGGCTATCATGAAAATGACAGTGACGGTGTAGCCTGAATGATTAGCCTATTTCAACAACGAATTGAAGTAAAAACTATTAAATTTAGAAGTTGCACGTTTACATAATTTTTTTTATTGAGTGTTGATTATTAATATCTAAAAAATAAATAGCAACTGAATTTAGGCTAATAGTTTTGGCTCTGTTGTTAATCTTCAATATTATAGTAATGTGCAAGTAAGGCCTCCCTAAATTAACAGCATTCATTTTTATTTTTTATTTTAACTGAATCATTTAAAGACAGACACAATTTGTTCTGTAAACCACTGTTAAAAAAAGAAAAAAATCATGCCCTCCCCAAATATAAAAACACTACTTTGCTGATTTTTGTGACATTGTATTGCACAAACAAGCAGAGACAATAAAAAAATGCATATTAAAATGATTACAATATGAATTGCAATGAACAAGCATGGAATGTTACTGTATGTATTTTTTGTAGCAATAAAATAAATCATTTTGCTACTAAAAATACACATCACTAACAAATCAAGGAGAGTTTAAAGGCTTGAGTTTATGAGCTGAACTACTGGGATGGGTTCAGAGATGAAGCGATCAGGGTTTGGTGTCGGGACACACACACTGGTGTTTGCAGCAAACAAGGACATTGTTTCTGTTGTGGAAAATCTTTGGTTACATTTAACATCTCAACATGCAGTAAGAGACACATTTACAATCAACACAATGAGACGGCACTGTTTACATCCACGCAAAACCTCAACTTAGTTCAAAAAATTCAGTGTGTGTTTTTGGAGGACGGCATCAAAATCCCTTTATTTATGCAATGAGGTTATTAAACACGAGTCAAACTACAGTCATAATATAACACAACCTAAAATGCTTTTATACAATAAACAATATAGTCAAACTATTAGAAGGACACAAATTACAAAACACTTTACAATAAGGTCTGATTAGTTCAATTTAGGCACCAACATTAGTGCAGCAGAATATTAGTTAATGTTCATTTCAACATTTTAGAATCAGAAGTTGTATCAGTTGTTAACATCAGTCAATGCACTTTGAACCAACATGAACAAACAATGAACAGATATTAATAAATGCTGTAAAAACTGTTCATTATTAACTTATGTTCGATAAGGCAAGTGAGATCTTTTGAAAGTGTCACCATTATTTTAGGCAAACTGATGATGTATAAATATTTTTGGATAATAAAAAAATAAATAATAATAATAATAATAATAATAATAATTATATATATTATATATATATATATATATATATATATATATTATATATATATATATATACATATATATATATTATATATATATATAAGAAATGAATAGTTTATTCAGCAAGGACTCATTAAATTGATCAAAAGTGACAGTAAAGTCCTTAATACGTTGTTACGAAATATTTCAAATATTTTAAATAACTGCTGTTTTCTATTTCAAATAAATGCTGTAAAGACTGGAGTAATGATGCTGAAAATTAAGCTTTGAATCACAGGTATAAATTACAGTGTATAATATATTCACATAGAAAACAGCTATTTTAAATTGTAAAAATATTTAATAATAGCATTAAGGGACTCCTTTAAAAAAAAATCTACTGTCCCCAAAATGTTGCATATGTATTTAACATATTTTGCATATTTTGTTTTATATATATATATTGTTTGTTTTATATATTGTATTTGTATAAGTATATCTTTAAATTTGTATTGATACGAATACAAAAAGTAAAAAAAAAAACTAATGAAAATCACTTTGAGAAAATCAATTGAGAAAAATGGGAATCCATAAAAACATCTAGACAAATTACATTGATGACAATAACTTTTTGTCATCAAAATAAGCAAATTTCCCAATATAGTTCAAAAATAGTCCACAAACAGCTAAAATAGCTTTACTTTCTTTAAGCAAAATATAAGTGATTTATATTTTTTATCTTGAATAATGTCAAAATGTCAATGGTATTGTAAGATGAACAACATTAATGAGGTCTAAACCTAAACGCATTCAAATCCAGCATTGTCTATTTCTATCCTCTACCTCTAAACCTTCACACAAACATTTGAAATTTTTCATTAACACATTATTAACTATATGTATTAATCTGTTTTGTTTCTCTGCTGCTCTTCACAAAGTTCTTTCTTCGAGGAAAAGGTTCTAAATAGAATCTTCACGGGTTCCGTCAGGCGCTTCATATATAGAAGCTTCTAGGGGTTCCATCATGGGAACATTTTATAGATTTAGTTTTGTTTTATTATGTTTGTTGCAATTCATTTTTAATTGTAATTAAAAAAATGTAAACCGCTCGTACATTCTTTCTGTATCACTAGAAAACAACTGAAATAACCTGTCAAACATGAAAGTATTATGTAATCATTTAAGACATTTTGGCATAGAGAGTTCTTTAAAACTGAGTCAAGAACCCTTGAATTCTATATAGAACCACATTTAAAAAAAATATATTTTTTTTAAGAGATTTTAGATTTGACTGTAGTTTTAGGGACATTTAGGCAACAGCGGTACATACACACATTCAGTTCAGTGATTTACTGGGAAAAACACCCTCATTAAATCTCATCATTAAGTCTCACACCCAGAAACACACACCTGAGAGAACTCTGTGTGTGCGTGTGTGGTGTGTGTGTGTGTGTGTGTGTGTGTGTGTGTGTGTGTGCGTGCGAGATCCGTCTCGGTCTATTCATCATGGTTCCCGTGAGAGATGGAGTGAATGAATGAATAAAGGAGAGAAGTGAATCTTTCACTCCCAGACACCAGAGAGAGAGAGACACACAGCAAGAGAGAGAGAGAGAGAGAGAGAGAGAGAGAGAGAGAGAGAGAGAGAGAGAGAGAGAGAGAGAGAGAGAGAGAGAGAGAGAGAGAGAGAGAGACAGAGAAGAGAGAGAGAGAGAGAGAGAGAGAGAGACAGAGAGAGAGACAGAGAGAGAGAGAGAGAGAGAGAGAGACAGAGAGACAGAGAGAGAGAGAGAGAGAGAGACAGAGAGAGAGAGAGAGAGAAAGAGAGAGAGAGAGAGAGCGAGCTAGCTGGATTGGTACAGTATTTCTCACTCTACAAAAGAACCCGTATCCATGACGACCACGATCACATCAGCCCACTGGCCCAATAGAAACATCTAAAGATTGATGGAGCAGCTCTGGACACAGTCCAGAAGAAAGCTGTTTTTATCCCACTCTCTCACACACACACACACACACACAGAAGAGGGCGTTCTCAAACTCTAGCACTGCAGGAAATTGAGAAAGAGCCACAGAAAGGGAGAAATTACTGCCTGAGGCTGTTTGCAGGTGTTCAGAGAGAACTATAAACAAAGACGTGTGTGTGTGTGTGTGTGTGTGTGTGTGTGTGTGTGTGTGTGTGTGTGTGTGTGTGTGTGTGTGTGTGTGTGTGTGTGTGTGTTTTTGGTGCACCAGACCAGATTACTTGAGAATATTTGCGTTTACGGGATATCACACAAATGAATTCAGATAGCAGCTTTGTCAGGTCAAGTCACCTTTATTTTTTTATAGCGCTTAGTATAATAGTTTCAAAGCAGCTTCACAGCAATAAACGGGAAAGTAACAGAATAATTGCACACTTCAAATATGAGACAAATTCTCCTACAAAGCAGCTCGAAAAAAGACAATAGCGTCATTACTCAGCTCAATTCAGTTCAGTTTAATAACCATGTAAATGCGTTCATTGTATGTGCGTACACATGATGGTATTTTTACAAGCTGAGAACTAAAAGAGCTTTAAAAATGTGTAAAGAAGTCAAAACAGCAGGAACTCCTCTGTCGCGCAAAAATTAAGATCTGTCGCGAGGAGACGCGGTTCTGGCGTGACTATACGAGAAGAATGGAGAAAAAACATTGCAAGAAACACACACACAGACGGATAGTCAACAAAGAATGAAGAATGTGCCTGTAAACACAGAAAGCGTCAAACAATATCCAGTTACAAGAAACAGTGCCAGAAAGAGTCTGATGCATATTACACACAAAAATATTAAGTTTCCTCAAAATGACATGTTCTACTTGACACATTTTCCTGGAGTCAGGGTGGAAAGGTTTGCAGCTGAATCTCAGTCCAACACCTAAAGCAAAATATTTTCTTATTTCTTTTGGAGCATTACACCTTTACTGAGGACCATCAAGAGTTTTTTGCACTGCAACACTGTTTTCATGACAATTAAGCACATTTATAAATAACTCATAGCAAACTCATAGCAGTAATGCAGAAAAAAATAATTATTTAAATTACGCATTTGTAAATCATGGTAGTATTTGTTTTACTGCCTATATATTTATGCAGATTTATATAAAAAAACAAATCAGTAAAAAGGTTGTACTGCATTACAGTAATGAGAATCACCACTGAGAAACTGTATTTTTTAGCGTCCTTGTTAGCGCGCCTACCTCCCATGCCAGAAACGCAGATTCGTAGTGGTTATATTGGTGCCGTGACCCGGATGGGTATGAGTCTAGTGTAACGGAGGCCAGCCAGCTTGTGCATGTACACCTCACTCCCCTGGCCTCAAGAGGCACATAGCTGACGGATACTGTCTTTAGAGTCCTTGTTAACGCGCCCACTTCCCATGCTGGAAATGAACCGGAGGGGTTACAGTGGTGCCGTGACCCGGATGGAGGGAAGTTTAGGGGGGGTGAGTGTAACAGTGGCCAGCTAGCGACTAACACTAGATTCTGCGGTCTTTAGCGTCCTTGTTTGTGGGCTCGCCTCCCATGTCGGAAACAACAGTTTGAATCCCACGGGGAGCGGTGCGAGAAGAACCAGAGTGGTTATGTTGGTGCCATGAACCGATCAGAATGAGGTTTAGGGGAGTGAGTATAACAGAAATTAACTAGTGACTTATGCTAGAAGCTGCAGTCTTTAAAGTCTATGTTAGTGCTCCCACCTCCCATTTCGGAAATGCCAGTTTCAATCCCGGTCATAGTGGTGAAAGTACAAACGGAGGAGTTACAGTGGTGCCGTGACCCGGATGGGAGGGAGGTTTAAAAGGGGTGAGTGTCACAGAGGTCAGTTAACAACTGACGCTAGAGGATGAGGTCTTTAGTGTCCTTGTTAGTGCCCTCGCCTCCCATGTCGGAAAAGCCAGTTCGATTCAGAGCAATGTGAGTAGAACCGGAAGGGTTACATTGGTGCCGTGACCCGGATGGGAGTGAATGTAACAGCCCAGGGTCAATTCCTCCATGGACGTTTGAGCCTGATTCATGCCCAGGAAAGTTGCACTTGGAAAGTTGCAAAATCCAGCCCGTCTTTTCCTGGAGGTTCCATACTTCCAGAGCTCCACCGTGGTGGAATCTGGATTTTATCCCCACCCAGAGTGACTCTGAGTGGGACTAACGATGAGGAGGGACACCCTGCTCTACACCTTTTTCCCTCTCCTTGCCAACACCCCGAGGGTTAGTTTTTTGACCGTCTTTGCTCCATATCGAGCTCCAGTAGGCATACGGGTCTGTCTGTGCCCGGGACTGAGGCACCCTCCCTGGGCTGGCCAGGGAGGTCTGAGAGCATGGAGCTTTGAACCCAGGTCTGGATCCTAACACCCCAGTATAGTAATGGGGACATTATACTGTCAAAGAGCACCGTCCTTCGGATGACACGTTAAATCGAGGTCCTGACTCTCTGTGGTCATTAAAAATCCCAGGATGTCCTTCGAAAAAAGAGCAAGGGTTTAACCCAGGCATCCTGGCCAAATTTGCCCATTGGCCTCTGTCCATCATGGCCTCCTAATCATCCCCATATACTGATTGGCTTCATCACTGTCTCTTCTCCACCAGTAAGATGGTGTGTGTTGGGCGTTCTGGTGCAAAATGGCTGCTGTTGCCTCAATCAGGTGATGTTGCACATTGGTGGTGGTTGAGGAGATTCCCCCTTCCATATGTAAAAGCACTTTTAGTACCCAGAAAAGCGCTATATAAATGTAACAAATTAATTCTTATTCAAGAGGCGCAATAGCAACCCATGACGGAGACTCCAGTTCGAATCCCTCTTAGAGCAGTGCGAGTACAACCGGCGTGGTTGCAGTGGTGCCGTGACCCGGGTGGGAGGGAGGTTTAAGGGGGGGGGGAGGGGGCAGCGACTGACACTACAGGCTACAGTGTTTAAAGTCCTTGTTAGCGCTCACACCTCCCATGTCGAAATGCCGGTTTGAATCCCGGTCATAGCGGTGAAAGTACAACCGGAGGGGTTACAATCGCATCAAATCTTTGAAAGAAACTGAGCATTTTAATTGAATTACTTAATAGGAACTAAACATACAACTGTATATTCTGCCTTTTTTGATAAGTTATGTCTACTTTTAGATTTACCAGCCCTAAATAACATGCCGAACACAACAAACTGTGGTTGGTCACTTTACATGTCAGTCTGACTAACTCTTTTCTGGTCTATGGGTGGTTATTGGTTAAAATTAGCTGCAATGTGGACCACACTTTATAGCCAGAGTCAAAAAGTCTAACAATACAAGACTAAAAGAGTTGGAGAGGTAAATACATTCATTATGAGCTGTTGTTGGTCTGGTCACATAATAAGAGGAAATATGTCAATGTATTGTTTTGATCTGCGTGACCACACATTTATTACAGTTCTGACACACACGCATTGATCTTTGATTTGGACCATGTCTTTGTTTACTGGGTGCGGAGTCGTACTCTTTCATTGAATGTGGTTTGTTTTCCTTACTTTCTTCTCTCTTTTTCAGACTTGTCATTTAATTCCTTTAAATGTTCAGCAGCGGGAATGAACTCTCACCACATTACTGATGAGAGATACATCATTCCTGCAGCAAAACGTGCGTGTGTTTGTTCACTTTTATTCTGGGCTGCTTTGCATGTGATCAATAGGATGTTAAATTAACACTTGTATGCAAAATTAATACATAATACATAAATAATGCACTTTTTAAGCGGAAGGACACCAGTTTACTGCAATGCGAAAAATGATTTTTAGATATTTTTATTTGAAAACAAGACAAAAATACTGGGTAAGGAAATCTATTTCTGCAATGTGGGACAGCTGTCATTTATTAGACACTTTTTAATCCAAGCGACAGAAAGTGCAGGTTTGCTAGTGTAACCAGAGGTTAAAAGCTCATCAGGCATCTCTGTAACTCTTCAACCTACGTGAGATTGAACCTGCGACCTTTGTGTTTCCAGACCAAACCACTAGACTCTCTCTCCCTGAATTTATTGGTGCTTTTATTTTATTTTATTTTATTTTTTATTATTACATTAGTGTTGTCTTAACAAGTTTAACAACTTTTTCAAATAACGTTGACCATTAATAAAAAACAATCAAACTATATTGTATTTAAAAACTATAATATTGTATGTAAAATATATGATACTATAATATAGCAAACCAAAAATAAAAGTGTAATAAATCAAATATTTAAAATAATATAAAAATATTTAAATAATATAGCATGAAAAAACAAATATAAAATACAGTATAATAAAAAATAAAATGTTGTATAATAAAACAAATATTTTCAAATATATAGGCCTAACTTAAATATTTCAAATAATATAGTATAACAAAACAAATATAAAAAATAGCATAATAAAACAAATATTTCAAATAATATAGTATAATAAAGCAATTATAAAATATAGTATAACAAAACAAATATTGTATCCTAAAGATTTATTTTTATACTTTTAAAACAGTGAAATCAGCTGCTAGACGCCCATTATAAGTGTTTTACACAATTAATTTCTGTGAAAATCGACAGCATGTCAGATAAGTTTGTATATTATTTTAACAATTTGGCATTCTAACAATGGATGGGTGATTGACACCTGTCAGTCAAACGACTATTATAAACATCAAGATTCAGAGAGCCCATGTGAGAGAACATTCCCATACATGTTATACTGTACATTTATTACCTCACGTGAAGATTAAGAGCAAAACTAATCAATAACACCATAATGACGTGTGTAAGTGTTATCTGAGGACGACTCTTATCTGTTCTTATTAACAATGGAAATACACACGTTATTTATTGATCCAGTTATTCCGGGATTACACCTAGACATCAAAACACGGCGATAATAATGATAATAACTCAAACCTCACACAAACCTATGGACATCAGCAGATCTGACGTGATTTATGAGTGTTTCAATAACAGGTTTCACTCTAATAATGAGGGCATTTATGAACCGTAATGAGATTGTGGATCTCAAAACACGTGCGCTTTAATGTTTGTGCCAGAACCAAAACAAGACATCAGCTCGACTGAAACAGACAACTGGGTTTGTGAGACAGAAAGAAAGGATGTGATGTAAAACTAAAGTTCTTGTTCTCCTTTAAACCCATTAACTGTCTTTCAATACCCACAATGCAATTCTGCATGGCGCTGAATACCGAACGAGAGAAAGTCTCAGAGATCTTCTGCATTGCAAGGTTTCAAAATTGCTCAAAATAATGCAAAACAGAGACTAAAGGGAGACAAAGTCAGAACAGAACAATGTTTTTCCTCCCATAAAATCTGTGAAATTTATGTAACGGAGCATTTTACACCATCCAAATACATTCTTAATGGATTAATATGGGAATTACGGAAGTAAAACAGGTTGAGAAATACAATTAATATTGTCAGTCATGAGAAATGCATCTTTAGATTCAATTAAAGGCCAATAATGAATCATAAAATATGTTTTAAAATCAGAGACACACTGATAATATATGTGGCCATCGCTCAGTTCTCAGTCTGTCTCTTTCACACAAGCTAAAAAACAAAAGCCTTTGTGTGTGTGTGTGTGTGTGTGTGTGTGTCAGATTGTGTTGATTCAGCAGAGTTCCTGCTTGTGTAAATACTGATACAGAATCGTTATCTTTCTTTTGAACGAATGATAAAGACATTTATGGCCAATGACTTCTGCACACACACACACACACATTTACTTAAAGATTTAGCTATTTCAATAGAGACATGTGCTAGACATACATTACGACATAGAAAACCCATTCATGTAAAAAAAAAAGTAATGTTACTTAAAAGTAATGCATAAATGTTTCTTGAGCATCAAATCATCATATTAGACTGATTTCTGAAGGATCATGTGACACTGAAGACTGGAGTAATGATGCTGAAAATTCAGCTTTGATCTCAGGAATAAATTACACTTTAACATCTATTTAAAACAGCTGTTTTAAATTGTAATAATATTTCACGATTTTTAGTGTATTTTGATCAAATAAATGTAGCCCCGGTGAGCAGATTTTGCCCCCAAAAATGAGTTGTGTAAATTACACAGATAAATGAATTCCTGTGTTGAGTTTTGGACTGTCTCTGTTTTTACAGTTTCTACTGTTGAGCAAAATAAATGGGCAATAACTCACGAGTCATATTTAATAAGCAGGAGGAGAGTAACTCCTGAGGAGCTCTGAACGTTCACGACAGAAAAACCATCACTAATGCTTCACATCCAGTATAAACATGACTTGACCTTCAGACATCACTACACACAAACCCATGATGAACTCTGATGGAGAGAGAGAGAGAGAGAGAGGGTCCGGGGCCTCATCCAAATTTAATGTCTGATTATACTGAAAATATATTAATGTATGTGTGTGTGTGTGTGTGTGTGTGTGTACAGTGAAGAAGAGAGAAAGACAGCTACACTGAAAGATGCAGGGAGAGAAAAAGAAGAGAAAGACAGATATAAACAGAAAGAGAGAGATTGTCTGAGATTGTCTCATCACGTTATGGTTTATGAATCATGATTGTTCCTCAACTTAGACATGAACTAAAAACAGACATAGAAATGGCCTATACATTCGCAATAAAAAAATAAATAAACTAACTTTAGCTGGACAATAACTTTATTCTAGAGCTGCTGTAAAGCCAAAACAATCTCTGTTACTTTAATTTCCTATTATCACTGTAAAGCTGCTTTGAAACAATATATATTGTTAAAAGCGCTGTATAAATGAAGGAGACTTGACTCATCGACAGCTCAAGAGTCACACAAACATGACTGACAGCTCTAACAGCAGAAGATCACTGATAACACACACTCAATCAAAGTCTCTCAGATAACACACACTCAATCAAAGTCTCTCAGATAACACACGAAAACAGAACAGAGAAAGAGAACGAGACTTACCAAAGTTTGTTCATACTGAAGCGCGCGCTGATCTGTTCCGTCCACAGCCATGACTGCAGCTCTCACACACTCTCACTCACACACACACACACACACAGACGGAGAAGAGATCAAAAACAACAGATCTCGCTCCACACATTCAGGCACATAAATGTGAGCGTGAAAATGCGGCAAGCGGCGCGTCAGAGCCTCAGCGCGACTCTTGTGTAATAATGACACGCTGCGTGACACACTTCTGTGTGTTTCATGTGTGAAAGAAGTTTGTGTTCGGCTGAACGGGAGGCGGGGCTTACAGACTGAAGCTCCGCCCACTGCGCGCGCGGCCTGCGCCTACAAACGTTTTTTTATTTTTTTTTTATTTTTTATTAATGCCATGAACCAGAACAATACAATGAGACGTAATCATTCAAATTAAAGTGAAATAAATAAATAAATAAAAAGTCAAATAAAAAATATATACCACAAACAATAGAAAAAGGGTGCTACTTTACACAACATCATACCTGCTTACAATGCTATAAGCTCTAATTGCCTATTTACTTGTGCAATTACACAAAACAAAACAATAAAGATTAAAATCATTTTAAAGCAAGAAAAGTTTTGGAGACCATTTCATTTTATGAATGTGAAACTTTCCCATTAATATTAACAATTGTATGAAGTATTTCATACTTATCTTTCTCAATCCCATGATCATTGAAGTGTATCAAATCCACTCAGCCGCAAATCAGTGTTCAATTTTTTCTTGATTAAGCGCTGCACGTCAATTATATTTTTGTATAAAAATAAATATTTTTGCATTTAAATGTAGCTCCCTGCATATAGACTGCGTGACAGATGCGTATCAAACATAAAACTAGGCTTTATTGAAAATAAAACAGAATAAGAAATAACTAAAGTTACACTTTTTGTCTCAAAAGAAAGATTTAGCTTGATGACAATAAAATGTAATAAAAAATGTACCTTTGAGACAATTAAATGTTAGTTCGCCCAAAAATGAAAATTCTGACATCAATTCCTCATTTCGTTCCGAACCCGTAAAACTTTTGTTCATTTTCGAATGAAGATGTTTTAATGAAATCTGAGAGATTTCTGTCCCGCATTGACAGATACACAACTGACACTTTTGTATGGAAAAAAAATCCTAAAGCGATCGTAAAACTAATCCATATGAATTGAGTGGTTTAGTCCAAATTTTTTATTCAAATATAAACATTAATCAACGCACACATCAGATAAGCCTCAAGCATGCTTGCTTAACGTGCGAGAGCCAATGAGGTTCAATCTCATGTGTTACGCAGCACGTTTGAGCTTCAGTGAGAGCCAATCAGGTTATCTCGTTCATCGAGCATGTGCGGTTGAGCTTCAGTGAGAGCCAATCAAGTTATCTCGTTCATCGAGCATGTGCGGTTGAGCTTCAGTGAGAGCCAATCAAGTTATCTCGTTCATCGAGCATGTGCGGTTGAGCTTCAGCAAGAGCCAATCAAGTTATCTCGTTCATCGAGCATGTGCGGTTGAGCTTCAGCGAGAGCCAATCAAGTTATCTCGTTCATCGAGCATGTGCGGTTGAGCTTCAGCGAGAGCCAATCAGGTCGTCTCGTTCATCAAGCATGTGCGGTTGAGCTTCAGCGAGAGCCAATCAGGTCGTCTCGTTCATCGAGCATGTGCGGTTGAGCTTCAGCGAGAGCCAATCAGGTCGTCTCGTTCATCGAGCATGTGCGGTTGAGCTTCAGCGAGAGCCAATCAGGTCGTCTCGTTCATCGAGCATGTGCGGTTGAGCTTCAGTGAGAGCCAATCAAGTTATCTCGTTCAACGAGCATGTGCGGTTGAGCTTCAGCGAGAGCCAATCAAGTTATCTCGTTCATCGAGCATGTGCGGTTGAGCTTCAGCGAGAGCCAATCAAGTTATCTCGTTCATCGAGCATGTGCGGTTGAGCTTCAGTGAGAGCCAATCAAGTTATCTCGTTCATCGAGCATGTGCGGTTGAGCTTCAGCGAGAGCCAATCAGGTCGTCTCGTTCATCAAGCATGTGCGGTTGAGCTTCAGCGAGAGCCAATCAAGTTATCTCGTTCATCGAGCATGTGCGGTTGAGCTTCTGTTTATCTTCGCTGATCAAAATGAGAATAAAAGCCTAAATTCAACCTATTCATCCTATAAAGTGAACGAGTCTCTTCAGAAAATGTAACTGGACTGTATATTTTAATGGAGGGACAGAAATCTCTCAGATTTCAATTAAAATTATTTAATACTTATTTGTGTTTTTAAGGTCTTATCTTGAAAGTCTTACAGTTTTGGAATGAGGGTGAGTAAATTATGCCAATTTTTTTCATTTTTGGGTGAACTAACACTTTAAACAGATTTTATTATAAAAGAAAAATAAATCAAATAAATAACAAGTTACTTGTTTTTTGTTGTAATTACTGGTACCTTGTTTATTTACTTATTTAGCGTATTTATTTACTAATTTTTCCTGTCCCTATTTTAGTGCATGTATTGATGATATATATATATATATGAAGTGTTCAGATGCAAAAGTCTCTAAGTGCCATCTGAAATTTTCTTCTAGAATGATAATTTTTATCAAGCTCGTATATTTAAGTTCAGTAATTTCAATGACAATGACTTAAATGACAATTAATAGGTCATTTTCATTGCCATTTAAGTGAAATTACTGAACTTACTGAAAATATACGAGCTTGATAAAACTATATATATATATCAGATCTTTTAGAATCAGAATTAGACTAATTTATTGACAAAATAAGTTGAAACACATTTTGAGTTTTGAATAATACAGGTGTGTGTGTTACACTCAAACTTTCCTGTCACCTCTAACACACACATATCTCTCACACGGATCAAACATTCACCTCACATAAACATCTGGGTAATCTTTAAATATAGAAAAGAGCACAGAAATATACTCGCCATGCAAATAAACAAATACTGGACGTGCACTTTTATGATCATCGTCATACATTTTTCATCATTCTGTCTGGATGAAGATTGTCTATTAAAAATGTTTTATCATTATGTGTAAAGAATCTTTATGTGTTTCCCAGAAACAAGAGAAAGACACCCGTACTCTAAGACTTTGAATTCTCCACGTTGTTTCTCAGTACAACTCTAGGAAAAACCTAAGACTTCTGTAACATCAAACTTTATCAGCTTATTAAATGGTTTAAGAGGTGAAAGTAAATGAATAACTTTTATTTCTATCTGTTAGCATAGGAAAATAAATGTGAAAGAGCATATAAAAACATCAAAGCAAATGAAATGATATCCTGACGTATAATCCCTTCAGATCATTAGCTGGTTGACCACCTATAATGTTCAATAATAATGTTCTTTAATAATAATAATAATAATAATAAAAGATGTTCTTGCATCGGATGAAAACCTGCTCCAAAACACTACAGTTTAATCTGGGTCTGGTTGCATAAACACATTGTGTCATAAGCTTTTAAAATTGCTGTCCAAAAAAAAAGTGGTATTTTTTGTCACAGAAAGAACTGAACTTAATTGTAATAAAAAAAATATTGTTATAAAATAATAACATTTCAAAATTTCCAACAAATAAAGCATGTAAGTGTCTCCATCTCCTGGTGCAATTCGGTATGAGTGTTTGGCAGTTAAATCATAAACACACCAAAAAACAAATTTAAATTATTAAATGCATAGTTATTAAACAATTGTACAACAATATAAACATAAACATACTAACATCACCGATACACCTCTTCAGAATAACCATTTTTCCCAATATGGTTACTATTGTACCTTATTTATTATTTATGTTTTTATGTTTTTAATTTTCTCTGTGCATTTAAATGCACTGCTGTGCAACTAGAGTTAAAAATGCATTAGTAAAAATGTTTTCCAATTAAAATAAAGCACCAACGTCTTTATATAACAGCATTTAAACCTAAATGAGTCTGATGATGCTCTAAAATAATCACAATCTCACTCTAACACACAGATTATACATGGAAAGGGATGTTCAAAAATGCTTCACTAATTTAATGAAATCTGTCACACAACAACTCATATTTGAAATGCTTATAAATTGGCCAAATCATATTTTGCTTTCAGTCTACTGATATGAACAGGTTTGCATGAAGGTTGGGAATAGTGAATAGCAAATATCGTTAGCATAACAAATGTACATTATGAACTAAATGACACACTTTTGTGTTTTCATGATAATTGTTGTAATCGTGAAGGTACACTATGTAAATATGCACGCTTTCATCTCAATAACAAAATAAACACAACAAAATTGAGAAAACAGCAAGCATTTTATTCTTAAGAAAGTAGCGTGTCTATTTACGGCTTCAGCTAGTCAGCTAAAGTAGAGTAACGTCTTCAGCTAGTCAGATAAAGCTAGAGTAACGTCTTCAGCTAGTCAGATAAAGCTACAGTAACGTCTTCAGCTAGTCAGCTAGAGCAGGGGTTTTCAAACTGTGGGTCGAGACCCACTTGTGGGTCGCAGATTGGGAAGAGGTGGGTCGCGCAGTCACTATTGGCTGCAGCAAAATTTACGTTTCATGAATGACACACACACGCACACACATACACACATCGTTTACTCGAATCACTGCTCTGCATTCTGCATGAGATCGCATTGCACCGGATAATTCAAATGTCACGAAAGGCTGATTCAGGTCTGGGCTACGTTTCCCAAAATCATCGTGAGCTAAGTTGATTGTAGAGACCATTGGTGGCAATGGTTTTACGATCTACTTAGGCATACGATGCTTTTGGAAAACGCATTAGGGCCTGTTCACATATAGCGCCTAAAACGCGTAGAAAACGCTAGGCGCGCGACGTTCTCCTTTTTCCCAAAGCGCTAGGGCGGTTGCGATCCAGAGGCGTCTGTCGTTGCTAAGCGCAACCATCAGCTGCGCTCTCCGTTACAGCAAGGAAAACGCTTGCGGCATTTTGAAAAGTTGAGATGTTTTTATCTCGATGCGGCGCGGACGCGCTTGGAAAAAACGCTTCCATTATGAGGGCGCATACATTTGAAATAACGAACTTGAGCGCGCAAAAGACGCGATATGTGAACAGGCCCTTAATCTGTCGTCTGTTCAACACAGCGCTGTTGTCTTTCAGAGATATGGTCTTCGTAAGAGTGCGTTGTTTGCATTCCCTCGCATGCATTTTGCTACCTACCAACACATAAGGAAAAATTTTATGTAAAACGTATTTCACATGTACACACACGAGGACGAAAGTGTTTTCTGCGCTGAACAACGTGATGAGTTTAACAACACTTGCAGCATAAATATTAGTATTGAAATTCTAGGTCATATGGGCCTACTGTCAAATAAAATAATTTAGAAAATTAAAATTATTTGTTGTTATATCAAACCTTTGGTTAAGATTAAGGTTACTTAATCTTTAATTTCTTCGTGTCTGGGTAAATTAGTTGAGGCAGCAGACAAGAACTACTCAGTATTCTTCACTTTATTTCAACAGCCATTAGGCTGCTATTTTAATTCTAATTTTTTTTGATAATGTACCATAAGTTTGTATTGCAATTAAACTTATATGTCTTTTATACTATGACGAGGAGAAAACTGCTCTAAAGAGATCTAACGCCTCCCACCCCACCCCACATTCATGCTTTAAAATCATTTTGGTGGGTCTTGAGATAGATTATGCTTGTCTAGGTGGGTCCTGGAATGGAAAAGTTTGGGAACCCCTGAGCTAGAGTAATGTCTTCAGCTAGTCAGCTAAAGCTACAGTAACGTCTTCAGCTAGTCAGCTAGAGTAATTTCTTCAGCTAGTCAGCTAAAGCTACAGTAACATCTTCAGCTAGTCAGATAAAGCTACAGTAACGTCTTCAGCTAGTCAGCTAGAGTAATGTCTTCAGCTAGTCAGCTAAAGCTACAGTAACGTCTTCAGCTAGTCAGCTAGAGTAATGTTTTCAGCTAGTCAGCTAAAGCTACAGTAACGTCTTCAGCTAGTCAGCTAGAGTAATGTTTTCAGCTAGTCAGCTAAAGCTACAGTAACGTCTTCAGCTAGTCAGCTAGAGTAATGTCTTCAGCTAGTCAGCTAAAGCTACAGTAACGTCTTCAGCTAGTCAGCTAAAGCTACAGTAACGTCTTCAGCTAGTCAGCTAGAGTATGTCTTCAGGTAGTCAGCTAAAGCTACAGTAACGTCTTCAGCTAGTCAGCTTGAGATCCTCTCATCTAAAATGGTTAAATCTCTCAAGACTATAGTGAATGTTTTATGAGCAGATAATCTCTCTCTTTTTAGTTATGAGAAAGAATCATATTCATCCGCAGAGTTATGCATAAACGAAGCACAACCAAAACAATGTTCTTCTGCAAAATTACTTAATTAATTTAACCACAAGAGGGCCAAAAGTTACATAATGTACCTTTAAATGTGCAGTGTGTGATTTTTAGCGGCATCTAGTGGTGAGGTTGTGAATTGCACCCAACAGAAGTTATGGTGGCGACAGGAAGTGATGTCGTCGTCTGAGACAGCAGAGAGTAGCCAGTTAAACAATGAGCTTTCTTTACAAAGATAAAGTAAGAAATTAGGTTTAATTAATTATACAGTAAAACGATATGTAATTGTGAATATTATTGTCACTTGTTCATCATTGTGTCAGTGTTTTATTCGCTGACTTTAGCTAAAGCTTCTTATCATGAAGAACAACATAGTGAGGAAACGCGTGTGTCCGTTCAGGGCCACCGTAGAAACATGTCGATGTAAGGAGACCCGCGGTGTGTGTGTGTGTGTAGATAGAAATGCTCTTTCTAAGGTGATAAAAACATAACGGTTCATTAAGGAAGGTCTTTATACACCTCTGAAAACAGTTATGTATATGATATTGCATTTCTGTCAACAGATCCTCCTAAATATTACACAATGCACATTTAATTAAACATGATGTTACATTAAGCCCTTGTAGCCTATCATGTGTGTTTAAGAAGAATATTATATTCTCTCCAACTCTTTCATTAGTTCAGCTGAAGTGTGTTTGAGGAATCCTCGTCATGTTTCGTTCCTTTCAAACACACACACACACACACACACACACACACACACACACACACACACACACACACACACACACACACACAAACACACCAGATGACAAACGTCCAGCTAATGACCTGCAGGTCTGGTTAATGATTCTGTCTGAGGAGAAAGAAGAAAGAAGATTTCTGTGAAGAAACTCAAAGTGTGACAGGAACAGAACTAGTGGAAAAAGTGAGACGTCATGTCACATCTGGAAAGCTTAAATATTAAGCACAAGTAAAGTTAGATATGAGTCACACAGATACTATATGTAATAATCCAGACAGAAATGATCATTAAACACAAAAAGAAGCAGCAGTTTTAGTTACTTTTTACTTCTTAACATTTTTACTTCTTTACATACTTCTTAAATATTCTGCTAATTTGACCTCAGAACAGGGTTATTATAGTTAATTGATACTATAATATAAACTTTAACTGAGAAAAAAAACATAAAAAAATTAAACTTATTATATTTCAGCTGTTATTATTGTTTTAACTAAACTAAAACATAACAATTTTTGTTACTTAAAAAATATAATAAAAAAGTAATAAAATAAAACAAAAAATTTACATATTTTTTATTTCTCATTATAGTTAATTAAACCATAAAAATGACATTTTTTAAATAAAATACACTTTAACTGAGACAAAAACATAAAAAACTTTACATTTCAGCTGATTATCGTTAACTACTTGAATGTTAACCTAATGTTACTTGAAATAAAATAAAATAAAATAAAATAAAATAAAATAAAATAAAATGTAAAAAAAAATATTTCAGCTGGTTATTATAGTTAACTAAAACTCAAATTAAACCCTAAAAAACTATTGGTTGAAATTAAATAAAATATAAAAACGTGAACTTATTTTAAGCTATAGTTGCCAAGGAAATATTAGTTTTTTATATTAGTTGCCAGTTGCTCATTTTTATTTAGTTTAACTTCATGTACTAAAATAACTAAAAGTAAAAAAATAAATAATAAAAGCTATATAGACATTAACAAAACAAAAAAATGACAGAAAACGCGATAAAATTGCTTAGTCTTTAACTAAATTTAAAATAAAAACAGAAAATATAAAAATTCCAATTCAAAAACGAATTCAACATATGATTAAAAACTATAATAGTATCTACTAAAATAAAAGTGCTTCAGAAATAAACAACCTAACAAACTGCTGTAATTTCACATTAGAGTCACCAAACGAGTTATTTAGGATGGACTTTATTAAACAATATAACTAAATAAAACATCCAGTCACTGCAAAGTTATTGTCCTGAACATTTCTGATCAAATGAAGCACATCAGAAGCTTTAATCTGCCTGAACTTTGACCCTTGATGTCACTCTCTGACCTTTAGTACAGAATAAACCAGACTGAGTCAGACTGAAGGTCAAAGGTCATTTTAAGATTATGAAATATAATCTGTCTGAACCGAGCTGAAACTACAGTGTTTTATCAGCAGAATGTTTTTAAACTGGCAATCACAATTTTAATTTTCATCATGATTTTAAAGCCTTGATTATACATTTTACAAGCCCCAGCTCATTAAATTCACATTTCAATGTGACACATTTCAATTATTTCATAAATGGTGGTAGTTTTGGAAAAACATCCCTCATCCCAAACACACACTGATGACGAGGGCTCAGCCAATCAGAGGCCTGTATTTTGGTCAGTCACAGTCAATCTTTGTCCTTCCGAAAACGCCAACACATCATATTAATGGAGCACACACGCACCACTTACACAAACAAACAAACACACACACACACACACACACACACACACACACACACACACACACACACACACACACACTTTTCACAGAAGACGAGTGTGAATTCAAACGCTACACTTAGTTTTAGCAGTGAAATTCTGAAAATAACCTATCTAATCTTCAAAGGCTTACCAGACTCGGGGCGCTTTAAACACAACCCTTCATGTCGCCTGGCAGAAACCAGGCCCTGAACAGCTTCCCCCCCACCAGGGATTAAATCTCAACCCGGGATACCTTCAAAAATAACAATCTAACAAAACATACATTGCTCTGTTGGAAGGATTGACTAGCAACCCAGCTGGATAACTCTATCTAACCACTCCAGTGAAAAATAAAAATACCAAAATATATTTGAAATACATTTATTTTATGCTTAGTATTCACCTTGTTCCGCCCTGCCCTTACTTCGCTCTTCCGCATTGTGTCATCCGACTTCCGCTAAACTGACACGGCACATCCGGTAGCTAGTTCAGTAGTTAGAAGATTGGTTATAGCCATAGATATATACACTAGATGTCGCCTTGGGGTTCTAAGCATACGCCGCCATCTTGGATCAGGGGTCTTGTCATAATAAGTAGCTAGGTAACGCTGCATTCATGGATGATGCCGGACTTTTGTGCTGCGTATGGATGTTTACACGAACGAAATCTAAAAACCAGACTGCAAGGGATTACATTTCACAAGATTGTGAAATTTTGTAAATTTTTTAAAATTTCTCTGGACTCTATAATAAATACATGTCTGACCATTGGAACGAACCAAAACAACTAGAAAATCGCATTCAAGACGATTTATGGTGATTTTATTTCCGTTAGACCTTTTAACTTTTCCTACATTGACGCTGATGAGGGGTTCCCCTGTTTCAAGATGGCGGCTCTATTGACGCATTCGTTCCAATGAACTGCCGTAGCCAAGGCAACATCTAGTGTTTATATCTATGGGTTATAGCTAGCCAGAACTTTAGCGAAATGACAAATAATGTTAAAACCATAAATGTTTTAAATTGGGAGCAAGGAGAAAACTTCGTACCACGATCAGATGGTCTCATATTATCCCATCCACCATCATTGTTAACGTGGGTAAACGATATGAAGAAGTGGCCAGAGGTAACCTATGGGGACATATTTAACTACTTCGTCCTGTCAGTTGATGGAGCAGTAATGAAAAATTATAAAAGTACTGAGGCGGCCTATCAATATTTACAGAGTGGGAAAGTGGGTCGTGTACTCTTACACAGTGAGGGTGATTTCGTATTAGTATTTATTATTCATGATAATATCTTGCGACATTCGTGTTGCTAGCATAAGTATGTTATAAATGTATTGAAGTATATTAACATGTGTTTGTGACATATACACAGCTGATGACCTGATGACCATCGGCAGGGTAAGTATCTTGTCAAATCTCTTAATCGTACAGTGGAATAAGGTAAGTGAATGGATGCATAATTATTATGCAATTTTATTTTCTGATCATATTTTTTTCCAAGCACATTTTACCAATTCCAAACCACATTAATCTTAATAACTACTATTAATTGTGTATTTTAGGTGTGCATAATTATTAAGTCGGTTTTCTTTATGCACATCTTATATATAAGGCGTTTTTCACTTCCAGCCTTCATGAACAATTATATATCACTTATAAATAATTAAATACAAAATGAATGCTAATTATTAAGATTGATGTGGTTTGGAAATGGTAAAATATGCTAGGAAAAAAATATGATCAGTGTAGACTTGGAATTAAGCCTTTTCCCCATTATTATTTGATTCACAGGACCGGACACCAGTTATCTTGCCAAGAAAAATCTTTATTCTTATATGTCAGGAGAGAAACTTGAGAAGATGTAGTATTCATGCCAGGTCTATGCGTTTCCGTGTTTCTCCTTCCTCACCCCATCATGCCTTTATGTTTCTCTGGGGTGGTACAGTAAGATTGAGCTTATATACACCACTCGGGGACTTACAACTTCCTTGTAATGTAGCAAAACATGTTCCTTATGTTTAAAAATGGAACGTCTTTAATTTTTTGGAAAAACAATTTTAGTCTTCAATCTGAAAATCTACTTGTAATTATTATGCATGCACTGAATATGCAAAAAGTAAGGTAAAGGTAAATTTTGAAGGCGTGCATTAAGTGTAACATTAAAGGTGCACTAGATTTTTGCAGTAAAATAACTAAAAAACACTTTTGTTCAGTTGATTACTTGCAACATCCCAAATCAAATGTTTCCAACTATTTGTAAATCGTGAGAAAATAGCAATTTTAACAAAAGAAACGGGACGTGTGAGCAATGGCGTCAATGACGTCATATCCGCATTACCCTCGGTAACTGCTTTTACTGCAGTAGAAACCATGGCAACATAGTCTCGTGGACAAATGCGGAAGTTGTAGTTGTAGCGTCTATCAAGCAACTAGCTTGTTTCGCACAGTTGTTATGGAACACAATTATTCTTTACCGTTTGCAGCTGGTTCTGTCGACAAAGACAAGACCCATAAACGTAAACGTACGGGTCAACCAAACGACCCAAGAAGATTTTGGGACGAGAAGAGAAATAAAACCAGGATCAACATCGGTGTGGCATTTCCTAAATGGAGAGAACTTCGTGACAAACTTCAGCTAGACAGAGACGCCGATCTTGCATGTTTTTTAAGAGACAAGTGAGTGATTCGTTGGATTCCTTTACTGACAGAAAACTTGAACACACAGAAGACGGTGTTAGTCTTATTGTTTGAATGTCTCGTTGTATATGCATCAAGCTACGCCGCTGTTGTTGTTTTGAATGTACGCCCTCTAGCAACGGAAAAAGTTACATAGTGCACCTTTAAGTCTATTTACGCTATCACCTGATATCAGGAATAAGGTAGGTGAACATTAAATGTAATAATAATAAATGATTTTTAAATAAGACAACTGGGAAAGATTTGAAATAAATATACAAGCTCATCAGTGCATATGTTTGGTCTCAGGTGGAAAATGCTGTGTCCAGTGTGTTCACTGGCATTGCCTGTCCAGATGAGCAGGAACCTCTGTCCGAAGCGGTTAATGGACATCACCCTTGTACTGACGCCAGAGGTAATGCCCAACAATGTCCCTCTGCCTCCCACTCCTTCATCTGCCTTCATTCCCACTCCTTCATCAGCTGAGAGAGGATCTCCAGCATCTTCGACTGCCTGTGTCAAGCTTTCTGCACAAATGTCTGAGTGCTGCTCAGACACAGGAGCCAGAACAGCCTGTATCCTCACCAGTATTGTGCCTGAACGCGTTCATTGAACGATAGTCCATGAACTCATATATTTTGGGCGAACGTAAACTGAACGTACTGTATTACTGCTTGATGAACGTAACTGTGAACTCGTTCATTCTGGGCTGCGTTCCAGTCCAAAAATGTCATGCCCTTCTAACTTACCTCCGTCTCGTTCACTCGGATGTGCGTCATTACTTACCTTGCACGAGTGCCTACTACTGGCGGAAACTGCAATGGGCTGAACTGGAACGTCTTAAGCCCTTGATCACTTGGAATCAGCAATGGAGTTGATTTATTATTTACATTTGTAGAATTTGTTTAATGCAGCATCCAAATGTATATATGTGTGTTTGGGTTGTTTTAAAATTAAAAAATATATTATGTCATAGAGTTGTTTTTGGTGGTGGTGATTAGACGAGATCTGCGGTGATGTCATAATCGTGTTGCATTGTGGTATATGAAGCTGCCTGAAGTGTACATATGAAGTAGACCCGCTCCCTCGGTCAAAATCGAGGGAACGAGGGTCTGTCCATATAAACTTCCCTCATCCACTTCACAAAGTGGAACGCACTTCAAGATGGCGGCGGGGAAGTGCTTAGGGAAGTTCGCAAGTGCGTGTCTAAAAGTGGACTGGAACGCAGCCCCAGTGTCTGTGAACGGCAGCTCTCTCAGTTTAACTTCGTTCAGTAGTGTGCCAGATTTCTATAGAGCCTTCCAGGCGAAAACCCGGCTAAAACACACCGTAAACAGGCCTTAATATGTAGCGGAAAAAACACCCAATCTGGCAACACCAACCACCAGCGTCGCACTGCCGCATGCGTTATCAAAACAAAAAGCAGCAAGGAGGTGTCGCAGGATCATTTAAACCAGTTTTATGACAAGGTCGGTGAGGACGGGAAAAATCTTACATTTCTGTGCAAACTTTGCCCGCCGATAAAATAATTGCTGTCTGTAGTTCTATATGGGGTGTGGCAATAATTTTGAAAAATAATAGCTCGCAGCAACATATGAAAAAAAAGAACTATGAACTAGTTCAAAATTTTGAAGTATGAACTATGAACTGAACTAGTTAATTTTAAAATTTGTGAACTGAACTTTGAACTAGTTCATGTAGAAAGTGAACTTTCCCAACACTGATCCTCACCACATGCTGAGCATGATGGCACCAACATCTGCCACAGGTGCACTGCAAAAATGCTTTTCTTACTCCGTATTTTTGTCTTGTTTTCAGTCCAAATATCTA
Organism: Gila robusta; assembly: GCA_030770095.1. Classification (NCBI taxonomy): domain Eukaryota; kingdom Metazoa; phylum Chordata; class Actinopteri; order Cypriniformes; family Leuciscidae; genus Gila; species Gila robusta. The sequence continues at coordinate 67,044 of JAVALU010000277.1, forward strand.
AAGATCCTTAAATCAAGATGGATTTACTAAAGTAGTAAAATGCCATAAGATATTATGTCTTAGGGGGGAAAATCAAAATGAAGTGAGTTTTTGCTTAAAACAAGCAAACTTATCTGCCAACGAGGTAAGAAAAACAATTTTAAAGGGGAATTCGGCAACTATTTCAACTTAATAAAACCGTTTAGAAATCATTTGGATGGTTTATTAACCTGTTCTGGTGAGAATGGTGACTTTCCCCGCTCCCCCCTACGTTCCCCGGCAGAAAACCAACATGAACACACACGCCATATGATATTGTGAATGATGTATTACCCACCTCGGTAGACATAGCTCCACACTATAAAGTTGGCCGGCTCCGATAACAACAAATGCACATGAGCAGCGGTAGAAAGGGGGAGGAGGGGCTGCAAGTGAGTTTTCTTTACGACATTGTTGTGAAATATACGCCTCACAGCTGTAGGGGGAGCTTGCTAAGAAAATATGTGACAACAAAAGTGAAAATCAGTGAAGAAATAGCTAGAGTTGCCGAGTTCCCCTTTAATTCAAACAGAAACAAGATTATTTCTCTTACCCCATTGGCAGATAATTTTGCTTGTTTTAAACAAAAACTAAGATGGAATTAATTTGCAAACTTGACTTATTCCTTCTAACCAGAAGACTTAATTCCTTTATGTTTTAAGGGGAATCTACAGAGCTCACATTATATGGTTTTATAATAAATTACTGACAGGTAACATCTGGTCACATTGTAAAGGTTTATTAAAATAACTACTTACACTATTATCATTGATTAGTTAAAGCAAAACCAAAGCAAAATACATCGACAGACGTGGAACGCACCTACAAATCAACATTTATTCATCCTCTAAATCAGAAATGATGTCGCTTCGAAGGTTGCATAGGACTGCACAAATTCTCTGAATTTTTATCAGTTTTAGGGGTGAGGTTAATTGGAACTGTCTAAGACAGGACTTTGACGTTTTTAAGTCTGCATATGACCCGCTCAACATTGACACGTATATTGGTGATGCTCCTAGTGTTAGTGGTGTCTTCTTCAGAGAGTTGCATGCTTGTGTTGGTGAATGCTGGAAGGACAAGTTTCGCCTTGCTTTCATAGAGGAGATCGGTCATGGTGAAGCCTCTGTCTGCCATTACTTCATCGCCTGGACAAAGGTATTCCAGGAACCCTGAATTTGCAGTTATGAATTTATCACCGCACCTTCCTCCATACGCTGGTCTGGTGAGATAAACATGATCAGTCCACATGGTGCAATGGAGACCGGGTGTGTTCGGGCCGTAGTAATGGCTGTAGGACTCACCTCTCGAGTCAAGGTTGTGTGGCTTTTGAAGGGGTGTCTCTGAACAGTAGAGAAATTGTTCTCTGAAACACTGAGGCATTGTTGCCTGGATTGTCTCCCTGGGAAGCCATTGTATGTAACACCTAATCTTCTCCTCCATGATGTCAAGCCAACACGAAATCACCTTGCTTACAATGGACTGAGAAAATGTCAATGACGTCATACACATCGTACGACCAGAGATACTGCTTTACGGCAATCCTTCAGTCACTTTGGTGCTTTCGCGCTCTGCACTTTCTTTTCTCTCGAGGCATCGACAACACCGCTGACACAGGTAAATACACGTGCTCCTCATTCATGTGTGTGAGAGAGAGATGCATTAAAAACAAGACAGTATACACACAATCTCCTAACTCTACGTAGATCAATATCAATATCTGAATGAGATATGTAGCTAGCTGGCCTGCTAGCATCTGCAATCTCTGTAATTTACAGGAATAATATGAGCTATTGTAAGACTGTAATATACCATAATATCTTGAACTATCGTGAATATTCATTCTTTATTTCAGACCCTTAGGTCCATATCACAAAGTAAAAGAAATATAAGAAATATGTGAGATCGTTGTATTTTGTTAACGGCTCGTTACTGATCTTAAATGTATTCATAGACTTCGACTTCACAAATCTAACGTTAGGCTAACTAGCACATAGCTAACAGTTAGGTAAGTTAGCTTACCTGAATCTGACCACCTGTTCAGCACCCGGCGTGACTTCTTCACCGGAACATCATAGCCGAGCCATTTCTCGGGGTAAGGGTGTTGTATTTTACAACTGTTAATAACATTTTTTATCATGTAATAATACTCTTGTTTGTTCACATAAGAGTTCACAGTTTTAACGTTTCTTTTTCTTTTAATTTATTTTCAAGATCTGAGGTAGATTATCCATTGTTGCTTTCAGTATATGGCTGTAAAGGTGATGCAAAATTATTTTCAAGCTCACATTAAACACTTTTATCATTATTTAAAGCACACAATCAAGGAATGTGAGGAAAGAATATCCAAATAGTCTTAAACATTAGACATGCTTTATATTAAGCACTTTAAACTAGTTTGTAAGCTTATAGTTTAACATGGCTTACTCTGTCCGGTTCTTCTCTGACAGATACTGTGCGCTGTAGTCTTTGGAAATGGGACATGTTTTCCTGTGCATAACTACAGGTCTAGTCTCTAGTCAAACTAGTCTAACCAGAGTAAGGCTCAACACACCCGGGATAGACTCGTAAAACCCTGAAGAGGATAAGAAGTGTAGAGGATGGATGGGTGTTTGCTTCTATGATGCAAATTGATGATTTAACTCCACTTTTATTTATTTTTTTTCAGACACGTTTTGTATTTTGTAATCCAAAACTAATAACCACTGCTCTTCAGTTGTAACAATTGTATACAATTGTAAAAGTTTAACAGGAACATTAAAAACACAGAAGAAAAAAAATATTTTCAGTGCAGTTTATTCAAAATTTTAGATGGGTACATTCACAGGTGTAATTGAAATGCATTTATTATTAGCACTGAAAGAGAAATGCCTTTTATAACTGTTAATTATCTTGAAATTTGTTCATAAACCTTATTTTCTGTACTGGGATATATTAAAGTTTATACAGGTATTAAAGAACAGTCCTCAAAAATGTAAATCTTTGGGTTATACTTAAAAAAAGGGAGTTAAAAAAATCTGAAATTTTTTTGTTCATCAATGCTACTTTAGATGTCAAAAAATTTGATATTTCTGAGAAGATCAATGGTACCCTAGAACTTATGATCCCAGTAACGTTTGCCTCTCGTGTGGCAGCAGTTGCGGCTGAAGTCACGTCTGCTTTTTCTGTGGGCGTAGTCGCGACTGTAGTCACGACTGCCTTTTCTGTGGGCGTAGTCGTGACTGTAGTCACTTCTGCCTTTTCTGTGGGCGTAGTCGTGACTGTAGTCACTTCTGCCTTTTCTGTGGGCGTAGTAGTGACTGTAGTCACGTCTGTCTTTACTGTGGGCGTAGTCGCGGCTGAAGTCACGTCTGCCTTTTCTGTGGGCGTAGTCGCGGCTGTAGTCACGTTTGGCTTTTCTGTGGGCGTAGTCGCGACTGTAGTCACGTTTGCCTTTTCTGTGGGCGTAGTCGCGACTGTAGTCACGTTTGCCTTTTCTGTGGGCGTAGTCGCGACTGTAGTCACGACTGCCTTTTCTGTGGGCGTAGTCGTGACTGTAGTCACGTCTGTCTTTTCTGTGGGCGTAGTCGCGGCTGAAGTCACGTTTGGCTTTTCTGTGGGCGTAGTCGCCACTGTAGTCATGTCTGCCTTTTCTGTGGGCGTAGTCGTGACTGTAGTCACTTCTGTCTTTTCTGTGGGCGTAGTCGCGGCTGAAGTCACGTCTGCCTTTTCTGTGGGCGTAGTCGTGACTGTAGTCACTTCTGTCTTTTCTGTGGGCGTAGTCGCGGCTGAAGTCACGTCTGCCTTTTCTGTGGGCGTAGTCGCGGCTGTAGTCACGTTTGGCTTTTCTGTGGGCGTAGTCGCGACTGTAGTCACGTTTGGCTTTTCTGTGGGCGTAGTCGCGACTGTAGTCACGTTTGCCTTTTCTGTGGGCGTAGTCGTTACTGTAGTCACGTTTGCCTTTTCTGTGGGCGTAGTCGCGACTGTAGTCACGTCTGCCTTTTCTGTGGGCGTAGTCGTGACTGTAGTCACTTCTGTCTTTTCTGTGGGCGTAGTCGCGGCTGAAGTCACGTCTGTCTTTTCTGTGGGCGTAGTTGCGGCAGAAGTCACGTTTGCCTTTTTTGTGGGCGCAGTCGCGACTGTAGTCATGTCTGCCTTTTCTGTGGGCGTAGTCGCGGCTGAAGTCACTTCTGTCTTTTCTGTGGGCGTAGTCGCGGCTGAAGTCACGTCTGTCTTTTCTGTGGGCGTAGTCGCGGCTGTCGTGCCCACACCTCCGCCCACAGCTCCGCCCACACCTCCAACCACACCTCCGCCCACAGCTCCGCCGACACCTACACCTGCACCCACACCTGTTCCCACACCTGCGCCCACACCTCCGCCCACAGTTCCGCCCACACCTGCACCCACAGCTCCGCCCACACCTGCGCCCACAGCTCCGCCCACACCTCCAACCACACCTCCGCCCACACCTACACCTGCACCTGCACCCACACCTGTTCCCACACCTGCGCCCACACCTCCGCCCACACCTGCACCCACAGCTCCGCCCACAGCTCCGCCCACAGCACCGACCACACCTGCACCCACAGCTCCGCCCACAGCTCCGCCCACAGCTCCGACCACACCTGCGCCCACAGCTCCGCCCACACTTGTATCCACAGCTCCGCCCACACCTCCGCCCACAGCTCCGCCCACACCTCTGCCCCCACATCCGCTCACAGTCTCTCCACCTCCAGTCTCTCCACCTCCAGTCTCTCCACCTCCGCTCACAGTCTCTCCACCTCCGCTCACAGTCTCTCCACCTCCGCTCACAGTCTCTCCACCTCCAGTCTCTCCACCTCCAGTCTCTCCACCTCCAGTCTCTCCACCTCCGCTCACAGTCTCTCCACCTCCGCTCACAGTCTCTCCACCGCCGCTCACAGTCTCTCCACCTCCGCTCACAGTCTCTCCACCTCCGCTCACAGTCTCTCCACCTCCGCTCACAGTTGTGGCTGACAGTTTTCCAAAATAAGTCCTTGCTTTACGTTCTCCATTCGCAGCTAGGCCTGACAGTTTTCTGGTCAGAGTGATGACTATCTTTTCTGCAGTCGCAGTTATGGGTGCATCTTTGATTATTTTAGGTGCGTCAGTTTGTTTTTTTGTTTTGATATTTGTTTCTTGTCGTGGAAACTGTTTAGCAATATCATCTGTAACTCGTTCAAAATGAACTGGCTTACCATTGTTGTTAAGCGCAACCACGACATAATCATGGCGTGTAAAGATATCTAGTTTTGAATCTTTTGAATCCCACTTGACATCATAAATATCCATTTTGACCATACTTCTGTATAAATTTGGTGCATTATGTGCTTTAATTTGATAGTTTGAGTCAAGTTTGAACTTCTCACAGAAATTCTCTCTTTTCATGAAGGTTTGTATCTTGGGTGGTATAAAACGACTTAAGTCTTTTACATGGTTCTTTCTATAGTTCATTGCAGAATCAAATACTTCCCGCCAGTATTTTTTATCAGATGGAGGTGCAGGACTGTCCAATAAATGCTTCTTATCAAATGCATCAAACTCTGGAAATGTTGGAATACGTCTGTATCTGATGTGCAATTTTGTGCAAATACACAAAAATTCTGAATGTGTATTGAAGGAATTTATAGTAATGTTTGAATAGAATCCTCGAGGAAAATGTTGGCTGTTTTTGTCTTGTCGAAACACCATGAAACTGCAGGCTTTTTCCACCTAAAATCAAAAGGTAAGATATAATGTTACAGTGTCAAAACAGCCTCTAAATGACATCTGAGAAAAGAGTGTAGGAAATGTTTAAGATCATTAATAAAGTAAAATGAAAACACATTTTTACTCAAAATGTCTCTTTGGCATGGTAATGCTGAAAAAGCAAAAGCAAAAAACAACAAAAATAACGACTTTATTTCAACTATTCATTTCCTTCTCTGTGGGCCTCGAGTGAGTTCACTAGTGTAACAGCGCAGTGTTTCTGTGTTGTACGTCACACGTAGGCTCACTATTGGCCGGCGCTGGTCATGTGTGTGATGCGTGTGACGTACAACAACAGAAGCGTACGCTATTACACTAGTGAACTGACTCGAGGCCCACAGAGAAGGAAATGAATAGTTGAAATAAAGTCGTTATTTTTGTTTGTTTTTGCGCACAAAAAGTATTCTCGTCGCTTGATAAACTTAAGATTGAGCCACTGTAGTCACTTGGACTATTTTAACGATGTCTTTAATAACTTTTCGAGGCCGGCAAGTTTAAAACCCATAGAAGCCTATGGAGGAGTGATCCAGCTCTCAGATTTAATCAAAAATATCTTAATTCGTGTTCCGAAGATGAACGAAGGTCTTACGGGGTTGAACAACATGAGGGTGAGTAAATACTGACAGAATTTTCATTTTTGGGTGAACTATCCCTTTAACACAACCAATATGATCAAAAAAAGAAAGAAAGAAAGAAAGAAAAAGACAAAGACAAGGAAAAGAAAAATGTCCTTACACACAAGGGTTAATTTGGCAGTCAACCAAATGTAATATTGACAAGTCCAACATGAATGAAATACATAATATACTTTATGATCTCAGAAGTTTTTTTTTTAAGAGAATAAGTCACCAACCATTAAAGCATTGAGAATTAAATAATTAAATAATTTAAATAATATTTTAACAAAATCAAACTCAAATAGAGTGATGAGGCTTTTATGCAATGTGAGAGTAGAGACGGTCTGCAAACTGTGTATCACAGACAGCTTGTTGATCATCTGGGGTTTATTTACAAGCTCTTTTTTAAATACTTTTTATTGGTTAAATATTTGAAAAGCCCATGGCCAGACATACTGAGTAAGGGGAGGCTGCAGACCTGGAGCCGGCAGATATACGCCCCTGGCAGTTTTACGCCCCTGGCAGTTTTACGCCCCTGTTGTTCCTGATGCGTCCCTCAGGGGGAGGCTGTACAGCGACACGAATTGAGTTAAGTTAGTAAATAATCTTGTTTTTTTTTTTATTAATAAATGTATTTATTTTGTATTGCAAATGAAAGGATACAAGACATTAACAGTGAGAAAAAGAAAAAAATAAGAAGGGGGACATCAAAAGAGATTGAATTAGGCTACACAAATCAATACAATTTTACATTTTGTCAACATAAAAAATTAAAGGTTATTTACAACAGATTCAATGATATTATTTATTTTAGAAACCTTTGAGTTTAAAGGTTTTGACATTTTCTTAAAAGAAGAAAAAAGGGACTTTATACCAGAGGAGAATATTCTTAAATCAGGATCACATCTGTCTTTATGAAGATGAATCTTGCCCAGAAGACAAAGTAATAATTCCGTATAATCAAGATTTTTATCGTAAGAATGAAAATCTGACAAAAAATTATAGATTCTGTCATTTGTATGTTAAATAATCTGCTAAAGTTATTGTTGTTTAGCAATGATGCAACATTTATTATTTATAAACGATTAGCTAAGGTAGATATCAATTCATTTCTATATCAATGGATGGGTCGATAATTTTTTTCGAGAGACAAAAAGTTCTTGACGGTCAGGTTTACAGTGGTGTGAATAAGTTAGGACACCCATGCTAAAGTTGCCTAAAAAGAGGAATAAAAAAATCATCTTTTGGAAATTGATCTTAATGCCTTAATTGGAAAAATGAGGAAAAATCCAACCTTTAAGGACACCAATTTTCTTTGTGTATGAATGGATATCATAAATAAATAAATGTTCTTCCTTAAAATACAGGTTGCATAAGTCAGTACCCCCCTATGTTAAATTCCCATAGAGTCAGGCAGATTTTTATTTTTAAAGGCCAGTTATTTCATGGATTCAGGACACTATGCATCCTGATAAAGTTCCCTTGGCCTTTGGAATTAAAAAAGCCCCACATCATCACACACCCTTCATCATACCTAGAGATTGGCATGGGGCACTTTCCATAAGATCATCTTTCAATGCAAATCAAACCAGCTATTAGGCTAACTGAAATAAAACCATGCCAATCTCTCTCTAAACTTATAAACACCCATCTTTTTTTAGGACTTACAAAATAAACAACTTACAGAGACATACATGGACATGGTTTTAATGTCATTTTCAATTTTCTCTGCACAGTCCATCATTGGTGGCCAAAAGAAATCAAAGTGGCTTGACACTTTTTTCACTATTGTTCCACCAACAAGTGCTTGTGCCGTTGTACTTTGAAGATCAGGAGCAAATTGATGCAATCCACACACACCTGACATCAATTCTGCACACACACACACACACACACACACACACACACACACACACACACACACACACACACACACACACACACACACACACACACACACACACACACACACACACACACACACACACACACACACACACACGATAAAATCACCATGGATTTCCTTTTAAAAAATAGTTAAAGAAGATGGGCAAACCATAGGGGAGTCATCATAATTCATAAATGGTGTTAATAAAAAAAAATTGTGAACAACAATATTGTGTCTTTCTTTTAAATGGCCCTTGGAATTTTAGAAAAGGGATAAATTGTGTTTGTCTTCATAAAATTCTGTGTAGGACACTGTTTTGTAGCTGTACGACGACCAATAGAGAATAGTACTACAGCTAATCAAGGATCCATGATTACACGGATACTGTATGTCTAATGGGCTAAATTTGGTTAATATCTAAATGTAACTATAAATTCACAACAACATATTTCACTCAGTCTTCCATATAAAAACCTACGGTGAAAAGGCCTATAACTGCAGTAGGTCATATACTTGTCATAACATAGTTGATCCAACTGTGTATTTTTAATTTTTCGATTCACAAAAACACATAGTCTTCTGTAGGCTGAGTGAAGAGAGTGAAACCCAACTGAATAGCTACAGACATTTTAATCCGTGCAGATCTACACCGTAACGTTTATATTTAAATGAACAAAAAACAAAAAAATTATCTATGGACGGGTTATTAATGTGTAAGAGTCGATTTAATGATGTTATTTCGCAGTATATCCCCCTACTGGACGCATCAGGAACAACAGGGGCGTAAAACTGCCAGGGGCGTATATCTGCCGGCTCCAGGTCTGCAGCCTCCCCATATAGGACAAACTGGGTGACCAATAAAATTGATTTAGGAAGAAAAAAAAAGAAGAACAACAAATATGAAGATTTCACCTGAGAACTCTACTTTGGATTTACGGTTACATTCACATAACAAGTTAGCATGCAACATTAGAGTAGATACATAAAAGTTGATTTGCAATCAAGTGTATACGTGTTAAATGATAGAACTGGTATGATATGAATCAGCACGCTCTCTTAGGTTGATATATTTTAATTTTAACTTTTAATTTGACATCCACACTTAACATTTTATGGTTACCTAAAAAAATGAAGAAATATATCATGTATGTCTTGACAGGAAGGGTTGTAAAACTACTTTCCATAGGGAAAAATAATATTTAGTAAATATGCATACAATCTCACCTTCAGTGACAGACTCTCCAGATGCCATTTTTCAGGATTCAGCGGCACATTTTCACTGACCGACAGGTTTACACTGAGGCAGGGCAACTTGGTCTGCAGTTGCAATGTTGCACAAAGTTTTCCTGTTCCCAGGTGTGCGCTCTGATTCAGAAATGGAAACGGACAGCTGAAGGGAATCCCCTCTGAGAGAGGATAGAAGAAGGCCAAAAAGAAGCAAAGGAGTATGACTGTCCTTGTCATTTTGGCTGCCAACTCAAAAGCTGTGTGAAATACCCCTGCAATGCATCAATATAAAGAACATCTGGTCAATAAATAACCAATCAGATTATGTTAGAGATGTTTGTAAAGGTCATAGACACCAGATAAAGATAGGTTTTCCGTAAGGGGTTTGCACTGTAAACGTAAAATCCAGAAGGTTTTTGATTGACAAAGTAAGGAGCGTATTGATTTGGCCCTGTCACAGAAGACCCACTTACAGGAAATAACGAGGTGCACTTTAGCCTTAAACAAAGTGCATTGGTCAAATTTGATTTAATAGTGGGGTAGCTATCCTTGTTAAGAGAAATGTACCCTTCATGATTTTAAACATTAAGAATAAGGGTTGTTTTTTAACCCTTTTGAATACAGGTCCCTCGATGTTTGAGTTGTTGGAAATACTGGTTAACCTATATGATTTATTTTTTATTTTCTATAAATATATATATTTTCTATAAATATATAAATATATTTAAGAAATATTTGCATGTATATATATTTCTATATGAATATAAATATTTTATGAATAAATAACAATTTTTTCTTAAATATATACATGCATGTGTGTGTATATATAGGCTACAAAATAATTATACACAGTACACACACATATATTACGTAAACACAAACTTTCATTTTTGGATAATAATCATTGCACAACCCTAATATACATATACATATATATACATATACAGGTCCTTCTCAAAAAATTAGCATATTGTGATAAAGTTCATTATTTTCCATAATGTAATGATAAAAATTAAACTTTCATATATTTTAGATTCATTGCACACCAACTGAAATATTTCAGGTCTTTTATTGTTTTAATACTGATGATTTTGGCATACAGCTCATGAAAACCCAAAATTCCTATCTCAAAAAATTCGCATATTTCATCCGACCAATAAAAGAAGTGTTTTTAATACAAAAAAAGTCAACCTTCAAATAATTATGTTCAGTTATGCACTCAATACTTGGTCGGGAATCCTTTTGCAGAAATGACTGCTTCAATGCGGCGTGGCATGGAGGCAATCAGCCTGTGGCACTGCTGAGGTGTTATGGAGGCCCAGGATGCTTCGATAGCGGCCTTAAGCTCATCCAGAGTGTTGGGTCTTGCGTCTCTCAACTTTCTCTTCACAATATCCCACAGATTCTCTATGGGGTTCAGGTCAGGAGAGTTGGCAGGCCAATTGAGCACAGTAATACCATGGTCAGTAAACCATTTACCAGTGGTTTTGGCACTGTGAGCAGGTGCCAGGTCGTGCTGAAAAATGAAATCTTCATCTCCATAAAGCTTTTCAGCAGATGGAAGCATGAAGTGCTCCAAAATCTCCTGATAGCTAGCTGCATTGACCCTGCCCTTGATAAAACACAGTGGACCAACACCAGCAGCTGACATGGCACCCCAGACCATCACTGACTGTGGGTACTTGACACTGGACTTCAGGCATTTTGGCATTTCCTTCTCCCCAGTCTTCCTCCAGACTCTGGCACCTTGATTTCCGAATGACATGCAAAATTTGCTTTCATCCGAAAAAAGTACTTTGGACCACTGAGCAACAGTCCAGTGCTGCTTCTCTGTAGCCCAGGTCAGGCGCTTCTGCCGCTGTTTCTGGTTCAAAAGTGGCTTGGCCTGGGGAATGCGGCACCTGTAGCCCATTTCCTGCACACGCCTGTGCACGGTGGCTCTGGATGTTTCTACTCCAGACTCAGTCCACTGCTTCCGCAGGTCCCCCAAGGTCTGGAATCGGTCCTTCTCCACAAACTTCCTCAGGGTCCGGTCACCTCTTCTCGTTGTGCAGCGTTTTCTGCCACACTTTTTCCTTCCCACAGACTTCCCACTGAGGTGCCTTGATACAGCACTCTGGGAACAGCCTATTTGTTCAGAAATTTCTTTCTGTGTCTTACCCTCTTGCTTGAGGGTGTCAATGATGGCCTTCTGGACAGCAGTCAGGTCGGCAGTCTTACCCATGATTGCGGTTTTGAATAATGAAACAGGCTGGGAGTTTTTAAAAGCCTCAGGAATCTTTTGCAGGTGTTTAGAGTTAATTAGTTGATTCAGATGATTAGGTTAATAGCTCGTTTAGAGAACCTTTTCATGATATGCTAATTTTTTGAGATAGGAATTTTGGGTTTTCATGAGCTGTATGCCAAAATCATCAGTATTAAAACAATAAAAGACCTGAAATATTTCAGTTGGTGTGCAATGAATCTAAAATATATGAAAGTTACATTTTTATCATTACATTATGGAAAATAATGAACTTTATCACAATATGCTAATTTTTTGAGAAGGACCTGTATATATACATATATATATATATGTGTGTAATTTAGTTAATTTTGTTGAGAATTGAACCTGTGATCTTGACGTTGCTGCCATGGTTCTCCCGTTTGAGCTTTGGAAAAACACACAGTAGTTCAAATGTGCGTATAAATATGAATAATGCACGCAATTATTGGTGAATGAGACTCAATGACTTGCATTGGCACATGAAGGTATACCTCACAAAACTGATTTGGGACAGACCTCTGATGCAACGTAATGGTTTAACGATCTACAACAAAACAGAAAGAGCATTTCTTGATAACTAAGTGAATATTTAATTAGTGCAATAATTCCTAGCTAGAAATGACATCAAAAGTGAAACAAGTTGGTCAAAAACGTACATTTACACAAAAACTGACCACGACCCACAACTTTCAAACGCCATCTTAATTTTTTAGCTCAGCTGTCACAGAAAGGATTGTGGGATATCTAAGGATACATCTGTGCAGCCTTCAAAAATCGATCAGATGAATATCTCAGGAGACAGGAAGTGAAGCATGTCTTGGGATGCATCCTCTGAATTCAGTATTTTAAGCTTTCGGACGCAGCCACTTATTCAACCCTTAAGAAAAAGATCAAGCTAAAATCACTTAAAGGGATAGTTCACCCAAAAATGAAAATTAGCCCATGATTTACTCACCCTGAAATCATCATAGGCGTATATGACTTTCTTCTCTCAGACGAATACAATCAGAATTGTATTAAAAAATGTCCTGGCTCTTCCAAGCTTTATAATGGCAGTGAATGGGCACCAATTTTTTGAAGTCCATACAAGCGCATCATATCCATCATAAAAGTGCATCTGTCCATCATAAAAGTGCATCTATCCATCATAAAAGTGCATCTATCCATCATAAAAGTGCATCTATCCATCAATAAAGTGCATTTATCCATCATAAAAGTGCATCCACCATAAAAGTGCATCAATCCATCATAAAAGTGCATCTATCCACCATAAAAGTGCATCAATCCATCACAAAAGTGCATCTATCCATCATTAAAGTGCATCTATCCATCATAAAAGTGCATCTATCCATCATAAAAGTGCATTCATCATCATAAAAGTGCATTTATCCATCATAAAAGTGCATCTATCCACCATAAAAGTGCATCTATCCATCATAAAAGTGCATTTATCCATCATAAAAGTGCATCTATCCATCATTAAAGTGCATCTATCCATCATTAAAGTGCATTAATCATCATAAAAATGCATCTATCCATCATAAAAGTGCATTAATCATCATAAAAGTGCATCTACGTGTATCCATCATAAAAGTGCATCTGTCCATCATAAAAGTGCATTTATCCTAGAGTTCTCAACGGGCCTGAAAATTACAACCCGACCCGGCCCGTGGCTTTTAAAGCCCGGACCCGATGTAACCCGACACATCAACATGAATTATCTGCCCGAACCCGGCCCGACGCCCGACGCCGATTTTCTTTTTCTTTTCTTTTTTTTCTCATACACGTATTATCATGACCAGCAGACAGGAATTCAAATCAACCTTTAATGTTCACGTCTTTTAACAATAGCCTACAAACAATACAAACAACTGAAACAAACTTTAAATATATAAATAGGCTTTATAGGCTACTAAATATGCCTCAAATAAAAATCTTCTGGACGACCCTGTTTTTTTGCTGTCATATTTCATCAGCACCTTGCATTTTGAGCATTGCACATAACCTGTAGAATTTCCATCAGAATCCAGCACCACTCCAAACACTTTCCAGACCTCTGATTTTCCCACTCCTGTAGTAGCGACAGTGAATTCACCTGCGGCAAGTTTACTATTCACCAACTCCATCTTCTTCTCCAGGCTAAAGGCGTGCACGCAGCGGCGTCAGGTCTGCCCCCGCGATGCACATTGCACGCAGCAGCCAGACTTTCTTTACGGTGAACAGCAGCGATGATTAAGAATTTTTTTTTTTTTTTCACTGAGCGGAAAAGATTAAGCCCGAGGTCCGACCCGACCCGAGTCATTTGCTTATATTTTCGACCCGAACCCGGCCCGAACACACGGGTCCCGTCGGGTTTGTCGGGCCGACCCGGCCCGTTGAGAACTCTAATTTATCCATCATAAAAGTGCATCTATCCATCATAAAAGTGCATCTATCCATCATAAAAGTGCATCTATCCATCATAAAAGTGCATCTATCCATCATAAAAGTGCATCTATCCGTCATAAAAGTGCATCTGTCCATCATAAAAGTGCATCTATCCATCATAAAAGTGCATCTGTCCATCATAAAAGTGCATCTATCCATCATAAAAGTGCATCTGTCCATCATAAAAGTGCATCTGTCCATCATAAAAGTGCATCTATCCATCATAAAAGTGCATCTATCCATCATAAATGTGCATCTATCCATCATAAAAGTGCATCTGTCCATCATAAAAGTGCATCTGTCCATCATAAAAGTGCATCTATCCGTCATAAAAGTGCATCTGTCCATCATAAAAGTGCATCTATCCATCATAAAAGTGCATCTGTCCATCATAAAAGTGTCCCAAACAGCTCAGAGGGGTTAATAAAGGCCTTCTGAAGTGAAGCCATGAGTTTGTGTAAGAAAAATGTCCATATTTAAAACTTTATCAACTAAAATAACTAGCTTCTGGCAGACAGCCTACGTAAGTCGACTTACGCCACAAGAGTAACACTTGATGATGTAGAAGTAGCTGTAGCTGTCGATGTAGATGTAGGAGTAGATGCAGGAGTAGATGTAGATGCAGATGTAGGAGTAGATGTAGGAGTAGATGTAGATGTAGATGTAGATGTAGGAGTAGGAGTAGATGTAGATGTAGATGTAGGAGTAGGAGTAGATGTAGATGTAGATGTAGGAGTAGATGTAGATGTAGATGTAGATGTAGATGTAGATGTAGGAGTAGATGTAGATGTAGATGTAGGAGTAGATGTAGGAGTAGATGTAGATGTAGATGTAGGAGTAGATGTAGGAGTAGATGTAGATGTAGATGTAGATGTAGGAGTAGATGTAGATGTAGATGTAGATGTAGGAGTAGATGTAGGAGTAGATGTAGATGTAGATGTAGATGTAGGAGTAGATGTAGATGTAGATGTAGGAGTAGATGTAGGAGTAGATGTAGATGTAGATGTAGGAGTAGATGTAGGAGTAGATGTAGATGTAGATGTAGATGTAGGAGTAGATGTAGATGTAGATGTAGATGTAGGAGTAGATGTAGGAATAGATGTAGATGTAGATGTAGGAGTAGATGTAGATGTAGATGTAGGAGTAGATGTAGATGTAGATGTAGGAGTAGATGTAGATGTAGATGTAGATGTAGATGTAGGAGTAGATGTAGATGTAGGAGTAGATGTAGTAGATGTAGATGTAGAAGTAGATGTAGATGTAGATGTAGATGTAGGAGTAGATGTAGATGTAGATGTAGGAGTAGATGTAGATGTAGATGTAGATGTAGGAGTAGATGTAGATGTAGATGTAGGAGTAGATGTAGATGTAGGAGTAGATGTAGGAGTAGATGTAGATGTAGATGTAGGAGTAGATGTAGGAGTAGATGTAGATGTAGATGTAGGAGTAGATGTAGTAGATGTAGATGTAGGAGTAGATGTTAATGTAGGAGTAGATGTAGATGTAGATGTAGGAATAGATGTAGATGTGGATGTAGGAGTAGAAGTAGATGTAGTAGATGTAGGAGTAGGAGTAGATGTAGATGTAGTAGAGTAAATGCTAATTTTCATTTTTGGGTGAACTATCCCTTTAAGTGATTTAAGTGCAGACATACATATATGCTGGCTAATAATTGTCATCT
This sequence comes from Gila robusta, assembly GCA_030770095.1. Classification (NCBI taxonomy): domain Eukaryota; kingdom Metazoa; phylum Chordata; class Actinopteri; order Cypriniformes; family Leuciscidae; genus Gila; species Gila robusta. Next base: position 82,910 of record JAVALU010000277.1, read on the forward strand.
TTCCAGTAAACCCTGTTTATATTGAAAGTGAAAGCCAGTAAATACAACCCTGACATTTGTTGAACTCCGTACTAAACACACACTAAAGTCAATATTGTCACCCCTTAGATTAAATCTTAAACAACCTTTCACTGCAAACCTTGAAAGCTTCAAATCTCTTGACTTAAAATTCAAAATTGTTTATAAAATATTGAGTCTTTTTAAATTTGAACGTTTCCCTTTACAAAGTCCAAGAAATGAATGCTGTACTTGTGTGGTCTTGTTTCACTTTACTTTTTTCCTTTTAGCTGAAGTTTTTCTTTGCATCACATCACATAACCAGCATGTGGCATCAGTGTTGGGGAAAGTTACTTTTAAAAGTATATTACAATATTGCATAATACAATAAAATAATTCCGTTACTCAGTTACTTTTTAGTGGCACTATTGGTGTAGTAACAAACTGAGAAGACCAAGTAGTCACACAACACAACAGATGTGAAAAAATATCATTGCACGCTCTTACAACCTGGCTGCTTTAATAAGGTCTAATCATATAAAAGTAAATCAAATTTATTCTATTAGTTTTGCACAGTTTGAATACAACAAACTATTATATTTTGTTGCATGCAGTGGTTGATTGCAGCAGGAGTGTTGGATGCATAACTTCAAGCAAAAATAATATTGACTGGATTAGAATTTGATGTTGTGTTCCCTCCACTCTGCAATTTCAAAACTGTGGTGAGAACTATACGGAAACCCTGAACCGCAACTTAAAAAAATTATAAAAAAAATTCTAGCATTTCGAGAGTAAAGTCGAAATATTTCGAGAATAAAGTCGAAATATTTCGAGAATAAAGTCGAAATATTTCGAGAATAAAGTCGAAATATTTCGAGAATAAAGTCGAAATTACGACCAGTCTTCAGTAGAAGAGTGTGTGTATGTGTGCGTGTGTGTGTGTGTGTGTCGAACTGAAGTCGAACTGCCTCGGACATGGACTTTACAGGCGATAACACTTTTCAGTCTAGATGGAGCTATCCAGCTTTATTACATCTGAGGAAATCGTGGGATCCGGCCAAATGATTGGATACAGAATGATGCTCTGTATCCAGAAAGGATTTACGGTGAAGAGGGAGACAGTGCGATTACTGTTGTTCTCGACCCAGGTGGTGTTGCCTATAGATGAGCACGAAGACACGGCTTCGAGTCAACGTGCCATAGCCTATAAAGTTTAGGCCAGGATTGTGGTATCCACTGTGGTATCGAGTCTTCGTGCTCGTCTAGGCGTCCTAAAACAAATGGCAATGCCATGTTGTTAGATTAGTACCTGTAGAATTTCCTTTTGTTGAAAGCCCAGATAAAAGTAAAAAGCAACTATTATATTTAGATCCATGATCGACTTCACGAGCGCATTTCTTTGCAAAAAAATAAATTAAATAAATAAATAAGAACTACGGAAGACTGTATTCTCGTAACTTTGATTTTATTCTCAAAATATTACGACTTAATTCTTGAAATATTTCGACTTTAATCTCGAAATATTTCGAATGTAATCTCGAAATGCTAGAACTTTTTTTTTTTACGGAATTTATTTTTTACGTTGCGGTTCAGGGCTTCCGTAGTACTCCCCGGTGTTGAAACAGGTTTCTTTTGAGACCCTGTACTGTAGTATTTATTTCTGTTCCTGTTCAGATGTAGCCTACAGGAGAAACAGTGAAGCATGGAGGGATTTATTTGTGTGGCACACCTTAGTGTCCGTTAACTATGGAAGCTTGTTTCCGCCACAGAATAAAACATTTGAAAAGATAATTGCGACTTTTTATCTCACAATTGCGAGTTTACATCTCGCAATTCTGAGTTTATCAGAATTGCGCGATATAGAGGAAGAGCGGGGCACAACGCTTTTTCACTTTCTCAGTTTGTGTAAATCTAGGCTACTTTAGTTTCAGAGTATTTATTTTTCCCTACATTAATTTCACACTTGTAGTACAACTTTGTGGTTTTGTTTTATTAATACAGTGAATACTTTTTTTCTTGATATACCCCGAAAGAATGGAAGTAAAATGTGACAACATGCCCCATAGGTGAGGTACATTGTAATATGACAGCTTAAAATGCTATCTGATCTAATAAAAAAAAATACAAGACAAACTAAAATATTTTCTCAATAAAATACAATTGTTAACTTTTTCATATAAAATAATGCCATTTTTTTAATAATTAAAAATAAAATATTTTTTGAGTTTGACAACGAACACAGCAAAACGGCTACAACATAGTTTAAAACATAATAATTAATAATTTCTGAACATTTACTCTCAGTCTGTTTCTCATGTTTTCTCAATGGAATTCATAAAAGTATAGAATAGAATAGCATAGTTCTAATAGGGACTCATTAACGCAGTGTGACAACATGCCCCGTCTGCAGTTTAAACCCTGCGAGTGTCTTCTGCTAGTTAGAGAAGCATTAAAATACTATTTCAACTGTTAAATAACATGTCGGAGATTAAAATAATATCAGATTTGTCTAATTTAAAATAAACACCAAAAATAGAGAATTTTTTCTCTATTTAGTGTTGATATGGCAACTAGTAAATACACTAAGTTTCGTCATGCTAGCATGTGTGGAAGTATTTAAAACAAGGGTTGTGCCCCGCTCACCCCTAAACTCAGAATTGTGTGATATAAACTTGCAATTGCATGTTATAAAGTCAGAATTGCGAGAAATAAACACGCAATTCTGAGAAAAAAGACAATATAACACAATTGTGACTTTTATATCGCGCAATTCTGAGAATTGCGAGATAAAAAAGTAGCAATTACCTTTTTTATTCTGTAACAAAAACAATCTTCCATATAGAAAGCATTGAAGGGGATCTCATAAAAATGTAATATAAATTTTGTAACAATACATTATATTTTATTATATGATATGAGTTAAGTTTTTCTCAATCGATTTGACACATTTCTCCAAATTAATGTAGTTACTCTCAAAACAATGAACACAGCAAACTAAACACACTCTTATGTTGGCAAAACAGTTCAGATTCACTGCACAATAAAGCACTGTACTGTATTCTAGTAATGCATTTATCAAAAATAAATAGCAACATCAAAACCTACAAGTGTGTTCTCTGTTGATTTGATGATAAATTCAGCGGTAGACACACAAATACATGAATGAAAATACATGTTTTTTGTGTTCTTTAATCGTGTTCTTCAAAGTTCTGTGCAGTAAGTCCTGAGACTAAAGAGACTTTAGCACAATGAAACACAAACGCTTTAAATCCCAACAGAACATTAATCTCTCTGATGAACTACAGCATTACCAGCTTCATTATTACTAACCAGTTTGACAGAATTCTTATCATAACAGTATTCATATGACTCATAAATTGTAGCCCGAGTCTCCTGAAGTCAATGATAGTTAGGCATATTGACTTCTTTAATGGTGATTTATGGTGCAGTTTGGTCCAATCAAGTCAAGTCACCTTTATTTACGAATACAGATTGTTTCAAAGCAGGAAAATAACAGAACCAATGATGCAAACTTCATCAAATATGAGAAAACATTCAAATTCTGCTGTAAAGACATCATTATTCAGCTCGATTCATTTCAGTGTTGATTCAGTTCAGTTCAATGACTGTGTAAAATGAGTTCAATGCTAATATAAGCAGCTCAGAAGATGAAAGTGTTATTATTCAGTTTTGTTCTCATCTGATAGCGTCAGTGCAGTTAAATCAGTAATACAGCTTGATATTAAGTTTGAGTTGGGATTGGTCTGTTCTCCTTTTAATAAATACTAAACTGTAGGATGAATGTGGTGATAATGGCGTGTCATAAAAGCAGCTGATACACACTATGGACAAAAAGCCTTTCAGACGCACTGTCTAGGGCAGATACTTCATTCTTCAGTTTAGCTGGTAACACTGAAACTAGAAGTTGATATGAGTACATTTTAATAAAGATAAAAAAAATCTGTCAATTTTACAGTAATTTTACAGCTGTGGTTGCCAGAACCTTACTCTACAAATACGCCAGCTACATTTTACAGATTGACCTTAAATTTACAGCAAAAAATAAAACATGCATTTCATTAACTGAAGTCATGTTAATTACCAAATCCCTCAAATCTGTGTTTTACATGTATAATACTGACAACCATCATTAAGAAACCAGGTGGTGAGAAGAAAGAAAGCCAAAGTTCATCACTTTTACTCAAGCTGACGCACACAGTGTCATACACACAAACACAAAACACCATCATGGGCAACACACACGACACTAAAATAATGCAATAAACATTCATTTAACATTAACAACATAAAATGTAGCATAAAACCCTATATAGCTGATAAGAAAATACTAGAAAAGAAACTTCTTAGTATAGAGTATTCTCCGTATAGAGTAAAGTCCCGTTAACAGGTTTTTACTGCATTTTTACAGTCTTATACCATTAAAATTACAATACTTTTTTACAGTGTACAAATAAGATTTCAATAACTAACGATGAACAATAATTCTAAAGCATTTATTAATCTTAGTTAATGTTCATTTTCTAAATTTACTAATGAAGTCGCCTGTAGTCCATCATTTTATCATCTTTGATCACCAAAATGACATATTTAAAAGTTTTTTCCTTGAAAAAAATTTCTTCATGCCTTAAAATAGCTTGAATGTAATTCGACACCCTTGCCTCATTTAGTGGTTCTACGAATATGCAAATGAGCCCCGCCTCCACTCACTCACTCAGAGATCCACTGGTTGACGATCACACGTTGATCTGATTGGTTACAAGGTAGTTTGTGACGTCAGAAACACCAGCGATTTCAAAGAGTGTTTTTGAGACTGTCTTTGGTTCACTGCAGTTTTAAGGAGAAAATACTCAGCAATGCTGTCGACTTATGGATTTACACATGGTTTGTCTTAAAGCATATTAAAAACCATAGAAAAAATAAACTACATTAAAAACTGGATTTTCACCACAGGGGGACTTTAACATTTTTGAACTAACATAAAAATGAACAGTTGTACAGGTGAAACTTTAAAAATTAGAATGTCGTGCAACAGTTCATGTATTTCAGTAATTTAAATTAGTATATATAACTATATACATATGCATGATTATACTTTTCAGAGGGCCGACATTTCTGTATTTAAAATCCTTTTTTTTTAATTGATTTCATGTAATATTCTAATTTTCTGAGATTTGGGGTTTTCATAAGCTGTAAGCCATAATCATCAAAATTATAACTTTTGCACGATATTCAAATTTTTTGAGTTTCATCTGCATTTTTTTATTAACTAACTAACAGGTTAATAACTGAAACAACTGAAACAAATGTATTGCTTATTGTTAGTTAATGCATGAACTAAAAGGGCCTTATTGTAAAGTTCTACAATTTAAAACAAAAGACTCAAATGTATCGTTCTGACTCGTTTTCTGATTGCATGAGCCTCTGATCCTGTTGTGAAATGGTGAATAAACACACCGTGATGCCTTATTTCAGTCCTATATAAATGCAGTAAAGTTGCTTTTTTCTCCTATCCTTTTTTCCTCATTCATCATGTTTTGTGCTCATTATTCTCACATGTAAGTAACATAAAACAGTCCTGGCCAGTTTAAATGGTTACAGACTCGCCCCTGTACTGCAGACAAACCGGTTTCCTTGTTGAAGAGAGAGCAAAAAATATGCATGAAAGATTCAACAGGAACCAAATGCAGGAGACGTGACATAAAAGCAGATCCTGATGACGGACTGCTCAATTTATGATCCATGTTTCTCAAATCATTTCTGTACATTCAAAAGAAGGTGTGCACCAGCACAGAAGAAACTTTCTATGATGTGTGTGTGTGTGTGTGTGTGTGTGTATGTGTCGAACTGAAGTCACGTCTGCCTTTTCTGTGGGCGTAGTCACGACTGTAGTCACGTCTGCCTTTTCTGTGGGCGTAGTCACGACTGTAGTCACGTCTGCCTTTTCTGTGGGCGTAGTCACGACTGTAGTCACGTCTGCCTTTTCTGTGGGCGTAGTCACGACTGTAGTCACGTCTGCCTTTTCTGTGGGCGTAGTCACGACTGTAGTCACGTCTGCCTTTTCTGTGGGGGTAGTCACGACTGTAGTCACGTCTGCCTTTTCTGTGGGCGTAGTCACGACTGTAGTCACGTCTGCCTTTTCTGTGGCCGTAGTCACGACTGTAGTCACGTCTGCCTTTTCTGTGGGTGTAGTCGCGGCTGAAGTCACGTCTGCCTTTTCTGTGGCCGTAGTCATGACTGTAGTCACGTCTGCCTTTTCTGTGGGCGTAATCGCAGCTGTAGTCACGTCTGCCTTTTCTGTGGGCGTAGTCACGACTGTAGTCACGTCTGCCTTTTCTGTGTGCGTTGTCACGACTGTAGTCACGTCTGCCTTTTCTGTGTGCGTTGTCGTGGCTGATGTCACGTCTGCCTTTTCTGTGGGCGTAGTCACGACTGTAGTCACGTCTGCCTTTTCTGTGGGCGTAGTCACGACTGTAGTCACGTCTGCCTTTTCTGTGTGCGTTGTCGTGGCTGATGTCACGTCTGCCTTTTCTGTGGGCGTAGTCACGACTGTAGTCACGTCTGCCTTTTCTGTGGGCATAGTCACGACTGTAGTCACGTCTGCCTTTTCTGTGGGCGTAGTCACGACTGTAGTCACATCTGCCTTTTCTGTGTGCGTTGTCGTGGCTGATGTCACGTCTGCCTTTTCTGTGGGCGTAGTCTTGGCTGTAGTCACGTCTGCCTTTTCTGTGGGCGTAGTCTTGGCTGTAGTCACGTCTGCCTTTTCTGTGGGCGTAGTCGAGGCTGAAGTCACGGCTGTCTTTTCTGTGGGCGTAGTCGAGGCTGAAGTCACGGCTGTCTTTTCTGTGGGCGTAGTCGCGGCTGAAGTCACGTCTGTCTTTTCTGTGGGCGTAGTCGCGGCTGTCGCACCCACACTTAAGCCCACAGCTCCGCCCATACCTGCACCCAAACCTGTTCCCACACCTATTCCTACAGCTGTGCCCACACCTCCGCCCACACCTCCGCCTACACCTCCGCCCACACCTCTGCCCAAACCTCCGCCTACACCTCCGCCCACACCTCCGCCCACACCTCCGCCCACACCTCCGCCCACACCTCCGCCCACACCTCCGCCTACACCTCCGCCCACACCTCCGCCTACACCTCCGCCCACACCTCCGCCCACACCTCCGCCTACACCTCCGCCCACACCTCCGCCCACACCTCCGCCTACACCTCCGCCCACACCTCCGCCCACACCTCCGCCCACACCTCCGCCTACACCTCCGCCCACACCTCCGCCCACACCTCCGCCTACACCTCCACCCACAGCTCCGCCCACACCTGCAGCAGCAATCGCAGCAGCAATCGCAGCAACAGCAGTCTCTCCACCTCCACCTCTGCTCACAGTCTCTCCACCTCCACCTGTGGGCGTAGTCACGACTGTAGTCACGTCTGCCTTTTCTGTGTGCGTTGTCGTGGCTGATGTCACGTCTGCCTTTTCTGTGGGCGTAGTCACGACTGTAGTCACGTCTGCCTTTTCTGTGGGCGTAGTCACGACTGTAGTCACGTCTGCCTTTTCTGTGGGCGTAGTCACGACTGTAGTCACGTCTGCCTTTTCTGTGGGCGTAGTCACGACTGTAGTCACGTCTGCCTTTTCTGTGGCCGTAGTCACGACTGTAGTCACGTCTGCCTTTTCTGTGGGCGTAGTCACGACTGTAGTCACGTCTGCCTTTTCTGTGGGCGTAGTCACGACTGTAGTCACGTCTGCCTTTTCTGTGGGCGTAGTCACGACTGTAGTCACGTCTGCCTTTTCTGTGGCCGTAGTCACGACTGTAGTCACGTCTGCCTTTTCTGTGGGCGTAGTCACGACTGTAGTCACGTCTGCCTTTTCTGTGGGCGTAGTCACGACTGTAGTCACGTCTGCCTTTTCTGTGGGCGTAGTCACGACTGTAGTCACGTCTGCCTTTTCTGTGGGCGTAGTCACGACTGTAGTCACAGTTGTGGCTGACAGTTTTCCAAAATAAGTCCTTGCTTTACGTTCTCCTTTCGCAGCTAGGCCTGACATTTTTCTGGTCACAGTGATGACTAGCTTTTTAGCAGTCGCAGCTCTGGGTGCTTCTTTGATTATTTTAGGTGCGTCAATTTGTTTTTTTGTTTTGATATTTGTTTCTTGTCCTTGAAACTGTTTAGCAATATCATCTGTAACTGGTACAAAATGAACTGGCTTACTATTGTTGTCAAGCGCAACCACAACATAATCATGGCGTATACAGATATTTAGTTCACCGTTTGAATCCCACTTGACATCATAAATATCCATTTTGACCACACTTCTGTATAAATTTTGTGCATTATTTGCTTTAATTTTCAAGTTGGAGTCAAGTTTGAACTTTTCAGAGAAATTCTCTCTTTTCATGAAGGTTTGTATCTTTGGTGGTATAAAACGACTTAAGTCTTTTACATGGTTCTTTCTATAGTTCATTGAAGAATTAAATACTACCTGCCAGTATAGTTTAGCAATTGGAGGTGCAGGACTGTCCAATAAATGCTTCTTATCAAAATCTGAAAATGTTGGAGTACGTCTGTATCTGATGTGCAATTTTGTGCAAATACACAAAAATTCTGAATGTGTATTGAAGGAATTTATAGTAATGTTTGAATAGAATCCTTGAGGAAAATGTTGGCTGTTTTTGTCTTGTCGAAACACCATGAAACTGCAGGTTTTTTCCACCTAAAATCAAAAGGTAAGATATAATGTGTTAATGTTACAGTATCAAAACAGCCTCTAAATGACATCTGAGAAAAGAGTGTAGGAAATGTTTAAGATCATTAATAAAGTAAAATTAAAACACATTTTTACTCTAAATGTCTCTTTGGCAGGGTAATGCTGAAAAAGCAAAAACAAAAATAACGACTTTATTTTTCCTTTTTTCATTTCCTTCTCTGTGGGCCTCGTGAGTTCACTAGTGTTAATAGCTTCTGTGTTGTATGTCACACGTAGGCTCACTATTGGCCGACGCTGGTCATGTGTGTGATGCGTGTGACGTATAACACAGAAGTGCTGCGCTGTTACACTAGTGAACTGACTCGAGGCCCACAGAGAAGGAAATGAATAGTATTCTCGTCGCTTGATAAACTTAAGATTGAGCCACTGTAGTCACTTGGACTATTTTAACGATGTCTTTATTAAAGTCCCTGTAAAGGCAATTTAAAAAAAAAATTCTAAACACATTATAAATGTTAGAAATGTATTGCTAAAACATATTACAAAGACTGTGAACTGTGAAGTACTGAATTGTGGAGTTAGACCGTTAAACAGTTTTTCATCATTGCTATTTTCCGGATTTTTTGGGCGGGTCTAAAACAGGGCTCGATGACGCACTGGAGCCCCTGAGCTCCTGGACACGCCCCTACTTGATGACGCACTGGAGCCCCTGAGCTCCTGGACACGCCCCTACTTGATGACGCACTGGAGCCCCTGAGCTCCTGGACACGCCCCTACTTTATGACGCACTGGAGCCCTGAGCTCCTGGACACACCCCTACTTGATGACGCACTAGAGCCACTGAGGCTGGCGAGTGGCCGCTCCACTAACAATATAAATAGAGCACATTCGCATCAGTTTGCCGCTCAATCGCGAGTTACTGTCAGTACTATTATTAGTTACTACAGCGTACAGTTCGCTAGTTAGCAATGTCTTCGTCACGGAAATGCGTACTACCTGGATGCGATCATGTACAAAACAGATCGGTGTCCTTATTTAAATTTCCTAAAAACGATCGCATCAAGAAGAGGTGGATTAATTTTGTGAAGAGCCACCTTGATGGAGAGCTGAGGATCACAGCTAACACCCGCCTCTGTAGTGATCATTTTACACGGGATAGTTTTATAACTTTCGTCGGAGACAACTGGGATTCACTGGTAATCCGCTGTTACTGGTGAATTGGGCCGAACTGACTATCTCCCGCCTCGGCCTTCATTCTCCCGTCGCGCCGACAACTGGTGACATCATCGGCAGTGCGTGACCACCAATGAGTGTGTAAGTTGCCTTGTGTGCTTATGTTATAAGCTGCTAGGAGCATCCATTCCGGCTGTAGCGGGCGACAGTTGAGTGTGGCAACGGCAGCTTTACCGCGAGTGGGCGTGGTTTCAGCGCAGCCAACGGACACGCCCCCAGCGTTTGAGAGCAGAGACTACTGCTCATTTTTTCAAGATTTTGATAGCTTATTTTATGTACTTGCCGGCATTTTTTATCATTCAAATTTGGCTGGGTGGCTAATAACACATTTTTCTGTGATATGACAAACTCAGAACACATACTTCATTTTGACTTTACAGGGACTTTAACTTTTCGGGGCTGGCAAGTTTCAATCCCTGAAGAAGCCTATGGAGGAGTGATCCAGCTCTCAGATTTAATCAAAAATATATTAATTCGTGTTCCAAAGATGAACGAGGGTCTTACGGGGTTGAACAACATGAGGGAGAGTAAATACTGACAGAATTTACATTTTTGGGTGAACTATCCAATATGATCAAAGAAAGAAAGAAAGAAAGAAAGAAAAAGACAAAGACAAGGAAAAGAAAAATGTCTTTACACACAAGGGTTAATTTGGCAGTCAACCAAATGTAATATTGACAAGTCCAACATGAATGAAATACATAATATACTTTATGATCTCATAAGTTTTTTTTTAAGAGAATAAGTCACCAACCATTAAAGCATTACATGTGAGAATTAAATAATTAAATAATTTAAATAATATTTTAACAAAATCAAGCTCAAATAGAGTGATGAGGCTTTTATGCAATGTGAGAGTAGAGACGGTCTGCAAACTGTGTGGCATAGACAGCTTGTTGATCATCTGGGGTTTATTTACAAGCTCTTTTTTAAATACTTTTTATTGGTTAAATATTTGAAAAGCCCACGGCCAGACATACTGGGTGACCAATAAAATTGATTTAGGAAGAAAAAAAAGAAGAACAACAAATATGAAGATTTCACCTGAGAACTCTGGATTTACGGTTACATTCACATACCAAGTTAGCATGCAACATTATAGAGTAGATACATAAAAGTTGATTTGCAATCAAGTGTATACGTGTTAAATGATAGAACTGGTATGATATGAATCAGCACGCTCTCTTAGCTTTTAATTTGACATCCACACTTAACATTTTATGGTTACCTACATATAAAAAAATGAAGAAATATATCATGTACGTCTTGACAGGAAGGGTTGTAAAACTACTTTCCATAGGGAAAAATAATATTTAGTAAATATGCATACAATCTCACCTTCAGTGACAGACTCTCCAGATGCCATTTTTCAGGATTCAGCGGCACATTTTCACTGACCGACAGGTTTACACTGAGGCAGGGCAACTTGGTCTGCAGTTGCAATGTTGCACAAAGTTTTCCTGTTCCCAGGTGTGCGCTCTGATTCAGAAATGGAAACGGACAGCTGAAGGGAATCCCCTCAGAGAGAGGATAGAAGAGGGCCAAAAAGAAGCAAAGGAGTATGACTGTCCTTGTCATTTTGGCTGCCAACTCAAAAGCTGTGTGAAATACCCCTGCAATGCATCAATATAAAGAACATCTGGTCAATAAATAACCAATCAGATTATGTTAGAGATGTTTGTAAAGGCCATAGACACCAGATAAGGATAGGTTTTCCGTAAGGGGTTTGCACTGTAAACTTAAAATCCAGAAGGTTTTTGATTGACAAAGTAAGGAGCGTATTGATTTGGCCCTGTCACAGAAGCACTTTAGCCTTAAACAAAGTGCATTGGTCAAATTTGATTTAATAGTGGGGTAGCTATCCTTGTTAAGAGAAATGTACCCTTCATGATTTTAAACATTAAGAATAAGGGTTGTTTTTTAACCCTTTTGAATACAGGTCCCTCGATGTTTGAGTTGTTGGAAATACCATAGTTAACCTATGATTTATTTTTTATTTTCTATAAATATATATATTTTCTATAAATATATAAATATATTTAAGAAATATTTGCATGTATATATATTTATATATGAATATAAATATTTTATGAATAAATAACAATTTTTTCTTAAATATATACATGCATGTGTGTGTATATATAGGCTACAAAATAATTATACACAGTACACACACATATATTACGTAAACACAAACTTTCATTTTTGGATAATAATCATTGCACAACCCTAATATACACATATATATATGTATGTGTAATTTAGTTAATTTTGTTGAGAATTGAACCTGTGATCTTGACGTTGCTAGTGCCATGGTTCTCCCGTTTGAGCTTCGGAAAAACACACAGTAGTTCAAATGTGTGTATAAATATGAATAATGCACGCAAATATTGGTGAATGAGACTCAATGACTTGCATTGGCACATGAAGTTATACCTCACAAAACTGATTTGGGACAGACCTCTGATGCAACGCAATGGTTTAACGATCTACAACAAAACAGAAAGAGCATTTCTTGATAATTAAGTGAATATTTAATTAGTGCAATAATTCCTCGCTAGAAATGACATTAAAAGTGGAAAAAGTTGGTCAAAAACGTACATTTACACACAAACGGACCACGATCCACAACTTTGAAACGCCATCTTAATTTTTTAGCTCAGCTGTCACACAAAGGATTGTGGGATATCTAAGGATACATCTGTGCAGCCTTCAAAAATCGATCTGATGAATATCTCAGGAGACAGTAAGTGAAGCATGTCTTGATGCCTTCCAACCAAGGAATGCATCCTCTGAATTCAGTATTTTAAGCTTTCGGACGCAGACACCATAAAAAAAAAGATCTAGCTAAAATCACTTAAAGGAATAGTTCACCCAAAAATGAAAATTAGACTCACCCTGAAGCCATCCTAGGTGTATATGACATTCTTCTTTCAGACGAACACAATCAGAGTTGTATTAAAAAATGTCCTGGCTCTTCCAAGCTTTATAATGGCAGTGAATGGGCACCATTTTTTGAAGTCCATACAAGCACATCATATCCATCATAAAAGTGCATCTGTCCATCATAAAAGTGCATTTATCCACCATGAAAGTGCATCTGTCCATCATAAAAGTGCATCTCTCCATCATAAAAGTGTTCCAAACAGCTCAGAGGGGTTAATAAAGGCCTTCTGAAGTGAAGCCATGAGTTTGTGTAAGAAAAATGTCCATATTTAAAACTTTCTCAACTAAAATAACTAGTTTCTGGCAGACAGCCTACGTAAGTCGACTTACGCCACAAGAGTAACACTTGATAATGTAGATGTAGGAGTAGATGTAGATGTAGGAGTAGATGTAGGAGTATATGTAGAAGTAGATGTAGGAGTAGATGTAGGAGTAGATGTAGGTGTAGATGTAGATGTAGGAGTAGATGTAGATGTAGGAGTAGATGTAGGTGTAGATGTAGATGTAGGAGTAGATGTAGATGTAGGAGTAGATGTAGGTGTAGATGTAGGTGTAGATGTAGATGTAGATGTAGATGTAGGAGTAGATGTAGATGTAGGAGTAGATGTAGGTGTAGATGTAGATGTAGGAGTAAATGTAGATGTAGATGTAGATGTAGGAGTAGATGTAGATGTAGATGTAGGAGTAGATGTAGATGTAGGAGTAGAAGTAGATGTAGATGTAGGTGTAGATGTAGGTGTAGATGTAGATGTAGATGTAGGAGTAGATGTAGATGTAGGAGTAGATGTAGGAGTAGATGTAGGTGTAGATGTAGATGTAGGAGTAAATGTAGATGTAGATGTAGGAGTAGATGTAGATGTAGATGTAGGAGTAGATGTAGATGTAGGAGTAGATGTAGGTGTAGATGTAGGAGTAGATGTAGATGTAGGAGTAGATGTAGGTGTAGATGTAGATGTAGGAGTAGATGTAGATGTAGGAGTAGATGTAGGAGTAGATGTAGAAGTAGATGTAGGAGTAGATGTAGGAGTAGATGTAGGTGTAGATGTAGATGTAGGAGTAGATGTAGGAGTAGATGTAGATGTAGGAGTAGAAGTAGAAGTAGATGTAGATGTAGGAGTAGATGTAGATGTAGATGTAGATGTAGGAGTAGATGTAGATGTAGATGTAGATGTAGATGTAGGAGTAGATGTAGATGTAGACGTAGATGTAGGAGTAGATGTAGATGCAGGAGTAGATGTATGAGTAGATGTAGATGTAGGAGTAGATGTAGGAGTAGATGTAGATGTAGGAGTAGATGTAGGAGTAGATGTAGGAGTAGATGTAGATGTAGATGTAGGTGTAGATGTAGATGTAGAAGTAGATGTAGGAGTAGATGTAGGTGTAGATGTAGGAGTAGATGTAGGAGTAGATGTAGATGTAGATGTAGATGTAGGAGATGTAGATGTAGGAGTAGATGTAGATGTAGATGTAGATGTAGATGTAGATGTAGATGTAGATGTAGGAGTAGATGTAGATGTAGGAGTAGATGTAGATGTAGATGTAGGAGTAGATGTAGATGTAGATGTAGGAGTAGATGTAGATGTAGGAGTAGATGTAGAGTAGATGTAGATGTAGATGTAGATGTAGATGTAGATGTAGGAGTAGATGTAGATGTAGAGTAGATGTAGATGTAGATGTAGATGTAGATGTAGATGTAGATGTAGATGTAGATGTAGATGTAGGAGTAGATGTAGGAGTAGATGTAGATGTAGATGTAGGAGTAGATGTAGATGTAGATGTAGATGTAGGAGTAGATGTAGATGTAGGAGTAGAGTAGATGTAGATGTAGGAGTAGAGTAGATGTAGGAGTAGATGTAGATGTAGGAGTAGATGTAGATGTAGGAGTAGATGTAGGAGTAGATGTAGATGTAGATGTAGATGTAGGAGTAGATGTAGATGTAGGAGTAGGAGTAGATGTAGGAGTAGATGTAGATGTAGGAGTAGATGTAGATGTAGGAGTAGAGTAGATGTAGATGTAGGAGTAGATGTAGATGTAGATGTAGATGTAGGAGTAGATGTAGGAGTAGATGTAGATGTAGATGTAGATGTAGATGTAGATGTAGGAGTGTAGATGTAGAGTAGATGTGATGTAGATGTAGGAGTAGATGTAGATGTAGGAGTAGATGTAGGATGTAGATGTAGATGTAGATGTAGATGTAGGAGTAGTGATGTAGAGTAGATGTAGATGTAGAGTATGTAGATGTAGATGTAGATGTAGATGTAGATGTAGGAGTAGGAGTAGATGTAGGAGTAGATGTAGATGTAGATGTAGATGTAGATGTAGATGTAGATGTAGGAGTAGGAGTAGATGTAGGAGTAGATGTAGATGTAGATGTAGATGTAGAGTAGGAGTAGGAGTAGATGTAGGAGTAGATGTAGATGTAGATGTAGATGTAGATGTAGATGTAGAGTAGATGTAGGAGTAGAGTAGTGTAGATGTAGGAGTAGATGTAGATGTAGGAGTAGATGTAGATGTAGGATGTAGATGTAGATGTAGATGTAGATGTAGGAGTAGATGTAGGATGTAGGAGTAGATGTAGATGTAGGAGTAGATGTAGATGTAGGAGTAGGAGTAGATGTAGGAGTAGATGTAGATGTAGATGTAGGAGTAGATGTAGATGTAGGAGTAGATGTAGAGTAGATGTAGGAGTAGTGTAGATGTAGGAGTAGATGTAGGAGTAGATGGTGTAGGAGTAGATGTAGATGTAGGAGTAGATGCAGGAGTAGATGTAGATGTAGGAGTAGATGTAGATGTAGATGTAGATGTAGAGTAGATGTAGGAGTAGATGTAGGAGTAGATGTAGGAGTAGATGTAGATGTAGATGTAGGAGTAGATGTAGATGTAGGAGTAGATGTAGATGTAGGAGTAGATGTAGGAGTAGATGTAGATGCAGGAGTAGATGTATGAGTAGGGGTGTGCCGGTTTCAGAATCGGTGATGATGGTTATGACGTGAGTCAAATGTGACGGTTCTTAACATAACCGTCGGGGGCGGGGGGGGGGGGGGGGGGGGGGGTGCGATGTTCGTCTGTTATAGGACAACTTAGTTTGAATAAACGAGCAGACAATGATTAGCTACTTGCTCTACGTTTATTTAAAATTAACAGCAAGACAACTAGAAGTGAATGTGCTTTCCATTAAATGAATCACACACAGTAAACAAATCCTTAACAAACAAAAAAAAACAAAAAAAAACGTTGCAATAAACGTGCTTTGTTTTAAATAAATCACACACAGTAAACAAACCTTAACAAAAAAAACGTTGCAATGAACTTTGCAACTTAGACGCGCAAAATGGGTGCCGGTGCGGTGAGACGTACATGCTCGGGCAGATTCGGCTTGAAGTCGTTCAATCTCGGATGCGGCGCCACGCGCGCTGTTACAAAAAAGCCGTGCACACAGCCAAGCGAAATGGGGTCTTGCGCACCCAACGCGTCATTTTTGCCGCAACTTCGCGCTCGTGTCGAGTATAAACAAGGCTTTACTTCGTGTCAGCGCGCGCTCTGATCGGTAAAGGGGCACAGACCTCTCCCGAATCTTCTCCTGCAGCCTCCGAAGCACCACTAACTCCGCCTCCGTTTCCCTCGAAAGCTAATATTAGTATTTAAACATTCTCTATGATAAAAAATGTTTGTAAAAAATATTTTAATAACACGGTTTTGGCGGTTATAGAGTTCTAATGACGGTGTTCAACTATAACCGTCGGTCTCACGGTTATATAATAACCGTCACACCCCTATGTATGAGTAGATGTAGATGGATTCGATGACTTCAGGGTGAGTAAATCATGGGCTAATTTTCATTTTTGGGTGAACTATCCCTTTAAGTGATTAAAGTGCAGACATACATATATGCTGGCTAATAATTGTCATCTTTCCAGTAAACCCTGTTTATATTGAAAGTCAAAGCCAGTAAATACAACCCTGACATTTGTTGAACTCCGTACTAAACACACAATAAAGTCAATATTGTCAACCCTTAGATTAAATCTTAAACAACCTTTTACTGCAAACCTTGAAAGCTTCAAATCTCTTGACTTAAAATTCAAAATTGTTTATAAAATATTGAGTATTTTTAAATTTGAACGTTTCCCTTTACATAGTCCAAGAAATTAATGCTGTACTTGTTTGTTTCACTTTGCTTTTTTCCTTTTAGCTGAAGTTTTTCTTTGCATCACATCACATAACCAGCATGTGGCACCAGTGTTGGGGAAAGTTACTTTTAAAAGTAATGCATTACAATATTGCATTAAAAAAAATAATAATAATTGCGTTACTCAGTTACTTTTTAGTGGCACTATTGGTGTAGTAACAGACTGAGAAGACCAAGTAGGCTAGTCACACAACACAACAGATGTGAAAAAAATATCATTGCATGCTCTTACAACCTGGCTGCTTTAATAAGGTCTAATCATATAAAAGTAAATCAAATTTATTCTATTAGTTTTGCACAGTTTGAATACAACAAACTATTATATTTTGTTGCATGCAGTGGTTGACTGAAGCAGGAGTGTTGGATGCATAACTTCAAGCAAAAATAATATTGACTGGATTAGAATTTGTTGTTGTGTTCCCTCCACTCTGCAATTTCAAAACTGTGGTGAGAACTATACGGAAACCCTGAACCGCAACGTAAAAAAAATATTTCGAGAATAAAGTCGAAATATTTCGAGAATAAAGTCGAAATATTTCGAGAATAAATCGAGTATAAAGTCGAAATATTTCGAGTATAAAGTCGAAATTACGAGCAGTCTTCAGTAGAAGAGTGTGTGTATGTGTGCGTGTGTGTGTGTGTGTGTGTGTGTCGAACTGAAGTCGAACTGCCTCGGACATGGACTTTACAGGCGATAACACTTTTCAGTCTAGATGGAGCTATCCATTTTTATTACATCTGAGGAAATCGTGGGATCCGGCCAAATGATTGGATACAGAATGATGCTCTGTATCCAGAAAGGATTTACGGTGAAGAGGGAGACAGTGCGATTACTGTTGTTCTCGACCCAGGTGGTGTTGCCTATAGATGAGCACGAAGACACGGCTTCGAGTCAACGTGCCATAGCCTATAAAGTTTAGGCCAGGATTGTGGTATCCACTGTGGTATCGAGTCTTCGTGCTCGTCTAGGCGTCCTAAAACAAATGGCAATGCCATGTTGTTAGATTAGTACCTGTAGAATTTCCTTTTGTTGAAAGCCCAGATAAAAGTAAAAAGCAACTATTATATTTAGATCCATGATCGACTTCACGAGCGCATTTCTTTGCAAAAAAATAAATTAAATAAATAAATAAGAACTACGGAAGACTGTATTCTCGTAACTTTGATTTTATTCTCAAAATATTACGACTTAATTCTTGAAATATTTCGACTTTAATCTCGAAATATTTCGAATGTAATCTCGAAATGCTAGAACTTTTTTTTTTTACGGAATTTATTTTTTACGTTGCGGTTCAGGGCTTCCGTAGTACTCCCCGGTGTTGAAACAGGTTTCTTTTGAGACCCTGTACTGTAGTATTTATTTCTGTTCCTGTTCAGATGTAGCCTACAGGAGAAACAGTGAAGCATGGAGGGATTTATTTGTGTGGCACACCTTAGTGTCCGTTAACTATGGAAGCTTGTTTCCGCCACAGAATAAAACATTTGAAAAGATCATTGCGACTTTTTATCTCACAATTGCGAGTTTACATCTCGCAATTCTGAGTTTATCAGAACATTGTAATATGACAGCTTAAAATGCTATCTGATCTAATCAAAAAAATATATACAAGACAAACTAAAATATTTTCTCAATAAAATACAATTGTTAACTTTTTCATATAAAATAATGCCATTTTTTTTATAATTAAAAATAAAATATTTTTTGAGTTTGACAACGAACACAGCAAAACGGCTACAACATAGTTTAAAACATAATAATTAATAATTTCTGAACATTTACTCTCAGTCTGTTTCTCATGTTTTCTCAATGGAATTCATAAAAGTATAGAATAGAATAGCATAGTTCTAATAGGGACTCATTAACGCAGTGTGACAACATGCCCCGTCTGCAGTTTAAACCCTGCGAGTGTCTTCTGCTAGTTAGAGAAGCATTAAAATACTATTTCAACTGTTAAATAACATGTCGGAGATTAAAATAATATCAGATTTGTCTAATTTAAAATAAACACCAAAAATAGAGATGAATTTTGGCGCAATTTTTTCTCTATTTAGTGTTGATATGGCAACTAGTAAATACACTAAGTTTCGTCATGCTAGCATGTGTGGAAGTATTTAAAACAAGGGTTGTGCCCCGCTCACCCCTAAACTCAATTGTGTGATATAAACTTGCAATTGCATGTTATAAAGTCAATAAAGAAAAAAGACAATATAACACAATTGTGACTTTTATATCGTGCAATTCTGAGATAAAAAGTCAGAATTGCAAGATAAAAAAGTAGCAATTACCTTTTTTATTCTGTAACAAAAACAATCTTCCATATAGAAAGCATTGAAGGGGATCTCATAAAAATGTAATATAAATTTTGTAACAATACATTATATTTTATTATATGATATGAGTTAAGTTTTTCTCAATCGATTTGACACATTTCTCCAAATGAATGTAGTTACTCTCAAAACAATGAACACAGCAAACTAAACACACTCTTATGTTGGCAGAACAGTTCAGATTCACTGCACAATAAAGCACTGTACTGTATTCTAGTAATGCATTTATCAAAAATAAATAGCAACATCAAAACCAACAAGTGTGTTCTCTGTTGATTTGATGATAAATTCAGCGGTAGACACACAAATACATGAATGAAAATACATGTTTTTTGTGTTCTTTAATCGTGTTCTTCAAAGTTCTGTGCAGTAAGTCCTGAGACTAAAGAGACTTTAGCACAATGAAACACAAACGCTTTAAATCCCAACAGAACATTAATCTCTCTGATGAACTACAGCATTACCAGCTTCATTATTACTAACCAGTTTGACAGAGGTTCTTATCATAACAGTAGTTCATAAGTTGTAGCCCGAGTCTCCTGAAGTCAACGTTAGGCATATTGACTTAGTGATTTTTGGTGCAGTTTGGTCCAATCAAGTCAAGTCACCTTTATTTACGAATACAAAGCAGGAAAAAAAGCAGGAAAATAACAGAACCAAAGATGCAAACTTCATCAAATATGAGAAAACATTCAAAATCTGCTGTAAAGACATCATTATTCAGCTCGATTCATTTCCATGTTGATTCAGTTCAGTTCAATGACTGTGTAAAATGAGTTCAGTGCTAAAATAAGCAGCTCAGAAGATGAAAGTGTCATTATTCAGTTTTGTTCTCATCTGATAGCGTCAGTGCAGTTAAATCAGTAATACAGCTTGATATTAAGTTTGAGTTGGGATTGGCCTGTTCTCCTTTTAATAGATACTAAACTATAGGATGAATGTGGTGATAATGGCGTGTCATAAAAGCAGCTGATACTGTAAGACTGGAAAAAGGGCCACTCTCTGAGAAAACAAAGGAAATTACCATTGGGACTCACTCTTGTGCCAATTTACATCTCTTTCCCTCGACCCCACTCTCCCTCCCTCGTGGTGAGATCTCCCAAAACTCTCACAAGAAACAATATGGTTTTAATGTGAGCAATTATCATACAGTTTATACATGTTTGATATCATTTTAAATCAGTGCGACTGGTACAAATGTCTCATTTCCAAATAAGTAAAACAAAAGGTAATAAGGTTTTTTAAGAGTTTAGAGATAACATGCACACAAAGGAGGGTGGGATGGTCAAGCCCTTCTGTTCTCAAACGGTGTTATCTCTGAATGCAAATATCCATTGTCTATATAATGAAACGCAGCGAGAGCTCAGGGCTCTTTTCTGTATCCAGATCCGAGTCTCTCGGCCTCACGTATTTCTTGTCGGGTAAACATTTTTCCTCTTTGTTCGAGAGCATTTGATGTTTTGCATTGATTACCTTTGAATTGATTATGAAATTGTAATGATACATTTACCTGACATATTAAATTGTGATATTTGATTATTCTAATTGACTTTGACATTATTTTCATTCAAGAGTTTAAAAGAATAGTAAAACATTCGCTCACATTTAATGATACACGGATATCATTAAAGCCTTTTCATTTATGGAGTCAGATGAAATAACGAGTAAATACATATGAGAAAATGTATTGAATTTAACCAAAAATACTTTGCCACGAGAAAAGACAATAGCACGCAGAGACCTTCTGTGCTGATCAGACGACCCCATTGGCCTGATCCAGCGCGACTTACAATACACACTATGGACAAAAAGCCTTTCAGACGCACTATCTAGGGCAGATACTTCATTCTTCAGTTTAGCTGGTAACACTGAAACTAGAAGTTGATATGAGTACACTTTAATAAAAATTTAAAAAATCTGTAAATTTTACAGTAATTTTACAGCTGTGGTTGCCAGAACCTTACTCTAATATGCCAGCTACATTTTACAGATTGACCTTAAATTTACAGTAAAAAATAAAACATTTCATTAACTGAAGTCATGTACCATCATGTAATACTGACAACCATCATTAAGAAACCATGTGGTGAGAGGAAAGAAAGACAAAGTTCATCACGTTTACTCAAGCTGATGCACACAGTGTCATACAAACAAACACAAAACAACATCATGGGTAACACACACGACACTAAAATAATGCAATAAACATTAATTTAACATTAACAACATAAAATGTAGCATAAAACCCTATATAGCTGATAAGAAAATACTAGAAAAGAAACTTCTTAGTATAGAGTATTCTCCGTATAAAGTCCTGTTTTTACTGCATTTTTACAGTCTTTTACCATTAAAATTACAATAATTTTTTACAGTGTACAACAAGATTTCATTAACTAACGATGAACAATACTTCTAGTTAATGTTCATTTTCTAAATTTACTAATACATTATTAAAATCAAAAGTTGTAGACTATCTGTTTGTTACGATCTTTTTAAAGTCTAGGAGATGTTACGCAACACTTGTTTTATTAGTACTGCTGATGGATGAGTACGGTGGAAAGGAAACCATGACAGACTCAACTTGAAGAGAAACAAACTGGATTTTTATTGTCACAAAGCCGAAGCCACTAGTTCCAGTTTGGATGATAAATGAGTGCGCTATTTACAATGTTTAAAGATACAAATAATAAACAAATGATAGGAAAGAGAACCAAAAAGTGGCGCCAAAGAAAAGAACAGAATATAACAAAACAAGCCTTATACTAAACCTAAACCTAACCAAAGAAAAAGGTGAAAAGAAAACCGAATTCTTCGGTGCATCCGGCACCTAAATAAGCTAACTACTAAAACAAAACATACACAGAGTGGCGCTCACTCCTAACCTAGTGTATCTAACAAATAAACACTACGGGCATTATGTATACCGCGGCATACTGACCTGTCGTTCTCTTTCCCAGAGAGAGTCGAATTACAGGACCCCACAGCGTCAAACTGGGATACACATTGAAACTATGGTCTCTAATACTAGAACATAATAAATACTAAGGTACATATAAACAGAGCATACAGCACCCAACTCATTCCACTACAAAGAGCCAGTCATTACTATATGAATCTCAAGTTACATTCTTAGTAACCTCAAAAACGCTACACGAGCTCATGGACGCTTTCGAGAGAGAGAGAGAGAGATCGAATGAATGAAAACGCCATCCTTTTGAACCCAGCTGGACAACTCTAATTGGCTCCCGGGCGCCGCCCCGATGATGAGTGACATCCCGCCAGGCCAGTCACAGCAGCCTGCGAGCCGAGAGTGAGCTAGAAACAGAAAAAGATAATGAGCATATACTATCAACACGTGCGAAGTATACCAGCGTGCACAGACTAGTGAAAACAAAACAAACCCCACGTGGAACGTAACACTGTTAAAGTCGCCTGTAGTCCATCATTTTATCATCTTTGATCACCAAAATGACATATTTAAAAGTTTTTTCCTTGAAAAAAAATTCTTCATGCCTTAAAATAGCTTGAATGTAACTCTTGCCTCATTTAGTATGCGTGGTTCTATGAATATGCAAATGAGCCCCGCCTCCACTCACTCACTCAGCTCAGAGATCCACTCGTTGACGATCACACGTTGATCTGATTGGTTACAAGGTAGTTTGTGATGTCAGAAACACCAGCGATTTCAAAGCGTGTTTTTGAGACTGTCTTTGGTTCACTGCAGTTTTAAGGAGAAAATACTCAGCAATGCTGTCGACTTATGAATTTACACATGGTTTGTCTTAAAACATATTAAAAACACCACATAGACATACAAACAACATTAAAATTTTCTTTTCCTTAGTTTTCATAAGCTGTAAGCCATAATCATCAAAATTATAACTTTTGCACGATATTCTAATTTTTCGAGTTTCATCTGTATTTTTTTTATTAACTAACTAACAGATTAATAACTGAAACAGACTCGTTTTCTGATTGCATGAGCCTCATCTGATGCTGTTGTGAAATGGTGAATAAACACACCGTGATGCCTTATTTCAGTCCTATATAAATGCAGTAAAGTTGCTTTTTTTTCCTATCCTTTTTTCCTCATTCATCATGTTTTGTGCTCATTATTCTCACATGTAACATAAAACAGTCCTGGCCAGTTTAAATGGTTACAGACTCGCCCCTGTACTGCAGACAAACCGGTTTCCTTGTTGAAGAGAGAGCAAAAAATATGCATGAAAGATTCAACAGGAACCAAATGCAGGAGACGTGACATAAGAGCATAGATCCTGATGACGGACTGCTCAATTTATGATCCATGTTTCTCAAATCATTTCTGTACATTCACAAGAACTTGTGCACAAGCACACAAGACACTTTCCATGATGTGTGTGTGTGTGTGTGTGTGTGTGTGTGTCTTGTGGAATGTAACTGGGGTGTTAGGGTAACAGGACTGAGTGATAACCCGGGGACACGACTAAAATGTGTACATTTTAAAGCATAGATTGTATATAAAGTCACACAACAATGCAAAAAAATAAGATTTCTGAAGGATTTTAATCATTATATTTCATCATGGTAAAGTTTAGAGATACAGTAGAGACTGGGGACATGATGCAACAAATGCTATTTTTTTGGTGTTCTAGGTAGTTTTTATTAATTATAAATCATAATTTTAATTCAATCTGCAGTTAGCTTAATGTGTGGGACACTTTGCTTAATAATAAAATGTATTTTAGAGTTCATTTTCATGCATTTTTATACATATAATGTCCTGGGGACAGAAATGTCACCCATTCGGTGTAATTTAACGCGAGCTGTTACATATTTTCTATGATGTGCGAATCTCTGAAAATGTTGTTACTTTTTTACAGTTTTTGCAGTTTATTCATTGTTTTTCTGTTAAAGCAACTAAATAGCTTACAATACATTTTAAATATTATATTGTTGAAAATGTATTGGTTTTATATTTGTTAGGTAGTAGTACAAATATTTTCTCACATCAGTCAATGCACAGCAGGTTTTCACTCTGACTTATCACATATACTGTGACAACATGCCCCGCCCAAGGTCAACTGGTAATCATGATGGAAAGTTTTTTTTTTTTTTTTTACAAAAGTGACTTTTCAAAATAAACCCACCTTGAGGAATATTCGCCCTGGCACGCCTTTATTTAGGCTGCTGTACAACACACCATATATTCAACATCTTGTAAAATGTTGTTTTTTTTAAGTGCATTTTTATAGTGCATTTGTTTATAACACAATTCACATCTCTTGATAAGGCTGGGGGAAAGTATACATGGAGAGTAAACAGTAGGGCGTTTTCTATAGGGATATTAGCAGATAAGTATTTGTATAACTTCTCAAACTTTAACAAAAGCATTATACTAACTTAACCTACATAATAAGACACATGAAGCTGGCACTTATATTTCTCATGTCTGAATATATTGCCAGATAAAATGCGGGGCTTTAGGAGCAGAAACAGATACTTCCTTAAACGCACACCTGACTTGGACACCTGGACGCGACAATTACTAACGTTTAACTAATGAATATGCAATTTTATGGCCCAATCACACCACCTAATTAATATGCATGACCAAATGCTTCCGCGTTGAGGGATTGCTCCATTCGCTAACTAACTCGCTTACCTTCTGCATTCCAGCCAATCAGACATTCGGACTGAGGTGACGTCATGTCACCTAATTAATATTCATGAGACTGCGTATCTTTTTTTTTTTTTGTAACTGCGTATCGCTCAGCTAAAAGCGCAAATCTTTCCTAAACGTCGATCAGAGAGTGTAATAACTCAAACTGCTTCATCATGGATTTCGATCTGAACGCAGGTAAAATGCTGCACAGCTTATTTAACATTTTACCTTTAATTAAGAAGCACTAGTTGAATATAGGTAGCCTAATTTTAACGATTTCAGAGTGAAACTAATGTTTTTTTTAATCTACTCTTTCTCTTTTTTTCCAGCTGTTGGAGATGACGAGGTGAAAAAGTCAGAGGGAAAACAAGTGGAGGGAATCTTTGGGTTTGGAAAGAAGGATAAAGACAAAAGCAAAGACAAGGTATAAACACGTTTATTCATATCAATCTAAATCTATCGAAACGCCAGTATCCACAAGAGATATTTGTGTTGTGATTGTAGTGTTGTTGTCGTCACAGAAATCACATTTCCTCGTGTTATACAACACACAGGACAAGTAAAGTGTTGATTTTGAACATCAGTTAGCCCTGGATAATTTTGCATATGGAAATAATGTTACAGATATTAAGAATTTGAACAATAGCCACACCAACTTCCTTATTAAATATGAAATATGAGCAGTACGACGTGCAGTAATGGATGTAAATGCTGGTTTATGAGAATGACATTAGTTTTATTCAGTAATATTATTTTACATTTTGTCTCAGAGTGATTCCAAGGGTAAGGATAAAGATAAGGACAAGCACAAAGACAAAGGAGAACATAAAGACAAAGGAGAACATAAAGATAAAGACAAACACAAGGACAAAGGAGAACATAAAGACAAAGACAAGAAGAAGAAGAAGGACAAGGATCACAAGAAGAAGGACGGCCACAAGTCCTCCTCCTCCAGTGATTCGGTAATCTTTGTGCTTTTTATCACACTTTAAATGCTGTATTAATGCACACAGGTATTGCTATGAAGAGGAAAGTTAGGATTGGGACTTTGGGAGTGACTTGTTTTCCATTAAATCGGCAATAAATGAAGTCAGTGGACAGAGTGCAGATTGACATAATGACCCAACGGCCTCAGGGCTGGGCTGGTTAAACAGGTTGATCTTGAGGTGTGGTCCACTAATGCAACTGTACACTGTAAAGATGCACTATCTAGGGCGGGTGCTTTTATTCTTTAGGGTCTCCTGGAAAGATTTGCTGTGATTCGTTCCCGCCCCACACAACATTCCAGCCGTTGCGTCACTTATCGCACAGATATCACACATTCTGACACACACCCACATAGTTTCCAAAATAACCTTTATTCACACAGAGAGAGATGAGATCTGTGAGTAAACACACTGAAAGATGTGCTTAACCTGTTTCGTGAGTATAGATTATTTGAATAAAACAAGCTATATGTAAATATGTATATGAGCAGCATGCTTTGCTGATTTGATTAAATAAATCAGTAAAAAAAAATGGTAAAATAAGTAGGCTATATTTATAGAGAAACATGTAATATGCAGTGGCTCCTAAAAGTATTTAGATAATTTAGTCTTTACTAATGTATTTCCTAATGCAGGTGGAGTTTGTGATCGTGGATATTTAATCTAATCACAATGATCATTTGACTGCAATTATTTTTCCACATTTTGCCAATAAAAAACACTGTTGTGAAAGACATAAAGACAGTCAAAGGTCCTCCTTCATACGAAATGAAGGGTTTATTCAGACTGCTATATTATATTTAGTGCTGTAAACAACATAATATTAAAAAAAAATATATAATATATATTTTTAAATATAATATATATATATATATCTATATCTCCTTTGAGAATATTATAATATATTTAGTGTTGTAAAATCGATTAATCACATCTAACATAAAAGATTGTATGACACGCATATATACATGCATACACATGCATATATATATTATATATTTGCAAACTTTTGTTTTATCTGATTTATCACGATTAATTGATTTTACTTCACTAATTTATATTAAATCATATTATATTATATCCTTTATAATCTAGTTTGCAACTCTAAGATTTAAATGTTTTCTAAATATAACTAGATTTAAATGAAAGAAAGTCCAGAGAGAGAAACTGTCCACTACTGAAGATCAAACTCTTGCAGTGAATATTGAGTCTGAAACTCTCAGTATTTCGAGTCATGAGGCTTTTATCACCTGTGAGAGATTATTAAATCTGTGTGATAGAAACATGCTTTTATCACGAGCACACGTGTGTGTGTGTGTGTGTGTGTGTGTGTGTGTGTGTGTGTGCTGAACGCAGCATCAGATATGATGAATAATAAATACCACACCCATCATGAAATGCATCCAATGACACTTTAACCATGTATTTCACATTTTGTATACCATATTCAGATATTCTAATCCATATTCATTTATAGGACAAAATTGGTTTACATTGAATACAATTACAATGGAAGTCTATGGGTAAAGACACTGCATCGGAATAAATACTAAAATTGCAAAACATGATCGCACTTTAAATCTCCATCCACTTCCTTTAATATAAATGGAAAGCAGAAGCTCTGACGTTTTGCCTTTCACTACTCTTGTGTCGAACTGAGTCACATTGAGCTGTTGGACACATAATATTCAAACGTTTTCACATGTATGTTTAATTTTAAGGACTTTTAATAATCTGAAGGTTGATGTTTGTCTCTTTTTTTTGTTGTTGGTAGGACTAAAAGCAAGACTGAAGATTCATCAGATGCCTCCAGAAACATAATATAAAATTCTTTATAATAGGATTTTTCTATAAGATGCAGATGCAGAGCTGTAAGTCCACTTTTCCACAAGGTGGCGCTACTTACATATTCAATGTTGCCTATAATGAAACACTGGGATAAAACAGAGTTTTGTACTATTTTGTGTAAAATTGTTTGCTGGTTTAATAAATTTTAGTGTCTGAAATTGTTTTCATCCATTTTGTCTTATAGGAACTCTGTGTTTGTTGGTTATTATTGGTTTGATGTTTAAGTGTAGCATATATTTATGTGTGTATAATGTGACTTTATAATGCACAGAAACTCCTGAACCCTACAGAAGAACACCAAATACAAATATTCAGCACAAGTTCATTTTAGCACATTGATACACTACCAGTCGAAAGTTTTGGAGTTTTGCATTTATTTTATTTAAAACAGTAATATTGTTAAAAATGACTATTTAAAATAACAGTTTTCTATTTGAATATATAGTAAACTGTAATTTATTCCTGAGATCAAAGCTGAATTTTCAGCATCATTACTCCAGTCTTCAGTGTCACATGATCCTTCAGAAATCACTATAATATGATGATCTGATGATCAAGAAACATTTATGATTATTATCGATGTTGAAAACAGTTATTTACATTATTTTTCAGGATTCTTTGATGAATAGAAAGTTCTAAAGAACAGCATTTATTTGAAATACAATCTTTTATAACATTATAAATGTATTTACTGTCACTTGATCAATTTAATTCCTCCTTGATGAATAAAAGTATTGATTTCTTTTATTTTTTTTCCCCCAAAAATAAAAATTCTTGCTGACCCCAAACTTTTGAACGGTAGTGTTTAATGTTACAAAAGCTTTCTATTTATCAAAGAATCCTGAAATCAAAAATGTAAATAACTGTTTTCAACATTGATAATAATCATAAATGTTTCTTGAGCATCAAATCATCATGTTATACTGATTTCTGAAGGATCATGTGACACTGCAACGCTATCTCACGACCTCACTCGTACGAATTTGTACGATTTGTCTAAACCCACGTGATGGGTAGGTTTAGGGGCGGGGTCAGGGGTAGGTCATTCGTACAAATTCATACGAATTGGGCAACTCGTAAAATATGTACGATTTAGCAAAAATCGTACTAATTCGTACGAGTGAGGTCGTATGAATTCGTACGAATTAGCCACCTCGTAAAATTCGTACGAATTGCCGTGAGATCGGGCTGGACACTGAAGACTGGAGTAATGATGCTGAAAATTCAGCTTTGATCACAGGAATAAATTACAATTATATTAAAATAGAAAATAGTCATTTTAAATTGTCATAATTAACAATATTACTGTTTTTTCTGTATTTTTAATCAAATAAATGCATCCTTGGTGAGCAGAAGAGACTTCTAATAAAAACATTAAAAATCTTACCGATCCACAACGTTTGACTGGTAGTGTATGAAACCACAATAGGACTTTATCTAATAACGTAGACAGATTAAAGAAGACTTTCACCATGAAGATGCACAAACTCAGTGATCAGATGCACAACACTGCATTATCTTTGTCCTAACAGTGCGTTTATTCAAATAGCTGGCTCATTTGAGACGGGTTTAACACAGATCTGTCTTGTTTGAGCACGGTTTGTTTGGTTATTGGTCTGTGTTTGAGCACGACATGCAGATAATTCATCTGAACAGCAGAGATGAAACACTGGAGCCTCCAAACACTGTCTTTA
>JAVALU010000277.1:115000-204259 GCA_030770095.1 Gila robusta
AAATTGCTGTGTGCCTGCGTGACGTCACAAAGTCCTGCATATACTAGGAATGTAAACAAGGTTTAAGTTTTATAAATTTGTAGACATTTTTTTAATTACACATTTGTATATTTAAAAGGAAGAGTTTATATATAAAGAAGGTTTTGGGAGCAGTTCAAGATTTGAAAGATGTTAGAGAAAGTTTGACAACAGTCATGCCCTTTTTTGTGCTACACACCAAATTTCCCATAATCCTCACATCCTGACTTTCAGTGGCTTTCAATGGTTTTCAATGTCTTACACACTCACTGACACACACTGCTGGGGTTTGATTGTATGCATATTTTGTGGCACGCAAAGTGCAGCTGTTCTGTGTGTGTGTGTGTGTGATCCGAACAACACATAGCTGGATGCTGTGAAATTGTGAGTGGGTCACGATGGACATGAAGCGGATACATGGTGGCCGAGGACTCACGGACGGGCCAGACGGCGCAGGTCTGAGAGCCGTAATCCAACCAGATTATGAAGAGCACTGCTCCACGTGACGCTCTCTGACAGTCAGATGCACGTACACACACACACACTCACACACTTTCACTGTACCATCCTCTGTGGAATTGGGGTGATGTGCATATGTTGGCCCACATGACATACAGGTATCACCCAAATAGTGTCAAACTCCAGTCATATAGTCTGGGATTGTGCATTCGTTCTCTGTCATTTAGGATGCATCTGTTGTGAAAAAGTGGTGTTCATTTATTTTTTCTTGTTTTTTTTGGAATTTCATGATCCAGAGCAGTTTAATTTATGCAAAACATTGTCTGTGTCTGAATATGCATTCATCCCTACTCTTTAGTGTGCGTGAGAAAACAATCTGCAATGTTTATTTTTAATTCAGTTGATTATGAACTGAAGTTGCATTCAGCGCAGCGACAAAAAAGTGCAAGCAACTTTGGTAACTCTTTATTTTAATTTAAAGTACATGTTGTTACTATAGTAATGACTATAAATTGTGCTTAATTACATGCAACTAACCCTAATCCTAACCATATAGTAAGTATATGTAGTTAATTATTATTATGCAGTACTTAAATGTTTAATTACACTGTAACACGAACACCTTAAAAAAAGTGTAAACTATTTTTTTTGTACATGTACAGACAAAAAAAGTTGGTTGTCGCTTGCACTTTTTGTCTGTCCCTTCCTTTCAAAATCAAACCAAACTGAATTGGCATAAAAATGCATTTCTTAAATTAACTTTGCAGATTGTTCTCTCAAGGATAGGAACAAAATATAATTATTAGGTCAAAATTTTTCTACATTGATTTTGCCTGATTAAAAGTAAAAAAAAGTGTACTGTTGTCAAACATGTTTCCTGAAATCTTGCAACCGTTTGCACAGGATTTCGTATCGATATCGGCCGATATATGATCATTTTTAATGTTATCGGCCCGATAAGAAAATTTGGCCGATATGTTAAAGCGGAAAAATAATGTGTTATTTCCTTCAGCTGACACTTCAGATGCGCACTGTTCAACATGATTGCTTGAAATATGATTAAAATCACTTCAAAAAAGGAAAATAGAGTGAAGTGCAACATGTGTAGCTCAAGACTTTCATATCGGCTACATAAAATCATAATGAGAGCATCATTATAATTGTGTGCTTGGGACATGGCTTTAATGATAAGACTTTTGTTTTCGTAATCAGGCTCCAAAAATTATATAAAAATTTGGATTTCGATTTATTGGCCGTTATCGGCGTTCAAATATAAAGAATTATCGGTATGGCCAAAATGTTAATATCTGTGCATCCCTATAGCGATGATGCTTATTCTTGCTCACATGAGGAATAGAGACATTCG
Organism: Gila robusta; assembly: GCA_030770095.1. NCBI lineage: Eukaryota > Metazoa > Chordata > Actinopteri > Cypriniformes > Leuciscidae > Gila > Gila robusta. The sequence continues at coordinate 116,844 of JAVALU010000277.1, forward strand.
TAAGTCTCTAATTTTTCTGTACCGTACACTTTGACGCTGGCCTAATTCAACCTCTACTTAACATAGTTTCTCTCTCTCTCTCTCTGTGTGTAAAGCATGTAGACGTTAAGCCGATGAGATAACAGCCCTGGATGTGTACATCTATCCAGACATGTCTCATTAATACATGCATGTTTGTGATAGCATTTGCTGGTACATCCCTCTGAGCAAATACGCAATGTTGTCATCTCTGGTGCAGGATCCATTTACAGAGCACTTCCAGGTGTTTAGTTCTGTTCAGGAGCGGCTCACTGAGTGAGATTCACTTTAAACGCGGTTGTGAAGTGTCATGAGAGCCTGTGCGACGGGTCGGGTTCAGGTTATCCCACAGAGGCCGTGGCGTTATGGATGCTGTTGTTGGAAACTGGGTTGTCTTTATATTCGGTCTTCCTGAGTTCGCTGTGTTTCCTGCGCCACTGTCACTGTCAGTTTAGAGACACGTCCTTGCACATGATCGCCGGATCTTCAGTCATTAATTTTGCATCTTCTGCCATTAGGAAAGGGCAACATGAAGGTACCTTGAGGGCATGAGAGGAAAAAATGACCATGCTACACCGAACTTTACAAAGAAAAGTAGATAGATCGATTGAGACAGAGTTATGCACTGCCAACTGACCAAGTCGTCATCAGAGGTCTGAGCTGAAATGAATGATTTGGGTTCAGTGTTTTGAAGGAGAGAGAGAAAGAAAGAGAGAGAGAGGTTTCTCTCTGCTTGAGTATCGCTCTGCCTCGGGGTTCAGGAGCCACACCAGCGAACAGATCAATTCTGCCTATTAAAGTTCATCCGAAGCCGTGCTGCACTTTTTGACCCTGAGCCGAATGCAGCTTCACTTAGAAATCGAACCAAACTGAATTTACATAAAAATTGATTTTTTTTTTTTTTTAATATAAACTGTGCAGATCGTTTTCTCAAGGATAGGAAGAAAGTTGGTCAGGTTAAAATTAGGTTAGATTTTTTCCCCCACAATATATATTCTTTCTTTTTTATTGTAATATAAATATATTTGATTTATTATGTAATTGTGATTTCCAATCATAAAATCTGTTGGAAATTTCTATGGCGAATAATGTATTGTAAACTGGATTTTCACTGGCTCTTTCTGGGTGCAGTTTCTATAAAATTATTTTTAAGAAACTTCAAGTTTAAGTAAATCAAAATAGTTACTAGAAAAGTTCATTGGTCAGACATTGTGGGAACTAGTGTTAGTATTATTTTTTATATACTATTACAATATTTAGCTTTTATTTTATATTTTCATTTGAAGTTTTGTTAGGTGCTTTTATCATTTTTATTCTATTTAGGTTTAATTTATTTTATTTCAGTTTTAGGTTTGGTAATATAGTACTTCCACTTATTTTTTTTCAGTTAACGAAGTTTATTCTAAAATTGTATTGTATTTTATTTCAGCTTTTTCTAATAACAAAAAAAAATATTTTTTTTTTTAGTTAACAATAACAACAATGGTTAGAGCATCTCTTGATTAGGAACTATTTAAATATGCAGTGATCTTATCAACTTAAACATAAAGAAAGTTTTTTTCTTTAGTCACTTTTTTGGCACTAAGTAAAAGCTCCAAATATGGCCATATTTAAAAAAAAAAAAATTAATTTTGTGAACTTTCCCCTTATTCTTTTGTGTTTGAACAAAAGTGAGTGGTCAAAATGATAATGCTTTTTCCCTTGATTTCCTTTTTCCCGCTGAAAAGCGGAGCAGCTGGAATATGCAGAGGACAGATGGAAGTTTCCACCTCGATTATCTTCAGCTAAAAATATCCGCTCAAAAATTAAACGACCATTGGGACTGCTAGCAAAGTGCCTGAGAGAGAGAGAGAGAGAGAGAGAGAGAGAGAGAGAGAGAGACGGGATAGGACGCCTGCCATCCTTGGGTTTGGAGATGAGGAATGAATAAATGATACGAGATTTTTGAGCGAGATGGAGAGTCACCTTCAAGAGACGTGAGGTCAGCGGTGGGATAAAGGTCTAACCACGACACACACATCTCACTAGAGTCCAGCTAAAACACCTCTGGCTAGATCAGGGCTTCTCAACCGGTGGGTCGTGACCCAAAAAAGATTGTGGATTGCAAAAGAAATAAGACGCAATGATCTGTTTTTATAACACAATGATTAAGATTTGTGAGTTTACTATGGCTGTAAATGAACTGGCTTTCGAGTGGAGTAGCTCTCTCTGGAGATGATAACACTTCTCCTTTGAGTCGTGTCTTTTAAAGAAAACTGTTCTTTCAGGAACTGGGCCGATCAGAGACACAGATATTCAGTGATTCCAGAGCACTTTATTCTTTTTCCTCTTCTTCTTCCTTTGTACTTTTAGGCCTATATCTCCAAGAGCTGGTCCTCCAGGTGTACAACCTGGTTTAGAGATTCAAGTCTATTTCAAGTCAAAGTTTTTGGGAAAAGCTCTCTTCTAGTTCTAATAAGAGCTACAAAATTGGGTTTTTGTGGTGATGCGATAAAATAAGCATTTTTGGTTCCCCTAAGAGCCTTTCAGTTAGGTTTTGTGCACTGGGTATTTATAGGAACTAGCCACCAAAAATGGTGAAAAAAAAAGATTGTGGTTTGCAAAAGAAATAGGACGCAATGATCTGTTTTTATAACACAATGATTAATATTTGTGATGGCACTTGAGTTTACTATGGCTGTAAATGAACTGGCTTTCGAGTGGAGTAGCTCTCTCTGGAGATGATAACACACTTCTCCTTTGAGTCGCGTCTTTTAAAGAAAACCGTTCTTTCAGGAACTGGGCCGATCAGAGACTCAGATGTTCAGTGATTCCAGAGCACTTTATTCTTTTTCCTCTTCTTCTTCCTTTGTAGTTGTATATCTCCTCCAGGTGTACAACCTGGTCTCAGACTAAAATGTTAGAGTCGACAGAGATTCAAGTCTGTTTCAAGTCAAAGTTCTTGTGGAAAACTCTTCTACTTCTAATAAGGGTTACAAAAATAGGTTTTGTTTTCGTAGTGATGCGATAAGAAGCATTTTTGGTTTCCCAAAGAGCCTTTCAGTTGGGGTTTTCGCACTGGGTAACCCACTTCTAGCCAAAATAACCTTGAATATGGTTAGGCTACATGTCATTTTTTGCCAAAATAACTTTCTAGATATATGTAAGCAAAGTAAACAGTGATTACTAGGTGTTTCATTTCTTTGACATGCTCTATGCTATTTTGCCCACTTATTGTCAAAACTGATTCATTGTAGTTTTTGGCCAGGTAACGCATGAGATGGTTGATATCCCATCATGTTACCAATGTCAATAATATCTACAAGATATCAGTGTCATTTCATGACATGGTCATGGTCAATCTGTAGTCACGATTTAGCCATTAAACGACTATTAGACGTCTTTTAATTGCAAAATTGCTTGCTGGGTAGTTATAGGAAATAGCCACCAAAAATGGTTCTGCTTGGCATTTTGGATCCTTTTATTTTTAAGAGCAAACATCTGATAATAGTGAAGCAGTGTTTGTTCTCAGAGACGAATCTCCAAGACGTCTTTTCGAGACATCTGTCTGTGACATCACTCAGCTTATGGAATTCCTGTAATTCCAGAGGATTAAGAATGTTCGACGTTGGAAGCTTTATTTAAATATTTGAAACACTGACAACGTGACAGTGCAATTTTTTTAGAACGATGTCTTGTATACCCAGTTTTAATATGCAGAGACAAAATAATAATCCACTAGACGTGACTGAAATTAAACATTGTTCTGTGTGTTTGAGGACACAGCTGCATTTGCCTTTTGGGACCCGATTATCTGTTTGACTGACCATTGGAAGACTAGTGAAGAGATTGGGAAAAATGTTTGAAAACAATTATAATTTTTGCAATACTGTTTTGTAAGGGGGTGTAACTATACCCTCATGTCACGATTCGAAACATATCACGATAGTGAACTCACGATACAATATTATTGCAATACTTTCAAGTAGTGCTGCACGATTAATCACATCGCAATCATGATGTCAAGCCTATGCGATTATATGACACAAAATGCTGCGATTTTATTTGCGAGTGTGGACATGACAACCCATTCTCTCTGAGAGCTGTTTGCACATTTTCTACACCGCTAATAAAAGAAGAGCAGTCAGTGTGGCGCGTGAACTGGTGGCCAGAAATAATTATTAGGGATGCACCGAATATTCGTCCACTGAAAATTTTCAAAAGTGCATTTTCTGTTTTCGGCCGAAAGACTTTTATCACCGAAACAATACAGCCGAAATGTTGTGATGACGCAAACAAAAACCGCGACCTGCACGTGCTTGTCTGAAGCAACATGTCTGCGGTGTGGACGTATTTCAGTATATCTGAGAAAGACCCACGGACAGCGATTTGCAAAACATGTAATGCCGAAATTTCAATAGGAGGTGCATCTGCAAAGACTTTCTCCACGTCGGGTTTAATTCATCACCTGAAATCCAAACATTCTGATCGCTACGCTGAATATGAGAGGAACGCGGCACAGAAAAGGAAAATGCCTCCGAGCACGCCCACTCCGTCTGTGGCGGACGTTTTTGAAAATCCAATCCAATCCACTTTATTTCTATAGCACATTTTACAAACACAAAGTTACCAAAGTGCTGCACAGAAGACTCAAAACATACAAAACAATGAATATACAAAATTTTTTAAATTTTTTAAATCAGGTTTAAAAATTTAAAAAAAGATAAAATGCATAAACAGTAAAACAATCAAAGACATCAGAGGACCACACAACTCACGCGGAGTTAAAAGCCAAAGCATAAAAATGTGTCTTTAGACAAGACTTAAAACACTCAACTGTAGGAGCTGTTCGGACATGGAGGGGCAGAGCGTTCCAGAGTTTAGGTCCAACCACAGAAAAAGCCCTGTCCCCCCGAGTTTTAAGTCTTGACTTGGGGACCGCAAGCTGGAGCTGGCCCTCTGACCTCAGTGACCGCGCTGGCGTATAAATTTGGATGAGGTCCGAAATATATATTGGGGCCAGTCCATTCACAGCTTTAAAAACAAACAATAAAATCTTAAAATCAATCCTAAAACGAACAGGAAGCCAGTGCAATGAGGCGAGAATTGGAGTTATGTGTGTGCGCTTTTTGGTTCCTGTTAAAAGACGTGCTGCAGAATTTTGGACTAACCGTAAGCGTGAAAGTGCGTTATGATTTATACCAATATAGGTATATAGGCAAGAAAAGGCAAGGAAGTTTCCTACAGAGAAAAATTTAAAATGCACTTGACCTAAATGCACTTTGTTTTATGAGAGAACATTTAATTTTAAAACCTTTCTGCAGGCCAGTAGGCCTGTACATTATTATTTAATGTACACATGAGTGGGGTCAAGTTAAACATTTTAGTTTGAATTTTATTTTATACTGTGCATTGTTGCAATGTGCTAAATAAATATTTGCATAATTTGTAATTGATTTATTCTTTGAAACTTTAATATTAATTTATGCAATTGCAATGCCTTGATTTTAGTAAAGTTAGTACACAGTCATAGCCATAAATGCAATGGTACTAATAATTGGCATAATTTCTTTCGGTGTTTCGGTTTTCGGTTTCGGCCAAGAATTTTCATTTCGGTGCATCCCTAATAATTATACCTGTGCTATATGGCGATATTCTGGCTATAAGATAACCGACACTGAGCAGAGAGAGCAGGGCTGCCATCTCTCACTCATTCAGTGTGAGACTCACGCAATCGACACTTTTCACACGCTCTCACGGCACACATTTATTTCCTAACGCAAAGAAAATTGCGTGGATTCCATGGATTCTGTCAACTTTATTACGAAATTCAAACAATAGCGTTTTGGCGCATGTAAATGTGACGTGATCGTGGTCGTGAACCGAACATATCTTACTCTTTACTAGTTAATAGTAAATAAACACGAATGAACAATAGGTGTGTTGAAAGATACAGTACAACTTAACGAAATGTTTATGCCTCGTACATAATATCGATCAATCAGTGTTTTTTAACCGTGGACAGAGGTCAATAAAACCGCTGGAGAACAATAGGCTATGTCACATAACGTTTCATTACCTCAGGAAAGCCATTTGATAACACATTAGTTGGCTAGACAAAATATATATAGAGAGGAGTATTTTGCTAAATATGTGCACTATATTAAATATTTATTAAAATGTTACTTATATCATTAAAATATTGTTAGGTTGTTATTATAGGCTAGGAAAAACCAAATTATATTTAATTTGAGTTGTTATTTTTAACCTTGAATAATAATACCAGCTGACAGGGCTCTCTGTATGTTTACAGCATTATGTGAGATTTCTTTTTTTTAGAAAAATTAACATATATCTACTGTACCTAATATTTATCCAAATGAATCGATATTTAATCAAGATCAGAATCAAATCACAAGATCAAGCAATAATAAAAACAGTAGCCTACCAGTCATTGTACCATGTAAACATTGTAACATATTGTCACTAAACTTAACAAAATTCTGTTTAGTTACCAAATGTTTTGACAATCACAATGTCTGGGCAGAATGTTCAACATATCTTATTTTCATGAGCATACAAATGTTCTTATTTATTGTTCTATTTATTTTATACTATTGTACTATTGAGACAATAACAAGTTTGCAGTAATGCAAAGATGTCATTATTTAATTCTGTTTATTTTAATTGAGAAATACACATCTCAGCATTAACACTAATCTGTGTGTGCATTTTCCTTGAGAATTAAGCAAGTTGACTCATGAAACCATTATTATTATATCGCAAATGCGTTATTGACCTCAATAATCGCAATATGACATTTTCCCCAAATCCTGCAGCCCTACTTTCAAGACTCTCTGTGGTCATTAAAAATCCCAGGATGTCCTTCGAAAAAGAGTAGGGGTTTAACCCAGGCATCCTGGCCAAATTTGCCCATTGGCCTCAGTCCATCATGGCCTCCTAATCATCCCCATATACTGATTGGCTTCATCACTGTCTCCACCAGTAAGCTGGTGTGTGTGTGTGTGTGTGTGTGTGTGTGTGTGTGTGTGTGTTGGGCGTTCTGGCGCACCATGGCTGCCGTCGCCTCATCCAGGTGGAGCTGCACATTAGTGGTGGATGAGGAGATTCCCCCTTCCATGTAAAGCGCTTTGAGTATCCAGAAAAAGAGCTATATAAATGTAACAAAATATTTATTATTTTATTATTTAAGACATATGATGAAAGGTTAAGAGGTTACAAAAAAATGTACTGTTGATTAAAATGCTAAATTTGGTGTTACATTGTGTGTGTAAATGAATAGGCTCGGACTTGGTGCTGGAAACCCAATGAACCGGACAATAGAGACTCCAGAATAACAATATTCATGATTCTGAAGCGGAAAATACAGAATTATTTTAGATGAATATGCTTGCTGTTACTGACTAAATATATTTAAAATAATGTAGGTCACTTTTACTGGTACCATCAGACATTTAACATTATCAGGACCCACAAATATTCCCCCATTGCATTATTATACATTATATTCAACATTATATATAGTAGTTTAATGTAGTACTGACACTAAAACTCTGTAAACTTCATTTTTTCACAATTACTTATTTATTGCACAATTTATGCACCATACTTATTGTCACTATCCACGAAACATATTGATGCATTTTTGTATTGCGATATATTGTTACACCCCTCCTCTTTTGGTGATGATGTAAGCAGTGTTAGTTTTAAGATCTGTTAACATTGCATTTGATTCCATTTTAGATTTGATTTAAGCAAGTCAAAATATTCTGTGTGCAAGAAAACACACACACTCCAGATATTGTTTGTAGTCACTCACGAGTGATTCTGTGGATGTGATCGCAGAGACTGATATAAATCAATAGGTCAGAGGTGTGTGTTAGTAATAGTGTGTGTGCTGTAATGCTGCTAGCACCACAGTCCAGTAATTCTGGACCTTCCTATCTCGTTTCTCATTTTCTCGTTTGCAACCGTCATTAATGTCCAATTTTTTCTCTGTGTTTTTGTTATATTGGATTTTGCTTCTCAGCAAGAGCAAAAAAAAATCCTTCTTTAGAGGATTTGCAGTAAAACAAAATTCACCTTTGGATAAAAGCCAACAAGATTTTTTACATGTTCTAAACAAAATATGAGTGATTTTTCCCATGCAAAAATCTCCACAATTTTAAGGATTTATACATGCATGCAAGCTGTTCTGATATTTAAATATGGCTATGATTCATGTGATTTCTGCAAATCGGTGGATATGCATTTTAATTTAGCCCGTCTGCCATTTTTGTTCAGGCCAATTATATAATTGTTTATTAGGCTCAAATGTGAAGTTTATAATTTTTTTGAACTGTTTTTTTTATTTATCAAAACTGAACTGTAAAGTTGTTACTTTATTCTGTTACCAAAAACATGTAGTTCTATTATCAGAATTTTCTGAAACAACATCAACTGCTGATACCAAGAATTTTTTTAAACAAAATACCTCGGTTATGTTGTTTTTGTAAATGTATCATGTAAATTCACAGAACAATTCAATGCACTTAGAAAAATAGTTCAATGTGGTTCTGTATAGAACTCTAGGGTTCTGACTCAATTTTTAAAGAACTCTTTATACCAAAAAGGTTCTATATAAGGAGAAATGTCTTAAACAATTGCTTACGTTCATGTTTAATGTGTTATTTAAAAGTTTTCTAGTGATAGGGCGTGTTTACAAGCTGTTTAATTAATAAAATTGAATTAAAATAAAACATTTATTAAAACTAAATGAATTAATGTAAACTAAATCAATAAAATGATCCCATAATGGAAGCTTCTATATATGAGGTGCTGGACGGAACCCTTGAAGATTCCATATAGAACCTTTTCTTCGAAGATTGTAGCTTCTTAAATAAATATTCAATCCAATTCAAGTCACTAAAGGTCATGTTTCAATTCTTCACTGTCTGTGTTTCTTTGAGCTTTAAAATAACAGCAGATGTATGGCGACGCTTGAGCAAAGAACAGGGTCATTTTCTGCCCATCTTGTCTTGCTTTAGTATTTACACCTTCTCTCTTTATCACAGGGAATCAATATCTGACCACAGAGCACACTTGCTGTGGGCAGTTAACATGAACACTGTGTTACAGTCTAGATCTAATCAATAGCAGTTACTGATTTAAATAGATCATTAGTGCAGGTGGACGTGTGTCTGTTCAGTTGTTTTGTTGAGGCTCTGGAGAAGAATGGTCTTTTCTTTTCTGGGCTTGAGCTTTTACAGAAGCTTTTCTTGCAACCCTCTTTGGCAATAGAATCACAATTGGCTAGTACATTTTTTTTGGTTACTCACCAGACTGATATACTATTTTATAACCTATATATATATATATATATATATATATATATACACAGTATATATATAATTACACCAAATCAGCTTATCTTTGTAAAATGGCACAGCTTTTTAAATATCTAAATGTACTCTCTTAAAATTAGTCAATCAAGCATTATATTATGATAATCAAGCATTATTTAATGATATAACTTTAGTAATTAGAACTAAAACTTGATAATCATGCATGAATATTTGCATATTTGTCATTTTAACTGAACTTAGGACTGGTGGTGGTGCTTAACATATTTTTGGTCCTTCAGTGTTTCTGTAAAAAAAAAAAATAAAAAAAAAATATAGTAATTCATAATAGTAATTATTATTAAAAGATAATAATTTTACTACTAATTCTACTACTAATAATGACAATAAACTACACATGAGCTGCTGGGTTCATGAATATTAATCACGTTGTCAGCGTTCGCTCAAACTGATTTGCTGAAATTAAAACAGGGATGAGTGCCATCCAATGAGATTGCCGTTCACGCATAAGCCCCGCCCACTACCGGAAAAACCGGGATATGGAAGCTGAATAATTCCAGATGAACTCTGAACGTTATTTTGACAGGAAAATGCAAACAAGACTATCATTTATGTAGCGCGTCGATTTTGCTTGGTATGTCAGACTCTCTATCTCTCTCTCTCTCTCTCGCTTTGCGTGTGTGTGAGAAATGCGACGGCGAGTCGTGCGTAGAGTAAAATGTACAAGTGAGTAAAATCTAAGAATTTATTAGCCAATGGCTAATGATAGACATTATTTAGTCGCCCAGAGTGAAATTTACTCGCATATGCGAGTGATTTACTTGCATTTGTAGAGGGTTGTCTTGGAAGAATCGTATAAGATGTTTGAATTCATAACGAAATCTCTTTTAATAGCAGATTTTGGTAAATTGGCAAAGTGAGCACAGTTTGAGAGGCATTGTTTGGATCTCTTTAGGGAAACATGAGATTACCAAGGTTATTTTTTCAGCAGAAGCATTTTAAGAGACCATTTTTCTATTATACTGCGCTAATTTTGTTCTAGTGTTCTTCTAAACACGCACTTGAGACAAAAATCTTCTGTATGCGATTTCGAACGCAGCCATTTAGTTCCTGAATGAATCAATGTATTTAAACAAATCGGTTGAATGAATGATTCACTGACTCACAAGTATTGATAGTCACTTGTTTCGTTCCTGAATCATTTGGTGTATTTGAACAAATCGTTATAATGTATGATTTATTGACTCACTTTTAATGATAGTCACTTGTTTCGTTCCTGAATGAATCAGTGTGTTTGAACGAATTGGTTGAATGAATGATTCACTGACTCACTTGTTTTGTTCCTGAATGAATCAGTGTATTAGAATGAAGCATTCGAGTAATTCAGAGACAGTAGCTTATCTCATTCCTTAATGAATTAGCATTTTTGAATGAATCATTTGAATGCATGAATCAATGAATCACTCATAAAGACAGTTGCTTATCTCATTCTTTAATGAATTAGCATTTTTGAATGAATCATTTGGATGCATGAATCAATGAATCACTCATAAAGACAGTGGTTTATCTCATTCCTTATTGAATTAGGATTTTTGAATTAATCATTTGGATACTTGAATCAATGAATCACTCATAAAGACAGTGGTTTATCTCATTTCTTATTGAATTAGGATTTTTGAATGAATCATTTGGATACTTGAATCAATGAATCACTCATAAAGACAGTGGCTTATCTAATTCCTTAATGAATTAGCATTTTTGAATGAATCATTCAACGAATGCATGAATCAATTAATCACTCATAAAGACTTGTCACCACTTACAACAATGTAATCTGCAGAAAGAGTCACTGAAAAAAAAAACATCACTAATTTACTGACCTACCAACTAACTGTTGTTAGTAAATATCTATTATGAATATTTTCTTTCAGTTTTTACATCATATGAGTTTTCTTCTATTGTTCTTCTAAACAAACATGCTTGAGAGAAAAATCTACTGTACACCTGTTTGTGTGTTCGGGTGGAGTCAGAACATCTCTGAACATCTGCAGGTCGAATAACCTGTCGATTTATGCAGAGAAAGATTCATACCTCTCATTTCTCTCCACCATATGGAAATCTTGAACAGCAGAAGTTCATCTGTCCTGTCAAATCTGTCGCTCCCTCTTCAGTCTGTTCATTCTGTCACAGGAAGAACGGATGCTGGGTATGCGGGAACCGGATGGCTCATTTCTTACTGAAGACGTTTTGAGATTGCAGCTGAGGCTTTATGTCTGGTTGATAGAATATCTTAAATTAATTTCAACTCGAAAGAGAAAGAATAGCCGGAGTGATTTTGCTTATAGTCACCAGTATGACTGGTTTATTTTATAAGTCTAGTAGTTAACTTATAATATTAGTTGAGATTTCTTGCACAAAAAATAGGCAGTAATTAAACTGACGGAAGATTCGTTATCCTTATAAAAGTGTGAATGGGTTGAATGAATAAATCATTGACTCACTCATAATGAATGATTCAATGACTCATTTGTTGTGATAGTCGGTTGTTTTCTTCATGAATTAATCAGTGTCTTAGAATGAATTCTTTGAGTGATTCAGTGACTCACTCATAATGATTGTTACTTATTTAGTTCCTGAACGAATCAATGTGTTTAAGCAAATTGGTTGAACGAATGATTCACTGGCTCACTCGTAATGATAGTCACTTGTTTCATTCCTGAATCATTCAGTGTATTTGAACAAATCGTTAGAATGAATGATTCATTGACTCACTTATAATGATAGTCGTTCCTGAATGAATCAACGTGTTTGAACGAATTGGTTGAATGAATGATTCACTGACTCACTTGTTTTGTTCCTGAATGAATCAGTGTGTTAGAATGAAGCATTCGAGTGATTCAGAGACTCACTCATAAAGACAGTGGCATATCCATCGTTCCTTAATGAATTAGCATTTTTGAATTAATCATTTGAATGCATGAATCACTAATAAAAACGGTCACTTGTCACCACTTACAAACAATGTAACCTTCAGAAAGAGTCACTAAAAAACATCACTAATTCACTGACCCACTTACTAACTGTTGTTTGTAAATATCATCTATATTTTCTTTCAGTTTTTACATCATATGACTCATTTAAACAGAAAAAAAAAAAATAATTTTCGTCGATATAAACTATTAGACGTGTTCATTGCAAATAAAGCTTTAAACACAGTGAAAGCACAGGAAAGGTCTGGAATGATGTGTGTGTGTGTGTCTGTGTGTGTTTGTGTTGTAGGTCATTTGTCTTCATGTGTTCGGGAACCCATCTGTAGGACGTGGCACATCTCAAACCAACCATTTTACCAGATAATTCTCTCATGTTTCTGCCTCTGAATCGCACACATTAACGAAAAGCGTCTCACGAGGGCCGTTTGAAATGAAACGCACAACACCTCTTTGTCACGTTGACATTCCAGCTCCACAATTGAACCAAAATTGACCCGTACGAGCAGAGATCATTAAGAAGATAATGAAAGGACTAATGACACACACACACACACACACAGACATACACACACAGACAGACAGCAGATATTACTGTGTGACCCATTAGTGTGATCCTGCACAGAAAGGCTTTTTTAAGTAGATTCAGGCTATTGGAGAGGCTTTAGTGGACACGTGTGTGTGTGTGTGTAAGATAAGGATAATAGTTTGTCAAACAGGGAAATGCTCCTCTGTGTATTCGGGCCAAATCTTCCGCTAAAACAGGCTCAGCTGAGCAGATTAGTGGGCAATGATTTTATAGATTATAGATAATTTCTGGATTTGATATATATCAGACAGCACTCACATTGATCTACCGCTTTCTCTCAGTCTCTATTCATCCGTCTTTATATCATCCTGTTCTCTCTTCCTATAGACTTTTATGTCTATGTACATTAAACTAGTAATCACTAAATCTAACTATGTACTAATGACTATATTTATATGCACAGTACACTATACACTAGCATTCAAAAGTTTGGGGTTGGGAACATTTTTAAATGTTTTTGAAAGAAGTCTCTTCTGCTCATCAAGCCTGCATTTATTTGATTAAAAATACAGTAAAATCTGTAATATTGTGAAGTATATTTACAAGTTAAAATAGCTTTTTTCTATTTGAATACATTGTAAAGTGTAATTTATTCCCGTGATCAAAGCTGAATTTTCAGCATAATTACTCCAGTCTTCAGTGTCACATGATCCTTCAGAAGTATATATATAATATACATCACTAAAGCAGTATGATGCTGTTAGTGACAGATCTTTATCTTCATCTGTATTCCTCAGACTGTCCATTATACATAATTAATGCTGTTGTTTTCTCGTCGGTCATCAGACTATAAACATCATTGACAAACTACTCATCATTAATGTGAGGTATAGCGGATCTCAGTTACACTTTATTTTAAGGTGTCATTGTTACAGTGTAATTATATTGAGTAATATTAAGTTACTACATGTACTTACTATAGGGTTAGGGTAGGATTAGGGTTTGGTTGAGGGTTAGTTGCATGTAATTATGCATAATTTACTGTTATTACTATGGTAAGTACATGTAACGTGTAACAAGGACACTGTGAAATAAAGTGTTACCCAGATCTCTTTGCACTGATTGCACAGGTTCTCCTGTGACTCTTTACACGATTCTTGCTGTCAAGAAGTTGAACTCTTCTGAACTTCAGCACGTGTTTCTCTCTACGGTAAAAACGAACAGTGATGGATATATTTTTGGACTCTTTCTATTCCCAGCTCACATCCGTCTAGGAATAGCTGGATATTTCCTCGTTTTCACAGCTCCCTTGACTCAACAGTTTTTTCCCTCACTTTCTCACGTTCTTTTAAATGTGATTTGCACACTTGCTAAGAACAAACGCATATGTAAATGTCTCTCTGCGACTGATTCAAGCATGTATTAGTCCATTAATGAGCGAGTCTCTTCAACACGCCGGTTAAACAATTAAGTACAACGTCGAACATCGTCAGCCGTTCCCTGAGCTCTGACTTCAAGACATTTACAGCACACGACCGGAGCGTGAAACCTGATATTATGGTCTCTAAATACGACTCGGAGAAAAGTGTGATAAAAGCCCGACTCCCCTTCAAATGATTACACGGCCTCACTCGATGAAAATGAGCTCAATTATAATTAATCCTGATTTAAATACTGCTGCAGGAATTAATTACACATTAGCATAAGGCTGAGTTCTTTGATAGTCTGTGTGTGTAGCGTACAGAGAAAGACTGGAGATAAGCTAATATTAAATCTCAGCGTTGCACCTGATATGGACGTGCAGAAGTGGATTCGATCTTTCTGTGTTCTTGTGAAATGAGACTTTATGTTCAGATAATGTTGTTTTTTTAGGTCCAAAAATGCTTTGTTTGCACTCCAGACATTATTCTCAAATTGTTTGTTGTCTTTACTAATCGATTACTCTTACAAAGTATAAGTATACTTCATTTTATTAAGTATACTGACGTAAAGTTCAAGTATATTTTTAAGTATACTTTATGTAGTATGTACTAATATCAATGTAGTAGTATACTAGAGTAAATATATATATAGAAGTATACTGTTTCAATACTATGGACTGAATTGGCCCACTTTTTCGTGTATAAAAGTATACTTTTAAGTGTACTTTATGTGTCCGTTTTCCGTTTTTACTGCAACTATACAAGTGAACTTATAGTGATAGTTTACGAGTTACTTGTAGCACATTTTTTAGTTTATGAAAGCACACTTTGAATTATATTATCTCAGTAATCTACTAGTAAAATGAGACGTTTTCTTGAATTTAACTTAATATCATACTTATAGTATACTATTTATACTGTATATTTTTTTCTGCACTTTAAGTATACTATATATATTTCTAGGTTTTTATTTTTATTCTTAAAAAATACCTTTAACTGTACTTTAAGTAGATTTGAAGTAAATTCCAGTGGACTACACAAACAATTCAGATACTCAGAATTAGGAACATATCTATTTTCTTTATAAATCAATATTTTCAAACAATGCAAGTTTGTAAAACTATGTGAAAAAAGTATTTAATAGGCTACTCAATCAAAAGAGTAAACACAACTACAAAGTATACTTAGAATACTTAATTATACTTTTAAGTTTATCTTGATGAAAAGATTGAGACAAGTATAGGCCAAATACACTATAATATATAGTGTATATCTGACACTTGTTGTCAGTATAAGTCAAGTATACTTAAGTCTAATTTTAATTATATTTCTGAGAAGTACATAAAAAGTAGACAAAGAATGCTCTCATATTTTTAGTTTAAAAGAAGTATAATAATGGCACACTTGAGTAAACTTGTTTTTTGTTAGGGCAAACGCACCATTTCCACCTGCTGGACCATAAAGGAGTGTAAAAATCCCACAGATGCACATTAGAGGCCTGCAAAAACCCCAACTAAAACTTTTTTTCCCAGTTTTGGCCGGTTTTTATCTTTTTCAGTTTATTCATTATTCATTATCTCACTTTGCTTTTACTTAGAATATTCAATTTTATCTGAATTAAGTTCATTTTCATTTAATATTTATCCGCTGCTGCATTAAATGTTAAAGTGATCACATTAAATCGTGTTGCATTAAAAACTCAACGCCAGAAAGTGTGTATAAGGGCTGAGAATGAAACAGGAAGTGATGTCATGCAGCTCATCTTGCTTCCTGCTGAGTCCCCATTTGTCGCAGGAAGCGTTTTCGTGTTTTACTGATGGATTCATGCCCATTTCTGTGTTTTTCTCACATCATTGATTTAGACGCAGGTGTGTTTCCATTAGACGAGCATCAGCTGATTGTCATTGTGGTGAAAAATCCTGCATCATGCGAACAGAGATTGTTTTCTTCAAGATTCAAGTTTTAAAAAAGGCATATTGTCTCATGGTTTTATGTTTTGACTTTTTTTTTAATGGTTTATCAAAAGAGTTAAGTTGTGATTGATTGATTGATTGGTTGGTTGATATGTCACTGTTTTCCAGCTGTATTTACACCGTTTTATCATTGCTTTTGTTGGTAGGTTTAGTAACTTGTCATTTTGTGACATTTTCTACTCAAAATGACATATTCATACTCAAAAACAATCTATCGAATGTTACCGTCATTGTGTATTGTGTACCAAGTATTGAGGTCTCTGAGTTCGGTGCTATGGTACTTCTATTATATAGAGATTGTACAGAATACAATATATATTGTGTTATTTATTTACTTAGATGTTTCTAAGTAAAGCATACACTTTAAAAGTGTGGTTTAATTTAGTGTTATCTTGTTTGAGAAATAAGTTAATTTTGTTAAATTTACTTAACTTAGTTAAGTAGATGTTACTTAATTCTATATGTGAATTTTAAAATAATTAAGTTATATTTACTTAATTACTTTAAGTGTCAATTGAATGCCAAATGAATGTTAAGTTCATAGTAAGTAGATTTTACTTGATAATAACAGGTTAGTTGTACAGAGCAGTTGCAGTAAAATTTACTTAAAATGTGTTGGTAACACTTTTGTTGCCTTTGGCTTGCTCAGTTGGGGATATTCAAATTAATTAACCGATCATACCATTGATCAGCTCTACCAAACTTGGATGTCTTTTTTCCAGTAATAAACAAACATTGTTAAGTTGTTTTGATTGATACTGTGAAGCAGCTTTGATACAATCTGTATTGTGAAAAGCGCTATATAAATATATTTGACTTGACTTGACTTGACTTTACAATAAGGTTCGTTAGTCAACATTAGTTAATGTATTTACTAACATGAACTAACCATGAGCAATACATTTGTTACTGTATTTATTAATCTTTGTTAATGTTAGTTAATAAAATCCAGCTATTCATTGTTTGTTCATGTTAGTTCACAGTGCATTAACTAATGTTAACAACCTTTGATTTTAAAAAAACCCTCGTATTTAGTAAATGTTAAAATGAATATTAACTAAGATTAGTAAATGCTGTAGAAGTATTGTTCATTCTTAGTTCATGTTAACTAAGGTAGTTAATTAATGAACCTTATTGTAAAGTGTTACCAATGTGTTTGTGCAAACTGTTACAATGATTTTATCAAGTAAATCTTTCTTCTTCTTCTTTGTTTATTTATATACCACTGCCAAATGCAACCAAGGTTGCCCAAAGTGCTTTACATTAAAAATATAAAACATACATAGTAACAAATCTCACACCACAGACCACATTGAGATTGCCTGTTATAAGCGGTCAATGATAAATGCGCCTACAAGTTATACAGAAAATCTACAAGTAATTTTTTTCAGTGAAGGAGTAAGTTGTGCTTAACAGTGATTTTAACGCAGTAAAGGGTTGTTTTTAACTTCCTCGAGTGGCTGGTGAGAGCTCTCCTGAAACTGCCCGCTGTAAATACTGTGTCTTTCTCCTCGTACCCTCATCCATGCCAGGCCTCCTGTCCTGGAGCCGTTTCCCTGGCGATCGAGGGCCGTCTCTGTGGTTATGTGTCCCAGCGCAGCCTCTGGAGCCAGACACGGCTTGTGTGCTTTGTTCCAGTTTATTAGCATGTGAATGCATCGTTGCAGAAGAGTTTCCCAGGAACAACGGGCTCCCTGTTCCAGCGGCCCTCAGAAACTCTTCATGACGCGCTGGCCGCTGCCTTTAGGGCCCGTTTGTCATGTGCTTTTTTTATTTGTTTTTTTTATTGCGATTTTAGGCATTACAGGGATTATTCAAAACAAATTAAGAGAAAAGAACAAAGGGAGGAAGCACATCACCAGTCAAACATACAAGTGAATCCCTTTGTCATGTGCTTTTAGATTTGGCTGGTTAAGTGATCATGCAATGCTCAGAGGAACATTTTTATTGCTCTTTTATATATCTTGTTAGACTTCATTCAAAATCATTGAATTTTTATTACCTTTCGATTTTTTTGAGACATGATTGAGTGTGTATAACGATCTCAGACTTTTGGAGCACAGTTATTTCTCAAAGTTTGCTCCTTCATATCTCTGGATATTTCCTACATACACTTCCATGAAGTATCAGCTTTGTTTCATGTGTCTTCCCCTAAAATGTATTGAATATTAATGTGGATAGTTTATCTCAGGAAAAAATTGAGGACTTTGGAGCACAGTTTGAGACATTGTCTTCTGAAAATCTAAAGGAAAGATAAGATTACTAGGTTGATTTTCTCAGGAGAAAAATATGAGATGCAGGAGATTTTTAATTTGCTCCATTTTATCCCATTGCTGTCTAAATATATGGAGTATTAATGTGGATAGCAGCTCAGATCATTTGGTTATTATTTTATGAGAAACGTTTGAGTTGATATTGAGATCTCTGACTTTTTAGCAGACTTTAGAGCACGTGAGATTATTTCGCTTGAGAACAATCTGAGATGTTTTTGCAATTGATCTCATTGCTGTCTGAGAGAACCAATTGAGAAATATTAAATATTAAAGTTTGAAATTTAGCGTTTTTATTGATAAACGATCACACGGAGTCTATAGGCCTTTTAATGTTTTGTTCACAGATTAAGTTAAGATTCATCTTGGCATTGTTGAGAACAGAAGCAGAGACACTTACAGGATAACACTGACAGTCTCTTCACAAAATACTCACATCATACACAATATACACAGCCAGCCATTTCACATTCACACTGTTGAGCTGCTCGAGAGCTGCCAGGAGGGCTGATTTCAATCAGTGACACAAATGCTGTGTCAGATACGTGATCACATGAAGAGACCAGGATCAATGACAGACATCAGTGGTCATGAAGCTGTTGTTCGCCCTGATCCTGCAGGCGTTCGTTCCCACCGAGGACACGAAGCTGATGATGCTTGACTGTCTGGGTATTGATTTACAGACGGGACCGCAGACAAGACGGATTTCACGGGGACCAATTAAAAGGTGTAATTGATGAGGTGCCGCAAGCTGATTTACACTAAAGTGTCAAAAAACCCCATGTGTCACAGAAAGAGAGAGAGTGAGTGTGTGAGTGAGTGTGTGTGTGAGTGAGTGAGTGAGTGGTGAGTGAGTGAGTGTGTGTGTGAGTGAGTGAGTGAGTGTGTGAGTGAGTGAGTGAGTGTGTGTGTGAGTGAGTGAGTGAGTGAGTGAGTGTGTGAGTGAGTGAGTGAGTGAGTGTGTGTGTGAGTAGGGGTGGGAGATATTGACAAAAATGAATATCTCGATATTTTTTTTCAATATCTCGATATCGATATTCAGACGATATTTTTGCAATCCTTCAAAGAAATGTGTGCAAACTGGCAAAGAAGGTCCAGTTGGTCTTTTGACTTGCTGCATTTGACCTATTATTGTATAGAATTACTAGTACATAAAGATATGAGACATTATTGATTTAAAGACTCCTAAACTTTTTAAAATAATAATATATTATTCAATAAAGTCTTTATTGTTCTTTTATATTTTTAATATGGATGTAACGGTTCACAAAATTCACGGTTCGGTTCAATACGATACAGTGGTGTCACGTTCGGTACGTTTTCGATACAGCAAAAATAAAGAAATACCATAGAAATTTACTATTTATTAAAAGAAAAATTATTTTTAAATAAGTGTGAGTTTTCCTACATCTTGAAACTTTTAGTTTTATAAATGGGGGTAATCTTTGAAGGATGAACAAATAATGTTTTGGTCATCACATTAAAAATAACATTTAAATAACATTTGAGTTTTGAAGTGCTGGAAAAAGATGTGTGACGTACTTGAAAGCATTTTGATATTTCTGCCAAACTTCCATGGTTACAAGTTAGTGTTACTACCATAGACTGTAAAAATATATTAAATTCATGGTGAATGATCTGTGGACTTAAAACCTATAACTAGTTCATTCATGGAACAATGTTTATCCTGGTTTCCACGTCAGCGCTGTTTGATCAGTTAATAACGGAGGAATTGTAACGCTTCTCACTAGATACTTAAGTGGCGAATTCAAATGCTTAGTTTACTGGATTTCTTATGTAGTAACGGTGTCGCTTAATGCAACATGACATCATGACTTTGCGTAAACATACACGCCACTTTCAATTCAAGTGGCGTGTTATCTATACGCATTTTGAGCTATCCGCGTGTATGTCCACGCCGAAATCTTTTGCGTGTATGTCTACGCCATTAAATGTCCGAGTGATTCCGCGTGTATGTGTACGCCGTTAAATGTCCGAGCGAAACGAAGCAAAATCTATATCTACATCTGTGGAGCGATATTTCTTTTCCTAGGATGGTAGGAGAAGACTCATAAATGGTATTAACCCCAGTGACGGGTAGGTTTAGGGACGGGGTTGGGGTAGGTCATATATTTATATATACATAATACAGTAATATAACGTTAAGTCAAAGGCGTTGATAAACACGCTGAAAAGCGATTATGCGTGTTGATAGCACGCCAAAAATGGAAATACGAATTGGCGTGTCATACATACGCCATTTCATGAGATCAGTCTGCTTAATCAAGATCGGCTCGCGCTGCACTGACATTCGTCCGAACTGATAAACGGTCCGTGAAGCACAAAACAATGAGTTTCGTTCCGCTTTCATTACATTTGCCATTTGATGTTGCGCAACGTTGTGGTGTTCGCCCCAGCCATAGACTGGCCCCAGCGCGGATTTTGGTCGGCAGGAAAAATGGTCCAACCACTGGAATGGTTCGGTTTGTAATGCGTACCGAACCGATCTCTTGGGAAAATGTATTCCATCTTTTGGACTCATTATACAACGCAATTTTCTAATGATGCAATCACGAAGCTCGCCACTTGAGGACGCCACAGACATTTAAGAAAAACGTTTTAACTTCAGACTTCATTTTTCCGCAAACAACGCATATTTTGCCTTTTCTAGCAGCTATTTTATTAATCGTACATCGACTTTACCCTTTACGATTTTGGATTGTTGCTTCAACCTAAGAAACGTCATAACACACAGGTGAGGTAAGAACTTCGTTGTTGTATATTGCAAATTAGTAGCAGCTTTACTCTCGTGCAATTGAGGAACGATCGTGATTTTGTACAAAAAATAAAATAAAATACAGTCAAACAAAACCCTACAGTATTAAAATTGCTACATATAATTGTTTAGAAGGTTATAGTGTGCGTTATTTGTTTTCTCTTCAACTTCCTTCAGCTCTTTTCATGTTTGGGGGGTCGGATTGTACAAATTATGAAATATTCGATATCCCAATTTTGCATATCGTCCAGACAACAATTTGGATATTATCGTCTAAACGATATATCGCCCACCTCTATGTGTGAGTGAGTGAGTGAGTGAGTGAGTGTGTGTGTGAGTGAATGAGGGAGTGTGTGAGTGAGTGAGTGAGTGTGTGAGTGAATGAGGGAGTGAGAGAGAGAGAGAGAGTGAGTGTGTGTGTGTGAGTGAGTGTGAGTGAGTGAGTGAGTGAGTGTGTGAGTGAGTGAGTGTGTGTGTGAGTGAGTGAGTGAGTGAGTGACTGTGTGTGTGAGTGAGTGAGTGTGTGAGTGAGTGAGGGAGTGAGAGAGAGAGAGAGAGAGAGAGAGAGAGAGAGTGAGTGAGTGAGTGTGTGTGTGAGTGAGTGAGTGTGTGTGTGAGTGAGTGAGTGTGTGTGTGAGTGAGTGAGTGAGTGTGTGAGTGAGTGAGTGTGTGTGTGAGTGAGTGAGTGAGTGACTGTGTGTGTGAGTGAGTGAGTGTGTGAGTGAGTGAGTGTGTGAGTGAGTGAGGGAGTGAGAGAGAGAGAGAGAGAGAGAGAGTGAGTGTGTGTGTGTGAGTGAGTGTGTGAGTGAGTGAGTGAGTGAGTGTGTGAGTGAGTGAGTGAGTGACTGTGTGTGTGAGTGAGTGAGTGAGAGAGAGAGAGAGAGAGTGAGTGAGTGAGTGAGTGAGTGAGTGTGTGAGTGAGTGAGTGTGTGTGTGTGTGAGTGAGTGAGTGTGTGTGTGAGTGAGTGAGTGAGTGACTGACTGTGTGTGTGAGTGAGTGAGGGAGAGAGAGAGAGAGAGAGAGTCTGTGTGTGAGTGAGTGAGGGAGTGAGAGAGAGAGTGAGTGTGTGAGTGAGTGAGTGAGTGTGTATGTGAGTGAGGGAGAGAGAGAGAGAGAGAGAGAGTGAGTGTCTGTGTGTGAGTGAGTATGTGAGTGTGTGTGTGAGTGAGTGAATGTGAGTGAGTGTGTGTGTGAGTGAGTGAGTGAGTGTGTGAGTGAGGAAGTGAGTGAGTGAGTGAGTGTGTGAGTGAGTGAGTGTGTGAGTGAATGTGAGTGAGTGAGTGAGTGAGTGAGTGAGTGTGTGTGTGTGAGTGAGTGTGTGTGAGTGTGTGAGTGAGTGAGTGAGTATAGTGTGTGAGTGAGTGAGTGAGTGTGTGAGTGAGTGAGTGAGTGAGTGTGTGTGTGAGTGAGTGAGTGAGTGAGTGAGTGAGTGAGTGAGTGAGTGTGTGTGTGTGAGTGAGTGAGTAAGTGTGTGTGTGTGTGAGTGAGTGAGTGTGTGAGTGAGTGAGTGAGTGAGTGTGTGTGTGAGTGAGTGAGTGAGTGAGTGAGTGAGTGAGTGTGTGTGTGTGTGAGTGAGTGAGTAAGTGTGTGTGTGTGTGAGTGAGTGAGTGAGTGTGTGTGTGTGTGAGTGAGTGAGTGAGTGCGTGAGTGAGTGTGTGTGTGTGTGAGTGAGTGAGTAAGTGTGTGTGTGTGATATCTTCATATCGGCATCCTAAATTCAGCTGTGTTTGTTGTTCAGGCTGTACAGTATACAGGTTTGAGGAGATAGATAGATAGATGTAGATGGATGGATGGATGGATATATAGATAGACAGATAGATAGATGTAGATAGATAGATATATGGATGGATAGATGGAAGGAAGGACGGATAGATAGAAAGATAGATAGATGGATAGATATTTAGACGGAATGATGATAGATGATGCTGAATGAGTTTCTGTCCAGAGCAGAGCAAACACACACACACACACACACACAAACACACACACACACACACACACACACACACAGCAGAAACACATACACACACAAACAGCAGAAACACATACACACACAAACAGCAGAAACACACACACACAGCAGAAACACACACACACACACACACAGCAGAAACACATACACACACAAACAGCAGAAACACATACACAAACACACAGCAGAAACACATACACACACACACAGCAGAAACACATACACACACAGCAGAAACACATACACACACACACACACACACACACACACACGTCTGGTTCGCTATCTTTGTGGGGACTCTCCATAGGCATAATGGTTTTTATACTGTACAAACTGTATATTCTGTCCCCTTACACTAATCCTGCCCCTAAACCTCCCATCACAGAGAACTTTTTTATGCATTTTTACATTTTCAAAACTCAAAGTTTAGTATATTTATTAAAGCATTTCCCTCGTGGGGACTGCTGGCTGCTCCACACAATGTAGGTGATCTCAGGTTTTACTATCCTTGTGCGGACATATGGTCCCCGCAATGTAATATAAACACACACACACACAGCGCTAGTAAATAATGCATTACACTGAAGTTTACTCTGTTGGGGAGATTGTTACGGCTGACCGTTTACGAATGCTCCCGGAGACTCCATAATCCTTAACGGCGTATATCCACGTAATCCACGCAAGACTTCAAAACAGCACACGGATTACACGCATTAAAAACCTTCTATCTACAATCTTTCCTGCAGTGGAAGACCTGCTGTATTATTCATCCTTACAAAGACACACATGTGTTTCAGGAAGTGCTGAGTTTGCTGTCAGTCATAAGCTAATCTCATGTAGTAGGCGTTGCATTACAAAGCTTGTAAACTGGTCTCGTAATGCTTTCTGATGACAGAAAACAAGCAGAGATTAACCAAGAAACACAGCTTTATTCTCTGGAGAAACATGTGACATCACCTGAATCCTAATCAATCCTACTATATGTGGGTTATGGCTTACGGAAACAAAAATATATGGGAATATACTGCAAAATATAATGCCATATATTACATAATTAATTTCCATTTATGGGAAACTACTGCTTATATGTTTCAGTATACTGCAATATATGCATTGATCATGTATGGCTATATATCAATACATACGATATATTTATAAATGAAGACAAAAATACAGTATATATTTTTCTATATATGTGCGTTTATGCTGCATGAGTAAATATATCTGCAATATATTACACATGCAGTACCATATCTGATCACATTACATCTATATATTATGAAGTGTATTACTGAATATAAAATTAAATACATTGTGATATAATAGTAAATATATTGTCACATATTTTTCAATTCATGAAAAGAGGCAATTCCTTATGTATTATTCAATGTATTATAATATATTAACACAATATATTATTCTGTATATTTTCAAATATACTGTTATATAATTTAATATATTGATTATTCATATATAGGGAAATATAATTTCTTTTCGTAAGGGTCTGTAACACACGTGCACTCTCTTCCACTGCATCTGTCATTGAAATTAATGTGCATATTGTTAATGTATGTCTAAATTAAGCTTGCATGAGCCTTTCTGAAAGGTACGTTGAATGATTAATGATCTTTGTGGTATAATGTAGGTTAAGTCTCAGGAGATTCAAAAAATAAATATTCATAGGGGAATACTTGATTAAAGCTGCACTCGGTAATTTGTTCATTATTAAAGTTTTACACATTAAGAAATTAATAGTACATTTCAACAAGGTTTAAAATGTTGATTAAAAATGCTTTATTCTACACTGAATTACATCCGGCTGGTGCAGAAGAAAGTGTTGCATTAGAGTCTCCTCGTTGGTGATTGGTGAAATGTGTCTAAAGCGTCTGTTTGTGGGACATTTCATGTTCATCTATCACTTCATGACATTGAGCACAAAGAAATCAATAGCGCAGGGCAGGCTGAGTCTCGGTCTCGTACGCCGGATGTCAGACAGCGTGGCCGTTTATCGTGATTGAAGGTCCAGTGTTTGTTCAGAAACAGTCATGTGACTGATGTGACACTGCAGAAACCTTCAGACTAAAGCGGCACAAAACTACACAGACATTGAACGTTAAAAGGCCAATAAAGTGAGATTTTATTTTATTTGTATATTTTATTTATTTTGTTTTATTTGTCTTGTATTATTTTGTTTAATTTAATTTATTTGTCTCGTATCTTTTTACTTTTATTTTTATTCAATATTTGTCTTGTATCATTTTACTTTTTTTTTTATTCAATATTTGGCTCGTATCATTTTACTTTTATTTATTATGTTTTTATTTGCCTTGTATATTAATTTGTCTTGTATTTTTTTATTTTTGTCTTGCATTTATTTACTTGTCCTGGATAATTTTTTATTTTATTTATTATGTTTTATTTCTTGTATTATTTTGGTTAATTTTATTTTATTTATTTGTCTTGTATAATTTCTTTTATATTTTATTTATTTAGTTTTATTAGTCTTGTATTATTGTTTTATTTTATTTATTTTGTTTTATTTGTCTTGTATTATTTTATTTTTCTTGGAATTTTTTATTTAATTTTCTATTTAATTTTAATTATTTATTCGTCTTGCATTATTTTTTATTTTATTTTTTAATTAGTCTTGTATAATTTTTATTTTATTTTATTTTCAGACAGCAGAAATAGAAATGTCTGTCCACTAAAGGTGCAGCTTTATTTATTTGGAGCTTCATTGAAGAAACTAAGAAACTGTGAAGCCAGAGGATAAATAAATGCGCACATAATTCCCATGCTGCCTTGAAATGATTGTCGGACAGATCTTTCCCATGGTCCACCTGTACAAGATAATAAACTGAGGTTTGATTTGAGGCAGTGAACCATGAAGACCACGACTTAGAGAACAGATATTGATGTGTTTCACATCGCCTGGATTCAACAGTGGAACACTTTACAATAACCTTCAGTAGTTAACATGAACTAAGAATACTACTTCAGCATTTATTAATCTTAGTTAATATTCATTTCAACATTTACTAATACGTTATAAAAATCAAAGGTTATATTAACATTAGTTAATGCACTGTGAACTAACATGAACAAACAATGAACAGCTTTTATTAACTAACAAGAACAAAGATTAATAAATACTGTAACATATGTATCGCTCATTGTTAGTTCATGTTAACTAATGAACCTTATTGTAAAGTGTTACATAATGAGATTTTGTTTGCAGACTTTGGCAGATCTGAGCACAGTTTGAGACATTCTTTTTTTGTTCTCTGTTTATTCTCATCTCTGTCTAGGAGAAACAACTGTGATATTGAAAAGGACTCATTTTGAGATCAAAGACACATGATGTCACAATGAAGTCATCACCTACTGATTTGTGTTCCATCAGTCTATGGCATGTTCAGAGGCGCTAGTGTGCCGCCGTATCCATGGAAACAGACATTCGCGCGCCGTTAGCAACCATTGTTCGCCGCGGTAATGGGCTGGAATTCTCGCTAAAGTGAATCAGCGGCTGAAATTAACTTTATCACCAGAGCAGACGGTCAAACACACTGTAGTTACAGCACTGAAGTGAGACAAACCTTCACGATTAGCAGCATTTAAATAAATAAAAACACAAATAAATTGGAGGTGGTTCAGATGATTGGAAATGACAGTATGCAATCAGGCACAAAAAAATAGACAGAGTGACAGAACGAGAGAAATGGCTCATGGGTTTTTCCCACCTTGTGTGCTGCCAAGAAGCGAGTGTTTTTCACCAGCCTGAGCTCTTGATGATATTCAGCTCTAGTCCAAACCCTAGTGAGCGCCCTGCTGTCTATAGAAGTGCTATAGCACTGAATTGGAGCACCCTTCATAGGCAGCAACTCCAAATCTGCTCAAGTGAAGGACTTAAGATTGAAGTAGCATTAAGATTCTGACTTTTAATGATAATAGCCATTCCAAATTCGTAGTGCAAAAAAATGTATTAAGTAGAATTATTATTAATAAAAATAAACAGATTATTAAATGAAATGTATTTAGAAATATTAAGTAAAATTATTAAAACATTATTATAGGTAGGCCTAAAATAAATAGGTTATTAATTTAATTTAGAATTATTAATTATTAAAACATTATTATATGTAAAACAAATATTATTATGTTTAATTTAGAATTATTGAGTAGAATTATTATTAATAAAACATTTTTATATGAAAAAAGTGATTGTTAATTAAATTACATTTGTTTAGAATTATTAAGAAAAATTATTTAAACATCATTAGAGGTAAAATAAATTGATTAATATGTTTAATGTAGAATTATTAATAAAACATTTTATATGTAAAAAAATATTATTCATTAAATTACATTTATTTAGAGTTATTAATAAAACATTATTAGAGGTAAAATAGATTATTGACTGAATAAAATTTAATTAGAATTATTAAAACACTGTAAAATAAATAGATTATTAATTGCATTTAATGGAGAATTATTAAGTAGAATTATTAGTAATGATTCATTATTATATGTAAAATAAATGTATTATTCATTTTGATTTAAATTTTTTATTTTAGAGTTATTATTAAAACACTATATTTATAATAGATTATTCATTAAACATAATTTAGAATTATTAATTAGAATAATTATTTAAAAAACATTATTATAAGAAAAATAAATTGATTCTTATATTTTTTTTTTTGGTAATTTTTTAGAGGTTCATCACTAAGAAAGAATAATAATAATTATGGTTATGGCAGCAGTACTTAAGATTATTTGATAATTAATTTTTAATTTGAATAAACTATTTTATTGATACTCAGGTGTTAAATGAAATACATTTGGTTGCAATTTTTGATGGAAAAATTCTTTAAGCATACATGAAATGTGGTCTTAAATTTTAGGAGAAAATGGGGTATCTTATAATAATTCATCAGGTGCGCACCAATGAGGGCAAGGAATGCTGTCTAGGTAGGGATCTCACTATAGGCTACATGGAACAGAGCTCTCTCGTTTCTCAACAGTTGATGTCTGATGAAAGGTTGTATTGCAGGTATTATTAGCATCCGATGGAGGCCGTCTGGAAGTGTTCAGCATTTTAAAGCCACTTACAGCACCGACAGCTAATGCATGCTCTCTTTTAATTCTGTCATTCATTTCCTTTATCTGAGGAATTCATCTTTTGTTTCATCAAGACATGGCTTATTGTTCTGTCACTTTCTCTCTCTGGAGGGGAAATCACATAATTGTTCTGAATTTGTGGTTTGGAAATGATTTCTTGCATAGAGAAAGATGGAGTTGTGTTGTTTACTGTTGCTAGGCAGCATCAGAACTTTCATAGAAAAGTGATGTGCGTCATTCCAAATGTTGAGTGCATGAAGTGTCCAACATTCCAGCCTTCGTTTTTTCATCATCCGGGTTTTTAACCTTTTCACACGCAAGTTTAAAATATTCTGAGTTTTTCAAGGCGACCGTTAAAAAAAATCATTTTATTGTTTCCATGGTGATGCGTCATTGTTTGTCACGTGACACACCGCAGCCACAACAGTGCTGAATGACTGATGATCAGCTTTTATTTAAATTTTCCATTTTTAATTACAAATATTCACAAAAAAAATTTCTCATAGCATGACATATCTGATATACCCATTGTCAAATATGTGCAAATGGATGTGTTCTGTTGTTTAAACAACTTTATAACGATTGCGTTAGTTACTATGTTAACTTGTGCCGCTGTTCAGACAGAGAATCGGATCCGTTGGATTTACAACTCGTGAATTCATCCACTTCTCCCGAAATACATGCAAGTATGTGGCCGGTGAACAGAGAATAGAAGAGAGTAAACTTTAAAGTTACTTTACACAATGTCTATCTGACATGAATAAAACGTGTCCTCTAATTATAATTAATTAGCCGCTTCCATAGACGTCAGTGTGTATTTTACAAACTCTAAATATATTGTTTTTTAGTACTTATGTGAACTTAATGTAAACTTAACTTCGTACTTAAATGCCTAAAATAAACCTTATGTGGTTGAAAAACACGGAATAGTTGTGATATATGACAAGCGCTGAGCACGTCTGTCTGACAAAATAAAATCACCATCTCATTCCTATTACTCACACCATCCTATAAAATGTTGGTCTTTTGACCTTTTCTGTGGTGATTATGATGAACAGACGAGGTTTGAGCCTTTACCAGCACGTTTGATGTGAGACTGGCTCCTGCTTTCTGAATTACACATGAGAAAC
Source organism: Gila robusta (assembly GCA_030770095.1). NCBI lineage: Eukaryota > Metazoa > Chordata > Actinopteri > Cypriniformes > Leuciscidae > Gila > Gila robusta. The sequence continues at coordinate 146,383 of JAVALU010000277.1, forward strand.
AAGCAGAGAGGAGATGATGGCTTGAGGTTGCTGTTAGACATGCTTTACCCTGTAACTGCGTGAGCAAAATAGAGAAGCCTATATTATAAAAACATCCATAATTCCAGCCGCAGGGTGTTTTATTGCAGTTTAATGTGCATTCGGAGGCCTTTCACGCCAGTAATGCAGCATTCAAGGTGTATGATTATTAAGAAACCTGCTAGACTGAACGAAAGCTGTTGCTTTCATTTCCATCTCTCTATTTATTTATTTTTTGTTATATCTCAGTCAAGTCCCCTTTATTTATATAGCGCTTTTTACAATACACATTGTTTTAAAGCAGCTTTACAGTGATCACAGGAAAATAATGCAACAAAGTTTCTTTCTAGAAGAAAATAGCGTAATTTTCCAGCTTAAGTAAGTTTAATGATGATTCATCTTTGTCGTAAAAAACATTTATATATACTGTATATAGCCGCTCTGGAGAAAACAGTGATGTCATCATCCAGCTCATATAATGGTGTTAATGCCGGCAGATCAATAATATGTTGAATATTAAATGAAATGTCCCCAACTAAGCAAGCCAAGGTATCTAGGTATCTCCAGGTACATTAATGTCAACATAAAATCAATATTAATCCTATTTATCTATTTCAATGTATACAAAACCGTTGCATAAAATGCAAAAAGAAACAAAACAAAACTAAAAAAAGATTGATTGTAATTGGATGACATTCTTATATTGATGCTAGCCAGCAATTACACAGAAATCCATATGTGCTGGAGAATATATTGGCGCTACATTAAACAGTTTTTATTTAATCTGTGTTAAAAGAACAAAACACAGTGCTATTAAACAGACAGTTTGAGTTGTTTTCTGAGGGACTGCAGCTTTTATAGTTTGATGGAACTGCTACAGATATTTTAATTATTTTTCCAAGCTTCAATACTCCAGAGAGTCCTGCAAAGATATTAGTAGCTACACAAATCTATTACCAATGGAAAGTGCTAGACTGCAGAATATTCTTTTGAGTTATTTTAGACCGTTTTTTTGGGCATGATTATTAACTTGACAACACCATGTGTACCAAACGCGATCAATAACGGCCAATTGTGTGGCTCACAGCACTGGTTATTCAATGGACAGCTGACAGAAAACACTCAATAGCACAATCAAGAGGCTTAGACGCGTGGAAAGAGACGCTCGGATCATTGGCGGATAATTACATTATGAACTGGGGTGGCTGGGAAAGTTTTAATTAGTTGTGCAATGAAGTGCATGGAAAAAATCGATCAATATTTTGGCTTGTGTTGAAGAGAGAGGCCGGTTCAGGCGACAGACTGTGCTGATTTATTATGCAATTAAGATATAATGTCTTGCTCAGTTATCCAAAACAGCAATGAGATTAAATGTCTTTAACTAAAAGTTAAAGTCTCCTGGTTCTCAGATTTAGTATTGTTATTGTAGTGTTGTTTGTCACGATAATAGAATTTCTAACTTCAATACGATACCTTGAAAAATATCGATATTCGATACAATTTTCGATACCGCAGGGAAAAACCATAGATATTTTTTTGTATTATCTCAAGTCCCAATGTTTGATCCCAATTCATCAAAATATGAAGTGTATTTTCAAACATTCCTCTTCAAATTTTTCCAAAAGCACATAATCTGAGTTGCTCCACATTAATTTTAAAGCTCTTATATTTATAGTATGACAACTACTGACTCATTTTTGTCTTTTTATTTCTTTAAAGGAATTTGAGGAGAAATATAATTAACGGCTGAGAACTTCATTAAGCTTTAAAAGAGCGGCTAACGTCTTCCTCTGTGTGTTTTCAGGTTAATGTGTGTGTTTAAAGAATACGAGAATTTCTAACTTTGATAAGATACCTTGAAAAATATTGATATTCGATACAATTTTCGATACCACAGGGAATTTTTTTTTTTTTTTCAGTTTTATTTATTTTTTATAATACATATATTCCTTACATCATGTGGTTACACACTAACATATCAGGGACAATAAAACAAACAAACAAAATTGGAAAAATAAAACAAACAAACAATGACAACAACAAAAGAAGACATCTGAGTAAAAATATTACAGCAACTATAATGCACCAACACAATTCAGAGATTTGCCCAACAAATTATTAAATGAGTCCAACATGCTCAAAAAAACATGCTCTTTCCTTTCCTTAATAAACGAATCCTTTCCAAATGCAAAATCTTTCCAAACTCCATAATCCACATATCAAACGTTGGTACAGCCTCAGACTTCCAGTGTTGTAAAATCAGACGTTTTGCAAGTAGCATGATGAGGGAAACAGCTTTAAAAACCATATATTTTTAGTATTATCTCAAGTCTCAATGTCTGATCCCAATTCATCAAAATATGATCTCAAACATTTCTCATCCAATTTTTCCAAAAGCAAATAATGCGTTGCTCCACATTCATTTTATAGCTCTTATACTCATAGTATAACAACTACTGACTCATTTTTGTCTTTATAGAGAGAAATATAATTCACGGCTGAGAACTTCATTAAGTCTCCCGAGCTTTAAAAGAGCAACTAACGTCTAACGTGTGTTTTCAGTTTAAAGTGTGTGTTTCAAGACCGCCTCCGCTGATGAGTTGAGGGCAGGTTTGTTGAGACAGTAGATGTAGTTATCAGGCTTAATTACTGCCATTTACAGCTTGTTAGTGTGAACGCTTATTTTAGAAGTATGCAAACACACACACACACACACACACACACACACACACACACACAAAGCCTTCAGTGTTTAAACACGAAACAATTGCATGCAGGCTAAAGATCATACATTTGTCGTTCTCGTATTTAGATTTGTTTCAGTCTCTGTCCCGTATCCTGCATCTCTTCCGAACACGTGTAATCTCACATGTCGTGTGTGTTTGTCCGTGTTTCCGGCTGTTTGCCGTCTGATGCTGAACTGACCGAGTCTCATTTCAGAGAGAAACAAAGAGAGAGAGAGAGAGAGAGAGAGAGAGAGTATTAACAGAGGCTCAGGATGTCTCTCTCTCTCTCTCTCTCTCGTATGGGTATTTCTAACAGATGGAGTTTCTCTGGACGGCTCTCCCTCAGAGAATCATGGGAGTATTTTAGTCCAGAGTAATCCTGACCATCTGCTGTCTTCCTCTCTGCCTCCAACTGCCCCTCCAAGCATCCCACTATTGCCCTCCATCCATCCATCCATCCCTCCATCCATCCAGTGCCAATTTGACAGCCCATCCATCCAAAGGCCGAAACCTTCCTTTACCTGGCCTATTCTTTGAAAACAGTTTCATATATAGAACTCTTTATAGGGTTCTTGACTCAATTTTAAAGAACTCTTCATGCCAAAAATGTTTTATATAAGGAGAAATACCTTATTTTTTTGTACTCAATTGCAAAGTCACCCTGTAGTCATTAATTTTATCCCCTAAAACTCATCTTTGATCACCAAAATAACATATTTAAACGTTTTTCGTTTTAAAATAGCTTAAATGTAACTCTTGCCTCATTTAGTATATGCGGTTCTACGAATATGCAGATGAGCCCCGCCTCCACTCACTCAGCTCAGAGATCCACTCGTTGACGATCACACGTTGATCTGATTGGTTACAAGGTAGTTTGTGACGTCAGAAACACCAGCGATTTCAAAGCGTGTTTTTGAGACTGTCTTTGGTTCACTGCAGTTTTAAGGAGAAAATACTCAGCAATGCTGTCGACTTATGAATTTACACATGGTTTGTCTTAAAGCACATTAAAAACACCACATAGACATATAAACTACATTAAAAGCTAGATTTTCACCACAGAGGGACTTTATAGAACTCTTTATGCCAAAAAGGTTAAATATCAAGTGTAGCGTCAGTTCTGGAAGGTCACGTTAGTCCAGCTCGCATCAGTGACTCTCAGCTGATCCACGTCTACCTATAGGAATACGACGCCTATCACTGTATTCATATATAACGTCGCTGTCCAATGAAAACCGCGTATGTCCATTTTGCCGATTTTGAGATTTTTCGACGGATAGAATGTCCAGGTTAATTTCCGTATACAGTATGCGTCACATTATCTAAATGACCAATGAAAAGTTGTGAAATCGTGTCATCTGATTTTCACGTATATCCATTTGGTGTCAAAGCTGTCAATCACGCCGCGTATCTCCCACCCTGTGGAGGCATCTCGCCGGTCTCGTGAAGTTTCATCTTAAGCGTCTCTGGAAGCTCACCATTGGATAGCCGAATAACACTGTGAGGTGAAGTATCAGCAAACGTTTGTTTTTGACAACTGTTCTCAAGTTTATTATATATTCACAAAATTACGGTAGGACTGTGCAAACAAAGTATCAGTCTAGCATTGCCATGTCAGTGTATTGATTCATTGTCCCTTCATAGTTTGCAAGAGACATTTAACAAACTGAGCGTATTTAATAAACTGAGACGTAGGCTATTTAATAAACTGAGCGTATTTAATAAACTGAGACGTAGCCTATTCATCTGTCAATATGAAACGCGACTTGGTCATTCTAATTAATGATCGGAAGAACGCGTATCGACCACCGTTACTGTAAAATATGCACGTATGTCCATTTAAACTCGATTTTGGTCAAATGTGGATTATATCATTACACTGGCAAGAATATGGTTACATTTAAAGATGCCGTACCAAGTATGCACTGCTTTTGACATTACGGTGTTTTTTTCACTTCCTGAAAAGTAACCGTTTTGGACATACGTGAGTTTCATCGGGCAGCGACGATAAGCTCCTTCAGTATTACCATCAGCTATCGTGTTTCTCAGGAGCTGATTACCCTCCTCCCTCCCCAGCTCCACCTCTCGTCAGTCAGGATCTGGCATTCTGATTAACCCTGAATCAGACTAAAATTCTCTAATTATGTTGTACATTAAAATGAATGAATAATATCTGCAATACATTCATGTTGGTTCTGTTCTTTTACCCTAAGGGGGGTTATTGCTGCCTTTATTCATGCTTGGCTGCATGGATGCGCAGGGATTTCTTGCCCAAACTGTATGCTAATTGTCAGTCGTATTTGACGATAGTGGTCCTGACAGAAATAAGGAGAAATGCCTTAAATTATCGCGTAATGTTTCCATGTTTAATGGGTCGTTTAATTTTTTTCTAGTGATAAAGTATGTCTTTGAGCTGTTTAATTCATAACATTTTATTAAAATAAAAACTAATTAAGCCAAAATTAAATACAACTAAATCCTTTAAATGATCCGATAATAGAACCCCCTAAAAGGTTCTATATATGAAGCGCCTGACAGAAGGTTCTATATATGAAGCGCCTGACAGAATCCTTAAAGGTTCTATATATGAAGCGCCTGACAGAATCCTTAAAGGTTCTATATATGAAGCGCCTGACAGAATCCTTGAAGGTTCTATATAGAACCTTTTCTTCAAACTGTGTCATATTTTGCGATTTTGACTCCTAAATTATTCCCGTGTCGTGGACAAGAAACATGTCAGACGCTTGCCGTCTTTAACGACATGCATGATGTCATCGGGATGTCGGGACACAGTGCCTTCACTCTGAAACCAGCAGCGCATATATTTATTTGCAACCCGTCAAAATAAAAGCTTGATGGTATACGGATAGAAAATTAAGAAATAAGGACGTAAATATTAATATTGCAATTATACACTTAAATAAATAAATTGTATTACCTGTTTTTTTATTTTACAGTACATTATTATTATTACAATATATATTTTATTTTGTTTAATATATTTAATAATAATCACAATAAAATTATTATTATTATTTATTATTTTATAGTCATATATTTATAGACGGACCTCTGAATTTTAACCTCTTTTTTATGCACATTTTTTTTGAATGAATGCATGAATCAGGTAAGATTTCTGTAATAGTACTAATAAACTGAATGTTTTAAAAACACAATAACCAGGTTTATATATTTATCATCAATCAATCCAATTTGTTTCAATCTCATACATTCGAACTAATTGAATATTGCTTGTTCTACAGCTAGCCGTATTTTTACCATGTTCTTACTTTATTACGGAATAAATGTAATCATTTTCACAATGAACAGATTTATGCTGATTATAAGCAATTTGAATAAATGCATTTAAAAAACATGATTATTTACATAAAACCAAACAGATGCAGGTATTTAATAATAAACTATGCCATGATTTGAGTGCAAAAATCGTACCTGTTTCATTGATGTATCACGTGCATATATGCATCACATTAAGTTTATTAGTTTGATTATATTAAAACCGTGTAATCCAAATGCATGGGAATTTTATATCCAATTCAAATACATAAATATGTTTTGAAGTGTTTCCAGGGAATGCATAAAGTAATAAAATGCAAAGCTTGAATGCGATATAAATGCAAATGTACATGTACCTCCTCTAATGCTGCTCTCTGCCTTCCCAGCATGCATCTCTTCCTCCTGCAGAGGCAGGCCTAATCTGAGAGCGTTCTGATTGGCCGGAGAATTATGGCATGGCCAGTTTTGCTGAGTGTGTAGAATTAGAGAGAGACTGTGAAATATGAACACACACACACACACACACCGTCAGTGTTTTTAATCATTAGTTGTGTCTATAATAATCGTCCTCACCCAGCATATTTCGTCATCATTGTTATAGGATTACAATAATTCTTCAGTTCCTATTTGAAATGGTGGATAATGAATTATAACTGATAATCCACTTATGATAAAGCGGTGTTTGAGAGTGACATCACAGTCTGATATTCCTCACACGCAGCAGAATGGATCAATCTGACTAATATATTTCATCAGACGTGTTGCTGAAACACGCGCTCATGAATTCTGCCAACTGTGCAGAAAGTTGTTTTTAATTTGTCTCCGTTCAGATCCGATCACGCTGACTGATTGGAGGACGTAATGAAATTTTCATGATGGAATTTTTGTAAAACATGTATTTTATTTTGCACTGCACTGGCTTCGGTGCATTTCATAGAGCAATGCTTTAAATTTTTAATCAGAATCAAAATCTTGAATCATTACCAAACAAAACTCTCTCTCTCTCTCTCTCTCTCACACACACACACACACACACACACGCACACACACACACACACACACTGTGATGCTCTGCTATGAAATATTTGTTCACTTTTAAGGGCTTGAATTGATTGAATTGATATTTACTTTATTGCGCTTTTTTGATGCGCATCAAGGAATTTATTTGGTAAATGTGTTTCCATCGTAGTTTATGCAAGTTTTCTTATGAGACATTGATAAAATTGAGTGCGTGAGTTTTTTGTGCGTGCACATTTTTTGAATTTATGCACATCTTGGTGTTTCCATCCAGCGTTTTTTCATGCAATATCCCAAAATGTGCATAAGATGAGGTGGATGGAAACATAGATATTGTCATATCTCAATAGAAACACACAGGCAATCTATATAAAAACCTAATTCATTTATTAGAATTTTTTTGTAATTCTTTGAGTTTTCTAATTTTTATTTTTTTTAATCAACAGTATTATTGTTTTCATTATTATTGTGCATATATATACACTCTCTCTCTCTCTCTCTCTATATATATATATATATATATATATATATATATATACAATTAATATTATTATAGTACCATGTTTAATGCAGGTGTGTTGTAGTTTCAAGTTTTGTATTATAGCATATAAAAACATAAAACTAAAATGTATTTATGTCCATTTTTATTTGTTTTGGAGCCATGAAAATATGTTTAGTTAGATTTTTCTTCCCTGTTGTTAACTTTTATTTTAGTTAACAAAAATGTTTTAATTTAGTTTTCGTTTGATTTTTCACTAACAATAATAACACCACACTGGACTGTTTTATACTTCTTATTTATGATTAACTTTATATATAAATCATTCACCTTTATTGGACCTCATTGACCCGGTGTATATATATATATATATATATATATATATCATACTGTGCATGTTAAATATGTGAGGATATGATAATATATTAGTGCTTGTCTCGAGGGAATCACCATGCAGAAAAACCCAACAATAAGATCCTGACACGCGTAACAATACAGAGACACGACACCACACATAATAGAGTATCTCATGAAAACAGTGACATTGAAAATGAACGAAGGACTAAAACAATAAAGATGTTGCCCATCTAGGGACCAGGCATTGGGCCGCACGGATAATTGAGGTACAATACGACAATTGTCACACACTTTACGAGAGCATCCCGTCGCAGATCACAGCGTGAACACACTTCATCACAATGATTCAGCACACAAAAGCATCGAGCTCCACCGAGACTGTCACGCTGAATACTGAGAAACACAGAGAGAGAGAGATATCCCTACAGAACCTTACAGAACAGGACAATTAAACACTCTGGTCCTGTGTAAACACACGCTTATCTATGTAAATGAAGACATACCATAGACTGCAGTTGTTTTAACTGAAGCTACAGTAGATATGATATCTATAGACTTGACATTATTGTGCGATTCAGATCATCGTTTTACTAGTTGATATAGTGGTGATATGTGAATTAAACTTAAAGGATTAGTTCACGTCAGAAATAAAATTCCCTGATCATTTACTCTCCTCCACGTCATCTACGATATTAACGTCTTTCTTTCTTCAGTGGAAAAGAAATGATGGTTTTTGAGGAAAACACTCCAGGATTTTCTCCATATAGAGACTTCAATGCGGTCCAACGGGTCGAAGGTCCAAATGTGAGTTTCAGTGCAGCTTCAAAGTCTCGACACGATCCAGCCGAGGAATAAGAGTCTGATCTAGACTAACCAGCGCACATTTTATTACAAAATAAACATTTAGATACTTTTATACCACTAATGCTCGTCTTACACTAGCGCCACACATTACGTAATCACGATGAAAGGTCACGCGTTGAGTTTATAACTCCTTTTGAACCAAATACCTTTTTGATAGAGATTGAATGTTTTTTAATTATGAGTGATGTGACTTCCTCCCCTTCTTGTGTAAATAGTTTCTGTTTTGAAACTGAGGATAATTAAAGAGATACATCGAGGTGTTTTGTATTATGAAGGATTTGTCACTGGAGAGTTTTGCTATTCCTGTTTAACGGATATTTTTGTAAACTGGTAAAGCTGTAAAAGTGACGCATGTGAACAGATGTGAATTATATCCCTTTGCAATAAAAAAAGAAAGAAAGAAAGAAAGAAAGATGGAAGAACCGACCCAGTGTTTACTAAGAGAACGTGCAAAGACGAAGTCAAACACCATTTACAAAAAAAATAAAAAGGTAAAACAACGATGTCGGATGATTTTGAAGTTGGAGGAGAAAATAAGTGAGTTTTTCGCCCTATCCTACATTTCTGAACCGGAACATACGCGTGACCTTCCAACGTGATTACGTGATGCGTGAAGTCGTGGACGTGCAGGACGAGCATTAGTGGTATAAAAGTATATAAATGTTTATTTTGTAATAAAATGTGTGCTGGTTAGTCTAGATCAGACTCTTATTCCTCGGCTGGATCGTGTCGAGACTTTGAAGCTGCACTGAAACTCACATTTGGACCTTCGACCCGTTGGACCGCATTGAAGTCTCTATATGGAGAAAATCCTGGAGTGTTTTCCTCAAAAACCTTTATTTCTTTTCCACTGAAGAAAGAAAGATGTTAATATCGTAGATGACGTGGAGGAGAGTAAACTATCAGGAAATATTAAATCTGAAGTGAAAGTCGCCATGAAATCAAAATGGACCCTATTAACTTTGTTAGCGCACGTTACTAGAACAATTAATCCGTGCAAGACACGTCTAAACACGGCGTTAGAATACGTAATTTGTTTTTTTTTACTTTATTTTATTTTTTGTTAAAACAAAACCATATAACACAACCAACATCTATTCACTCACACATACTTTACACAACATCTAACAATAACACATATACACAAATGTAAGAAATAATAACCATAATAAAAAGATAATAATGTAACCATAATAAGAACTCAATAGAAATGAGAATAAGAATTCAAGAACTTTTCCAACATACACGTTTGATTTTTTTCTTCTTCTGTGTGGCCGGCTTACTCCAGATCTAACGGAAAGCATTTTACTTTGCCGATTTTTTTTCCCAACATCATTCACCATCATTTGTTGGTGCGTTAATTTTAATTGTAGGAGAAACTGGTTCATTTTGATCTTTTTTCCCACTATTTTCGTATTCCGGGTTTAAAATGTACATCGTGTCGAGGTTACATACAGATTTACCAACAAACTGTATCTAAATAAACTCCCAGACAGTCACCCAGGGTTGACTTTTCCCCACTCTGAAATATTTAGCTTCCCGCATACAGGACATGTGCTGATTAATATGTGAGCGAGTGTGTGTGTGTGTGTGTGTGTGTGAGGGATGTCAGTGCCCTTGTTAGCACAGACAGATGCTCCACAGGCGTGTGTTAAAGCACAGATCTGTTCTCTGTGGAGCCGCAGTTCTGCTCCGACACGCAGACGGTCCAGAGAGACGCTCAGGTTACTGAGACCGAGTGTGTGTGTGTGTGTGTGTGTGTGTCCAGAGGAGAGAAGCATCACAATGAGCTCGCCTTCACAATCCAGTTTCTCACGCAGACCCAGTGTGTGTGTGTGGTGTGTGTGTGTGTGTGTCCAGAGGAGAGATGCTTACGTTACTGTACTGAACATCTCACGCAGACCCAGTGTGTGTGTGTGTGTGTGTGTGTGTGTGTGTGTGTCCAGAGGAGAGATGCTTACGTTACTGTACTGAACATCTCACGCAGACCCAGTGTGTGTGTGTGTGTGTGTGTGTGTGTGTGTGTGTCCAGAGGAGAGATGCTTACGTTACTGTACTGAACATCTCACGCAGACCCAGTGTGTGTGTGTGGTGTGTGTGTGTGTGTGTCCAGAGGAGAGACGCTTACGTTACTGTACTGAACATCTCACGCAGACCCAGTGTGTGTGTGTGTGTGTGTGTGTGTGTGTGTGTGTGTCCAGAGGAGAGATGCTTACGTTACTGTACTGAACATCTCACGCAGACCCAGTGTGTGTGTGTGTGTGTGTGTGTGTCCAGAGGAGAGACGCTTACGTTACTGTACTGAACATCTCACGCAGACCCAGTGTGTGTGTGTGTGTGTGTGTGTGTGTGTGTGTGTGTGTGTGTGTGTGTGTGTGTGTGTGTGTCCAGAGGAGAGATGCTTACGTTACTGCAGACCTGCCAACCTGTACGCATTTTGCGTAGCTGATACGCATTTTGACCTCAAAGTACGCTGGTACGATTTGTCACTCTAAACTACGCAAAAACCTGGTGACGCTTCTGTGCACGCGCAGTCCTCAAATCAAGCAACAGCAAAAGAAGCGGAGTTCGACCAATCATAGCGCTGGGTTTATTCCCCAAATAGCAAGCGAGGATGATTGACAGATGCGTAAGGCCTAAGAGACTGAAAATCGGCAGCAATAAAGAATCCCGCTCGATCCTCTTCCACTCCCGCGGCCCGACGTCTGACTGAGTTCATAAGTGAGGACAGTAGTCACAGTACTTCTGACTCCTGAAGGTAAACGGGCTGGGGTGGATGTGGAAAGTTGAAATATTGTATTGAGTTAACTTAATCCTCTGGATTCGATGATCACACGGGAGTGATCGTAATCTCATGGATTATCTTAAAATACTCCGTCATTCATGGTCACTCAGATAAGAGGAAAACATCATTCAGCCATGCAAATTATAAAATGCTTAAGTAAAGCTGAACAATAAATCTAAATAAAATTAAAATCGCTATGGTTTAATGATTATGAAAGTTCTGATTACTGATAAGCGCGAGTCTGGAGAAACAGACATGTGTTGCGTTATTGTGTTAATAATAAATAAAGTAGCCTACCTAATTATGTTACATATTTATTTTGTATGAAAACTAGCGCGTTAGTGGATTAAAAAGTACCGTTGTATCAGTGCTGCGCGAGCTCTCTATCACAAACACAGAGAGAGAAGATAATTGTAAAATGAAAATTGACGGGCTAAGTTTAAATTTTGTTCTTGGTGGTGTTTTTTTTCTGTCAAAATGTCAGAAAGCAGTTTGTATTATCCATCCGTGTTTTTAAAATTCGTTAAAAGACAGACGTTTTACTGTTAACACAGCACTCATTATATGTCGGATTCGTTTAACTTATACTTGATATTCTTTTTAGAATAAGTGATTCGTTTTGCTATTATTGGACTATACTGTCTATTCATTGTCAACTATTTTCTATAAATATGTTTGTATTGGCTAACGTTTATTCAGCTAATGTGTGTCCTGTTTAAAGTGTGCAATGTTCAAATGCAAAGACAGCACGTCTCAAATAAAAGCCCTTTTTTCTGTGAGATTTAGTATCATATATGGATATTGGAATAATAAATTAAGTAGCCTATCATAAATGTACAATGTTCCGATGTTAGTGTTTTTTATTTTTTATTTACTGTTTTCTAGGGGTTTCTTAATTTTAGACTATTGACCAGCACACATTATATGCAATGCAATATTAATCATGAATAAAAAATGGTTTTCAGCAGTATTGAAACTTTGGACTTTCACTGTATATTGCAGTGCAGTGCAAGTGAAATTTTGGATTTGGGTCGAATTCAAAACTAGAATTATGAAGATAGGCATGTGTTTGTGTGTGTCTTGCATTCTCAAAAAATATCACAACCCCCATGGTCCTCAAAAAATAATTTCAAGGTTGGCAGGTCTGTTACTGTACTGAACATCTCACACAGACCCAGTGTGTGTGTGTGTGTGTGTGTGTGTGTGTGTGCAGGGTCCGAAATTAACACCCGCCAAGCGCCAAATGCGGGTAGATTTTCCGTTTGGCGAGTAAATCTCAAAAGGCTATCCGCCACACTGGCGAATGAATGTTCCAGATATCCCAAGTCTCCCGCATATTGATAGCAGCTCCCTGATGCCCGCAAATTAGTTCAAATGTCCCTGAATCAAGAGCGAGCGAGAAAGAGCGCGCATAACTGTGATTCAAACCGTGTAGCGCGCGCACCGAGAGGGAGAGAGCGAGAGACCTTGCGTGTGTGCCTCATGAAGCGTGTGTGAACCTTCACACCTAAAATAGACCAACACTAAATATATTTTTTTAACTTAAATAATTAAATTAAGATGACAAAAAGAAAACACTGAATCAGTTTGAAGCTTTTAAAAAACGTCGCTTTTTTTTCATCAGACTACGTTTTTTTCGTCAAATAAAAATAGCAGGCCTACCTCAATCCACAGCTTGTCTAGTTTTTACTTTAAAAAAAGTAACATGTCTACATGATGTGAGTCTGGGTCTCCGATGGCACAGATGTCCCGGGAATACAGAGATAACTAGAGTGGCCAACTTCGGGAAGCGCCTTTAATTTGCTTGTGGACGCTAGTGATATTGCATTGTACTTGCACTAGGCCTACTGCTTTATTTTAATACCGCGTAGCATATTTAGCAAGTAACTTCGTCGCTCTTTCTGTCGAAATGGTCCCACAGTAGCTACTTCTTTTCACTCGCTTCATTGTGCTTGCTCAGTGAAATATGTCTTTAGGCGCGTGTGGTTGCGCGTGTCGACGCGCCCCGTGATTTAACAAATATAGACCAGGGGCGGTTCTAGGGTGAGTGGATATCCGGGGCTTAGCCCAGAGAAATCCATGTATGTGTCAGGATACAAGGAATAAACTTTAAATAAAATGTTTAATATTTGTTTTTTTGTTTTTCTTTAATTGTTTATTTGTTTGTTTTTTAACAAGGTAAATCTTTCTGGCTTATTAAAATTAAAAGTCACAATGTCACACAGAGTTAAACTGAAACATCAATCCACCCTCATCAACAAAAATGCAATAATGCATTCCAAAGTAAGAATACCAAACATTCCAAGATGCTATTTACAAACAAAGGGAACAGAACAGGTCAAGTTCAACATCAATTCAATAGCAATTGATAGCGATTACACAGCACTTACAATTTGCATAAATAATCCTATGAGGCTAATGTGTCAAATATCAAATTTGGAATACAGAAATATGAAATATTGAAAAAATTAGAATGGTACTTTGCCACTAGATGGCGGCAAGCCACTGCCTTAATTAGTGAGTCGGTTTATTCAATCGATTCGTTCAAAACAGATGATTCATTTAGAAAAAAAGTAAGAAATGTTTTTTGAATAGCGGGGTCAGTGAATCGTTTACAAGCAAATTCATTCAGTAAACACCGTGATGCTTTGTTTGAAACCATTTTCGTTAGCGAAATATTTTCTTTACTTTTATTATCTTTTTTATTTAATTGTTGCCCTGACACAGGCAGGCCATGCTAACCAAACATATAACGCTCTAATTGTGTGTGTGTGTGTGTGTGTGTGTGTGCGCGCGCGTGTGTGGCATGACTGTGCTGCGCAACCATTAACTGTTAGACGATCAAAATGTAAATCAGACACAATTTAAAACCGAATAAGAAATATAATACTATGATTAAAAGTTACAGATACCAGCTGAAGCTGTTGTATCTTGTTTTAGTGCTGGCTGGGGGTGTTTTACTTCCTTTTTTTGAAGAATTTTGATATACCCATTTTACTAACTTACACATCAACAAACCGCCTGGCTCCAAAATATCTAATTTCATTGGCTGGATCGTACAGACGCTGAACTTCTCATCGATGGTTGGCCAGTTTACATGTCAGTCAGAAGCACTAGCCTGAGTGGGCGGTTCTTGTCAGCTGTGAATGACAAGGCGTATATTGACGGACACTGTAGACGCGAGAGTTGAGAGATATACATTTAATTAATTAAATTCTAATAAAAAATATTTTAATGCGCATGAAAACTCAGTGATGGTGCGTACAATGCATGGTAATAAAAACATTCGGGGCTTTACTGAAAACATTCGGGGCTCCAGCCCCCTTAGCCCACCCCTAGCGCCGCCCCTGATATAGACTATATACTGTTTTTTTTTAACCATGCAGCAAACAAACAAAAAAGCTATATATATATATATATATATATTAAAAAAAAATACTTTTAAACCGTTTAACTGATAGTATTAATAGGTAAAATGTTTTACTTTTGGTAAAGTATCTGATAGTTTTACAAAACCTTCAAATGTACTGTTATGAGCACTAGTTCCATGCTCACATCTTCCTTGTCTTACTATTTGTTGCTCTGTTTTGACTTCTATGTGCTCTTATTCATTCAACATAATACCTTATCTCAATTAAATGTACTGAAATTAATGTATATATGTGACACAAAAAATCTGTTTATTATTTTGGCCGGTAAAAAATATGCTTGGCTGGTGGATTTTTTCATCTACCAGTCCCCGTGGCAGGTGAGCCAAAAAGTTAATTTCGGACCCTGTGTGTGTGTTTGTGTGTGTGTGTGTGCAGAGGAGAGAAGCATCACAATGAGCTCACCTTCACAATCCAGTTTCTACCAGACAGTAGGGCTGGGAAGATTCCTCACGGTTTAGGCCTTCTCCACAATAACACGTTTTCAAACGCATCTTTTTCTCTCTGTTTTGTCCTTTTTATTAATGAAAACGAACCTTTTTGAAAACTCTCCAAAGTGGATGGATTTGAAAACGCTGTTTTCGCATTGCAATGTGGACTGTCAAACCGAAGACGTAAGTTTAGTCATGTGACGCATATTGTACCAATGTTTATAGCGGTATTGTGCCTGTTATGTGCTGTTCACTTTCACACTGTTGCTAAAATATGTTTCTTCACACACTCTTCATATCACAGTCCTGCAAATATGACAGAATTTACTCACATTTGCTGTCCTGCGGCAAAACATGAGAGAAGTTGTGTTTTAGACCAAACATATAATAGTGAGTGAGTGCGACCTGGACACTTCAGTGAATGCTGAGATATTTTACTAAATAAATTTATCCTGTCAAAGGATTTGCACGATAACTTTATTTATTTTAAACTATTTATTT
The DNA here is from genome assembly GCA_030770095.1 of Gila robusta. Taxonomy (NCBI): domain Eukaryota; kingdom Metazoa; phylum Chordata; class Actinopteri; order Cypriniformes; family Leuciscidae; genus Gila; species Gila robusta. Next base: position 162,306 of record JAVALU010000277.1, read on the forward strand.
TCCCGTCTGTATCATCTCAGTAAGCTTTTGTAAGGTTTTACGCATGCGCAGTAAAGGTGAATTTAGTGTTTTCCAAAAGTTTCTCATCCACACTGAAACGCCTGAAAACGTCAGTGTGACAGAGAGAGCGTTTTTAAACGAAAACGCCGTTTTCAAATGTATCCGGATTAATGTAGACGTAGCCTCAATCCGATTCCCATTCTGGGATTCCAAAATGATTCTTGATCTACATTTACTCTTATTAATTAATGAGTTTATTTGTGCACTTGTATTAAATTACTTATCTACTATAAGTACTTTTCAAAATAATTACAAAATAATAATTATCATCTTCTTCTGCTTCATCCGTTTCTTTCTCTTCTAGAATTACAAACTAATAGTAAATCAAAACTGTTGTATTTTAAGAATTATTAACGAACTAAATACAGCTATTTATATAAAACATAAAATACAGTCTAGTATTAGTCCCTAAAATTAGTCCCTATTGTGCCATATATATATATGAGTAAAACTGCTTCTCAAACAAGAACAAATGTGGGCGGGGCTTGATTTTGTCTGTGGGGAATTGATTGGATGGTCGTGGTTTGCTATTGGTGGATCTCATGTGAGTGACAGGTTATTGCCCCGCCCTCATGCCAGTAATGACATCATCAGAGAAGAGATGCTGCTAGAGGAAGTTATTCTGATTCAAGATTACCAGGAACATAAATTAAAAATAAATAATGATGTGCACGGATGAATCGAATAAAAAACAAGAATTGTCCATTTTGATTTAATAGTGACTTTAAAAGTTTACAGAATCCATCCTGAACCGTTGAAAAGAAGAGAATCGCGATGCATCAGAGAGTCGTTTGTTTTCTCCGTACTAGACATGAGATGAACTGGAGAACAAATGCAGACTGTAGAATATCTCTTCCTGCTGTGTTACTGCTCACACCTGCCACACACACACACACACACACACACACATACACACATACACACACTTACTCTAACACACACTCTCAAACACACACATTCACACACACACACACACACACACACACTCTCAAACACACACATTCACACACACACACACACACACTCTCACACACACTTACTCTCACACACACTCTCAAACACACATACACACACACACTAACTCACACTCTCTCAAACACACATTCACACACACACACACACACACACACACACACACACTCACACACACACACACTCACACACTCACGCAGACACACACACACACACACTTACTCTCACACACACTCTCAAACACACACATTCACACACACTCACGCAGAGACACACACACTTACTCTCACACACACTCTCAAACACACACATTCACACACACACACACACTAACTCACACTCTCAAACACACACTCACACACACACACACACTCTCAAACACACACATTCACACACACTCACTCACGCAGACACACACACACTTACTCTCACACACACACACACACACTCTCAAACATACACATTCACACACACTAACTCACACTCTCAAACACACACTCACTCACACACACACACACACACACGGACATACTCACACACACACACACACACACACGGACACACTCTCACAAACACACTCACAAACTCACTCGCTCACACACACACACACACACACACGTCTGGTTCACTATCTTTGTGGGGACTCTCCATAGACTTAATGGTTTTTATACTGTACAAACTGTATATTCTATCTCCTTACACTAACCCCTAAACCTACCCATCACACACAGCTGTCTGCATTTTTACATTTCCAAAAAAACTAATTCTGTATGATTTATAAGCTTGTTTACCCATGGGGATGGATCTATTTAGGTCCCCACTGTGACACGAGTCCCCATGAGTCTGTGTGCATTCAGGTTGAAGTCCCCACCGGGATAGAAAAACATGTACACTTACTCTCACACACACTCTAAGGATCACACGGTCACAGACACACACACACACACACACACACACACACACACACACACACACACACACACACACACACCCATCTGAGTGTGATTAGCAGTGAGAGGTTAATTTAGCTCTGTTGCTTCGTCAGAGTAATCAGATCTGTGACCAGTGTGTCTGTGAGACGGACAGCTGTGTGTGAGCGGTGTGTGTGATCAGTGTGTGTGAGCGGTGTGTGTGTGAGCGCTGGCTCCTGTACACCATTTCAACATCCTCCTGTAGAACACTAACAAATAGGGGCGTCACAATATATCGTGTCACAATACAAAACATGCATCAGTATCGTGGATAGTGACAATATTTATTTTATATAATTTACAATAAATGAGAAACAAATGAAGTTTACAGAGTTTTAGTGTCAGTACTACATTAAACTACTATATATAATGTTGAATATAATGTATAATAATGCAATGGGGGAATATTTGTGGGTCCTGATAATGTTAAATGTCTTTTGTTACCAGTAAAAGTGACCTACATTATTTTAAATATATTTAGTCAGTAACAGCAAGCATATTCATCTAAAATAATTCTGTATTTTCCGCTTCAGAATCATGAATATTGTTATTCTGGAGTCTCTATTGTCCGGTTCATTGGGTTTCCAGCACCAAGTCCGAGCCTATTCATTTACACACACAATGTAACACCAAATTTAGCATTTTAATCAACAGTTCATTTTTTGTTAACCTTTTATCATTTGTCTTAGACTATTGCAGTAATATTGTATCGTGAGTTCAGTATCGTGATATAGTTATATATCCCACCCCTACTAACAAAGTAACACATGATGTGTAATTTGATTGTAATTTCAGTGTTTGGGTCTGTGCGTTTGCTGAAGCCTCTTGATGTTCGGGACAGGAAAATAAAAGCTTGCACTTCATTTCCTTCCTCAAACATCAGCTGGTCGCAGAGGAAGTGCCTGTAATTTATTTATTCTGAGTGTCTTCGCTGCTGTCGTTCATTGAACAACCTCTTTCCTGAACTGTCACATAAACTAAAGACTGTTGTACCATCACAACTTCCTGTTTTAACAGGAAATACATCAACACTGTCTGGAAACAAAACTACACAAGATCAAAAGATCTTAAAAGTCTTAAAACATAATAATCCTATGTGAATGTGTCTTATGTAATTCTTAAGGCTATTGCAAAGCGCCTTGAGTGATATATAAAGTACTTCCTCTTCCTCATCTGCTGCTTCTTCTTTCTCTTTTTCTTCCTCTTCTTCTCTTCTTCCTCATCTGCTTCTTATTTTTTCTTCTTCTTCTCTTCTTCCTCTTCTGCTGCTTCTTGCTCTTCTTTTGCTCCGTATTCTGTTCCTTTTCTTCTTCCCCTTCTTCCTCTTTTTCTCTTCTTCTCTTCTTCCTCTTCCTCTCTTCTTCCTCTTCCTCTCTTCTTCCTCTTCCTCTCTTCTTCCTCTTCCCCTTCTTCTCATCTTCTCTTCTTCCTCTTCCTCTCTTCTTCCTCTTCCTCTCTTCTTCCTCTTCCTCTCTTCTTCCTCTTCTGCTGTTTCTTGCTCTGCTTTTGCTCCGTATTCTGTTCCTTTTCTTCTTCCCCTTCTTCCTCTTTTTCTCTTCTTCCTCTTCCTCTCTTCTTCCTCTTCCTCTCTTCTTCCTCTTCCTCTCTTCTTCCTTTTCCTCTCTTCTTCCTCTTCCCCTTCTCATCTTCTCTTCTTCCTCTCTTCTTTCTCTTCCTCTCTTCTTCCTCTTCCTCTCTTTTTCCTCTCCCTCTTCTGCTGTTTCTTGCTCTGCTTTTGCTCTGTATTCTGTTCTTTTTCTTCTTCCCCTTCCTCTTTTTCTTCCTCTTCTTCTCTTCTTCTTCTGCTGCTTCTTGCTCTTCTTTTGCTCAGTATTCTGTTCCTTTTCTTCTTCCCCTTCCACTTTTTCTTCTTCTTCTTCCTCTTCCTCTTCTGCTGTTTCTTGCTCTTCTTTTGCTCTGTATTCTGTTCCTTTTCTTCTTCCCCTTCCTCTTTTTCTTCCTCTTCTTCCTCTTCTTCTCTTCTTCCTCTTTTTCTCTTCTTCCTCTTCCTCTTCTCTTCTTCCTCTTCTTCTCTTCTTCCTCTTCTTGCTCTTCTTTTGCTCCATATTCTGATCCTTTTCTTCTTCCCCTTCTTTACCTGCGTCTCCTTTCGAAGGCCGTGTCCTCCAGAGGTCGCATTTGTCGGTCGTATACGTCTGACTCATTTTAGTAAAGTTACCATTACAATCCAAAGTCACAAGGAAATTACAACAATTTACATTTCACAAGAAATAACAGACAATTTTATAATGGTTACTTTTCTGAAACAAGACCTCCTTTATGACATGGTGGACGCAGCCTTTGTCTTTCTCTCCTTCCTCCTCCTCTTCTTCAACTCTTTCCTCTTCTGCCTCTTGTTCCTCTATTTCTTGTTGGTAATGAAATGAATATCATCAAGTCAGTGAAAGAGCCCGTGAGGTCGAATGTCAAGTGTCATTCTGTAGCACTTTTCCAAACACAAGGCTGGTTATTGTGACTTCTGCAGAATTCCTTGTATATCTAATATGGTTTGCTATTCTACAGCAGTGGTTATCAAACTTTTTTCATCGCGTCCCCCTTTAAACCTTTTAAAAACATCTGGCGACCCCCCCCCCCACCAAAAACAAAACAAAAAAACATGCAATGAAAAACACCTGCAATAGTTTCACTTTGTAATGTCATTATTTCTTATAATAGTAAGAGAGAATCATAATACAGAACTGAACTTGTCTACAGTAATGCCTTTGATTCCCATTCACTTCCCATCCCGACGGATTGCTGTGCTCCTTCAGTTGCTTTTAAGCCATTTGTTTTGACGAATGTTAAAGCCCATTTTTCAAGCGTAGTCGGGGGATTGGCTTCGACCACAAGTTGGATTGCGTGTGCGGTTGTGTTTGTGTGCTCTGTGACATTGAAAAAAGTTGGGATGGATGTGAATAGAAAGAGTTTTTCCCGTGTGGCTTCACATCATGAAATAAACTTGGAAAGCTCTGCTGTGAAGAGAAACGGAGAGCGATGTCAAGACTCAGCAGAACTCACGTTAATGTTACGTAAAGGCTTTTCATTTGGGGAAGGAGAAATCTGCGGGTCATGTTTTATTTATGCTGAATGAATTATTGAAGTTATGATGATATGCCTCTCCTCCTTCTTTCTGCCTCGCTTAAACAGAAGAAAGAATAATCATAAACATTATTTGCCATAATCTAGATCCGCTTGCATCAGCTGAGCTGTGTTTAAATGCGTGTCCAAGTGTTTTGCATTTAATCTTTCTGCAAATTCTCCCTCTCTCTTTATCCTTATTCTCCTCCCTCTTTCTTTCATCTGTCTTGCTCTCTGCCCTTCACTCCGTTTCATCTCATCTCATTCTCTCGTTCTTTAAACCTTCTCAGCATTTCACAATGCAGCTTTCTGTGCAGAATGAGAGAACAACTGGCTTTTCTACAAAGACCCTTATGACCCGCACTATATACGACAAATCACAACTGTGGTCTCTTTAATATCTCAGTTGTGTCCCACTAGAGTACAGAGCCCCTAAGGTGACATGGTGATGGAAAAAATATTAGATGGGAGGGAAAATTAGTTCGCAAAACTATTGCGTTTCACAGATGTCGCCTTTTTCGCCTTTCTTCGACTTTGTCGCCATTGGCTTTTGGCTTGCTTAGTTGGGGACATTTCATTTTATATTTAACAATATTATTACAACATTATTTTCCTGTTATCTCTGTAAAGCTGCTTTGAAACAATCTGTATTATAAAAAGCGCTATATAAATAAAGGTGACTTGACTTGACAGATAAACTTTGCGTTTTCGCTCAAAACGTTTGCGTTTGCTCACAAAACCTTTGTGTTCTTGCTTAAAATACTTGCATTCGCACGCACAACGATTGAGTTCCCTTCGGTAAACTTTGCAGTTTCGCTCAAAAAATGTGCGTTTGCTCACAGAACTATTGCGTTCCCTCAATAAACTTTGCGTTTTCTCTCAAAAAATGTGCGTTCCCTTAATAAACTTTGCATTTTCTCTCAAAACATTTGTGTTTGTTCACAAAACTATTGCATTCCCTCAATAAACTTTACGTTTTCTCTCAAAACATTTGTGTTTGTTCACAAAACTATTGCGTTCCCTCAATAAACTTTGCGTTTTCTCTCAAAACATTTGTGTTTGTTCACAAAACTATTGCATTCCCTCAATAAACTTTGCGTTTTCTCTCAAAACATTTGTGTTTGTTCACAAAACTATTGCGTTCCCTCAATAAACTTGGCGTTTTCTCTCAAAACATTTGTGTTTGTTCACAAAACTATTGCGTTCCCTCAATAAACTTTGCATTTTCTCTCAAAACATTTGTGTTGGTTCACAAAACTGTGTTCCCTCAATAAACTTTGCGTTTTCTCTCAAAACATTTGTGTTGGTTCACAAAACTATTGCGTTCCCTCAATAAACTTTGCGTTTTCTCTCAAAATATTTGTGTTTGTTCACAAAACTATTGTGTTCCCTCAATAAACTTTGCGTTTTCTCTCAAAACATTTGTGTTGGTTCACAAAACTATTGCGTTCCCTAAATAAACTTTGCGTTTTCTCTCAAAACATTTGTGTTGGTTCACAAAACTATTGTGTTCTCTCAATAAACTTTGCGTTTTCTCTCAAAATATTTGTGTTAGTTCACAAAACTATTGCGTTCCCTCAATAAACTTTGCGTTTTCTCTCAAAATATTTGTGTTAGTTCACAAAACTATTGCGTTCCCTCAATAAACTTTGCGTTTTCTCTCAAAATATTTGTGTTTGTTCACAAAACTATTGTGTTCCCTCAATAAACTTTGCGTTTTCTCTCAAAACATTTGTGTTTGTTCACAAAACTATTGCGTTCCCTCAATAAACTTTGCGTTTTCTCTCAAAATATTTGTGTTTGTTCACAAAACTATTGCGTTCCCTCAATAAACTTTGCGTTTTCTCTCAAAAAATGTGCGGTCCCTCAATAAACTTTGCATTTTCTCTTAAAACATTTGCGTTTGTTCACAAAACTATTGCGTTCCCTAAATAAACTTTGCGTTTTCTCTCAAAAAACGTGCGGTCCCTCAATAAACTTTGCGTTTTCTCTCAAAACATTTGTGTTTGTTCACAAAACTATTGCGTTCCCTCAATAAACTTTGCGTTTTCTCTCAAAACATTTGTGTTTGTTCACAAAACGATTGCGTTCCCCAAATAAACTTGGTGCTCTCTCTCAAAATATTTGCGTTTGCTCAAAAAAATATTGCGTTCCCCAGATAAACTTTGCGTTCTCTTAAAACATTTGTGTTTGTTTACAAAACTATTGCGTTCCCTAAATAAACTTTGCGTTTTCTCTCAAAACATTTGTGTTTGTTCACAAAACTATTGTTCCCTCAATAAACTTTACGTTTTCTCTCAAAACATTTGTGTTTGTTCACAAAACTATTGTGTTCCCTAAATAAACTTTGCGTTTTCTCTCAAAACATTTGTGTTTGTTCACAAAACTATTGTTCCCTCAATAAACTTTACGTTTTCTCTCAAAACGTGTTTGTTCACAAAACTATTGTGTTCCCTCAATAAACTTTGCGTTTTCTCTCAAAACATTCACAAAACTATTGTGTTCCCTCAATAAACTTTGCGTTTTCTCTCAAAACATTTGTTTGTGTTCACAAAACTATTGCGTTCCCTAAATAAACTTTGCGTTTTCTCTCAAAACATTTGTTTGTTCACAAAACTATTGTGTTCTCTCAATAAACTGCGTTTTCTCTCAAAACATTTGTTTGTTCACAAAACTATTGTGTTCACTCAATAAACTTTGCGTTTTCTCTCAAAACATTTGCGTTTGCTCCCAGAACGATTGCGTTCCCTCAATAAACTTTGCGTTTTCTCTCAAAACATTTGCGTTTGCTCCCAGAACGATTGCGTTCCCTCAATAAACTTTGCGTTTTCTCTCAAAACATTTGTGTTTGTTCACAAAACTATTGCGTTCCCTAAATAAACTTTGCGTTTTCTCTCAAAACATTTGTGTTTGTTCACAAAACTATTGCGTTCCCTAAATAAACTTTGCGTTTTCTCTCAAAACATTTGTGTTTGTTCACAAAACTATTGCGTTCCCTAAATAAACTTTGCGTTTTCTCTCAAAACATTTGTGTTTGTTCACAAAACTATTGCGTTCCCTAAATAAACTTTGCGTTTTCTCTCAAAACATTTGTGTTTGTTCACAAAACTATTGTGTTCTCTCAATAAACTGCGTTTTCTCTCAAAACATTTGTTTGTTCACAAAACTATTGTGTTCACTCAATAAACTTTGCGTTTTCTCTCAAAACATTTGCGTTTGCTCGCAGAACGATTGCGTTCCCTCAATAAACTTTGCGTTTTCTCTCAAAACATTTGCGTTTGCTCCCAGAACGATTGCGTTCCCCGATAAAATTTGCATACTTGCTTAAAATACTTAAATTCGCCCGCAAAACGATTGCGTTCCCCAAATAAACTTGGTGCTCTCTCTCAAAACATTTGCATTTGCTCAAAAAAATATTGAGTTCCCCAGATAAACTTTGCGTTCTCTTAAAACATTTGTGTTTTCTCGTAAAACAGTTTTTTTTTTTTTTTTGCGAAAGCAAAAGTACTAAAATATGTAATTTAAGGGCTTTAGGGGCTCCGAACTAGAGATAAAAGTCTACCTTAGGTCTTAACAAAACAACAATAATTTTACCCGTTTCTCCTCTAGTTTCAGAAGAGATCTCAAAATTGTCTCAAACTTTGCCAAGATAACACAATCTGCAATCAAATGCAAGAGATAAATTCATCCAAAGGATCTGTGCTGCTCCACATTAATATCATAACTTTATACTCTACAGTATGTAGAGTAACTATTGATACCTTTGTGACCATTATACTTCTCACAAGAAAATTTAGGAGACACATTTGAGGCAAAGTTGATCCTTTATCAAAACATTTATGCATTAGAATCTCCTGAACTATAAAAGAGCAACTTTTGAGCTGTTTTTCTGACTTTTCATTCGGCAGATGCATGTGTGTTTAAGTAATTAAATATGAGCATGATGCTTTAAGTGTCCTTATTGGCGCATTAGCCAGAAGAACATGTTATTTTTTAGTGTTCTGTGGGCAATCGAGCCCTGAAACCAGAATCAAAACAACACATTTGCTCCTCTCCGTCTTTCCTCCATGTCCTTCTGTTTCATCTGAGTCACAAGTTCTTCAGCTTTCATTTCCAATGTGAAAAAAACAGATTAGCACTGCTTCCAGAGAGCGATGGACGCTTTTGAACAGAAGTTGATTGTCTTCAGGGGCCTTAGGACTTTCAAGACAGCTTGAAAAGGGGACAGAAGTTCACTTCATGAAAGCCAAAACACAGACGTTGTAGCTTGAGGAATCTTTAATTGTTTGAAAGGAGAACAAAATCATTCTCTCGGGGATCCTAAACAAACCTGTGACTTTCCCGTAGCAACAGATCAAATCCTCTGAGAGTTTATTTGGTGATATTTTAGCAGTTTTAGCATGACTGTCGGATGGCAGAGTTTCAGAGAAGAAAAGCAGCCATGGTTTTGTTGCCATGGTCTTGTATGAAACAGCTTTCACAACACATTTACCTTCTATTGTGTGACGTAATTCTGAGAAAAACCGAATACTCAGCATGAAATGATGCAGGTCAAGAGCTGATTTCATCCTTTGGGATTTGATTGGATTGCGTTTGCATGACTATATTATTATTTTATTTATTCTTCATCAGTACTGTTTTATTTTGGGCCTCTCTTTTATTTCTTAACATACAGACCTCATTCAAAGTTTATTTTGTTTATAAATTAAGCTTCTTATTCTGTATTTGGTTTTGATAAACTTTGTTTATATAGTTAAAGTTTAAAAATCAACTGACACTATTGACATCATTATAATATTTGCATGATGAATTATAGTTGGCGTTCTATTTCTTTAATCTATTAAATCATCTTTTACACTTGCCTTAAACTGCCTTGCAAGCACTTTCTTCAAAAAATGTTTCACTCAGAAATTAAATTTCACAAACAATTACAAGGAAAAGTAAATAACACATTGAATGTGAAATTAGTGAAACATGCTTATTTGTAAAACATACTCCAATCCTTGGCTTATTATGGTGCTTTTCCACTGCATGGTACGGTACGGTTCGGTTCGGTACGGCACGCTTTGGCGCTTTTCCACTGCATGGTACGGTACGGCTCGGTTCGGTACGGCTCACTTGTGGCGCTTTTCCACTGCATGGTACGGTACGGCTCGGTTCGGTACGGCTCACTTGTGGCGCTTTTCCACTGCATGGTACGGTACGGCTCGGTTCGGTACGGCTCACTTGTGGCGCTTTTCCACTGCATGGTACGGTACGGTTCGGTTCGGTACGGCTCACTTGTGGCGCTTTTCCACTGCATGGTACGGTACGGCTCGGTTCGGTACGGCTCACTTGTGGCGCTTTTCCACTGCATGGTACGGTACGGCTCGGCACGGCTCACTTGTGGCGCTTTTCCACTGCATGGTACGGTACGGTACGGCTCGCTTCGGCTCGCTTTAAATGGTACCAGCTCTGTTGAGGTTCCAAGCGTACCGTACCGATACTAAAATGTGACGTGGAAGCACTGTAGATCACTGATTGGTCAGACAGACAGAATCGTCACTAGCGTCATTGTATTTGCGAGACATCAAACCCGCTAGATTTAAATAGCCAGTAAACAGCCACTGCTGTAGCACCTGTTTTAAAACTACTTGCTTGACTTGCTTGAAGAAAAAAAACTTCCAAAAAAGAAATGGCTGAATCGTGGTCAGTGGACGAGAAGCGCAGACGTTCCTCTTGTTGGTTGTCGAGGAGCGGATAAACTATAACGATCATCAGTCATAATCCCACCCACTTTGAAGGGATACTAACTGCAGTGGAAAAGCAACCGAGCTAAAGCGAACCGAGCCGAGCCGTGCCGCGCCGAGTTGTACCACGCAGTGGAAAAGCGAAGCGAGCCGAACCGTTCCGCGCCAAAGCGTGCCGTACCGAACCGAACCGTACCGTACCATGCAGTGGAAAAGCGCCATTAGTGGCCAAGCACCGAAGTAGGGCTGGGCGGTATATCGAGTTTGTACAATATATCGATATTTTTTATCCCCACGATATGGAATGAGGCAATACCGTTTATATCGATACAGTAGTTTGATACGAGCACATCTGAAAAATAGCGGAGGACGCAGTGTGAGCTCCTGCAGTGAAAGTACATGGTAGCCTACAATTTGTCCTAAACATGACACAAGCTTATATTAAGCGCTTTAAAATAACTGGTAAGATATAGTTAACAAGTTTAAAGCAGCTTGCCCTGTCAGATGCTCTGACAGAGACTGTTGCTGACTGACAGATACATACTTGCGCTGTTTAATGCGTTTGAGACGTGGTGCTTTCCTCAGTGCTTAACTTACATTTCACAGGCATATTCTCCATCTGTAAATGTTAGAAAATCAAACAAATATGTCCATTTCACTGTCAGGAGAGGACGAGCTTCTGCAAGTGAATCTCCGCTAAAATTCAAGCTTCCGTTAATGAGCGCCGCCGCGCGCCAAACAGACGAGCACAATAGAATAGTAGCGCAATAATTCTGACTAAAATATACATAGGCTGTTGCTAAAATATTTGTTGTTGGAGACAATAAATGTGCCATATGTGGAATTTTAAACCTACAAGTATATTTTTATGAAAGTGACCATTATAATGAGGTAGGCTAATCAAATGCAGGCTAATATAATTAGTTTGTGCTTTTGTTTTTATTTTCATTTTTAATTTAGCCTTTAGTCATTTTAAAAACAAAAATTATATTTGTTTTTAGTTTGTAATGTTACAATGTAATGTGATTTTAACCACCTTTTTGCACATAATATATTGCATAGCCTACATTACATTCACTATATTTGTTTCCATATCCTTCAATATCAACATTGTTTGGAAATCATTGAGCAGGATGTGAAATAATTTTTTTTTTAAATAAATACAGATTTTCTTTATCCAAATAGAAAAACGTAGAAAGTACCGAGGTATATATCGTATATCGCCATTTAACCAAAAAATACCGAGATATGATTTTTTGGCCATATCGCCCAGCCCTACACCGAAGTTTAGTTACACGTTAGTGTTCTTCTTCAACCATGTTGAATTTCAGCCCATAGAAATGCAAGCCTTAAAAATACAATGCATTAAAATGCAAGCATGTTTTTTTCAGTTAGTGCAATTCAACATGCTTGTTTGTTTCAAAAACATTTGGTATTATTTCACTTCTATATTGAGATCAAAGGTTAGCAGGGCAGATCATAAGTCATTTCTCCGGATGAGACCTGAATTATCATGGGAAAAACATGTTGAGTTTTACAGGTCCATTGGAGCGGCTCCTGGGGGTCGGGCCGCATCGATCTGAGCCAGAAATACTCTCATCATTACCCAAACCACAGCTCCTACATAACCTGCAATTTATGCGTAAAAGGTTTTGAAGCAGGATCGAGTGGCACTTCAGACAGACGAAAACTCACTCCATGATGGAGGAATATTGCACTTCTGTATATCACATGAGCGGTAGCTTATTTTTGTAACATCAGGATTGCAACAAGATTTAGGATTCCTAAATAATCTTATAGCAAAGCGAGTCAAAAGGGCGAACATTATAATATGATTCTGCAGAACAAGTACTTTTTTGCCATAACTGCCACTGTAAAAAATTATCGTGATTTTAACGGTAAAAGACTGGAAAACTGTTTTTAACGGTAAAACTGTTAATAGGTTAACAGAAAGTTTATGTACTATATACGGTAAATAACTGTGATAGATCTAACTGTACATTTAATGTAATTTTACGGTAAAATACCGTTAAATGTTCAGTTTTTGGAAGTGAAAAATAAAAAGAAAGTCATTGTATAATTTACAGTAAAAAAAACCTAAATTGACATTCCCACAATTCCCTGCATGACACTTCAAATTTTTTTGAAATAACTGTTTCTTCATAGTTGTTTCTTATCAGTTATGTACATTGGGGTTTTATGTTACATCTAATGTTGTTAAATTAATGTTTATTGCATTTTTACATGTAGCTTGGAGCATGTGTGTTACCATGATGGTGTTTAGTGTTTGTGTGAATGACACTGTCTATATATTAGTATTAACTTTCTTGTGAAAAAGTGTTTGTGATGAGCTTTGATTCATCATGTGACTCTCATCACCACTGTGATTGGTGGTTGTCAGTGTATTACAATAGTACAAATCAGATATTAGTGCTTCAATAGGTTGGTAAATTAACGTTATATCAGTTAATGAAATATGTTTTTATAAGTTAAGTCTGTAAAACCTAAAATGTTGCTACCGTATTTTTTACGGTAAATTTCTGGAAACCACAACAGCCGTTTTTTTACCATAATGTAACAGATTTTTTACAGTTCAATTTGTTACATATTTTCCTCCTTGCTTGATACTCGATTCTGCTCTAGAGCTGATCTTTTTTTTCTTCTTTTTTTTTGTAGAGTTTGTGACTCCTGAAGTTAAAAGCAGTGGCTCTCTGGCCACCCATTGAGTCGATTTATTTATTCATACGCAGAGCCGAGAGCTGTCAGAAAGAAGCGTGGCCTTGCGGATGAGGAGAAGTTATTCCTCTGAAGCATCTCGACTCTCTTAGGAGCGTATTAGAGCACAGAAACGCAGGAAAACTCGGGAGCAACACTCCCCTCGGGAGGTCATTGATTTTATCACATTTATATTCAGGCAGGCTTGATGGACTAATGTATGCCACCCAGAAACAATATAAATGCATGAATAAATTTTTCAGACATAATTTTTCATTTCCGTGCGGAGCTGCCGGCAGGGTCCGTTCCGGTGAGGGTTTACAGTTGTGGAAAGGCATTTCCTTTCATGTCTCGTATAAAGGAGTCTCTGTGTGCCGTGACATTCCTCATAATGCGATTCATTCCCGACTCCGGCACATGTGAATGCCGAATCCCAGATCCTTCTCCTGAACATCTTCCTGTCATCCCATCACCCGCCTGCTGCCTGTCCCAGGGCACATTATAAATACATAAACATAATTCTCATTATTCTTTCTTAGTAAAGACCGTTTACTAAGAAAAATTATTTGACTTATAATCTTATCAAATCAAATCCACTTTTATTTATAAAGCACATTTAAAATCAACCTTGGTTGATTTTAAGTTACATAATTTAAATTTAAGTTGAATTAATAATCTATTTTACATATAATGTTTTAATAATAATAATAATTCTACTTAATTTTAAATTAAATTTAATAAGCAATGTTTTTGCATATATTGATAATTCTATACCTAATAATTCTAAATTAAATGCAATTAATAATTTATTTTATATATAATGTTTTAATAATTCAACTTAATTGTAATTTAAACTTAATTTAATTAATAATCTATGTATTTTACATTTAATAATGTTTTATTAATAATAATAATTCAACTTAAAACTAAGTTGAATGTAATTAATAATCTATTTATGATTTTATATAAAATAATGATTTAATAATTGTACTTAATTCTGATTTAAATGTAATTAATAATCTGTATATTTTACATTTAATAATGTTTTATACATAATAATTCGACTTAATAATTGTAAATTAAATGCAATTAATAATTTATTTATTTTACATATAATAATCTTTTAATAATTTGACTTAATAATTGTAAATTAAACTTAATTTAATTGATAATTTATTTATTTGACATTTAATAATGTTTTATTAATAATAATAATAATAATTCAACTTAAAACTAAATTAAATGTAATTAATAATCTATATGATTTTACATATAATAATGTTTTATTAGTAATAATCCTACTTTATAATTCTCAATTAAATGTAATTAATTCTCAGTTTATTTTACAAATAATAATGTTTTATTAATAATAATTCTACTTAATAATTCTAAATTAAATGTAATTAATAATCAATGTATTTGTCATATATTAATATTTGAATAATTATACTTAATACTAAACATCATTAATAATCTGTTTACATATAATACTTTATTAATACCTCTGAATTAGAATTTAGAATGGATATTATCATTAAAAGTCACAATGTGAAAGAATCTTAATGGTTCCAAAAACAGACTTCCAACAGAAATATAATTTCTTATGTCTTTCTCTTGATTATGAAGTGAAATGTGATCTGGACACACTTGTTTTCTGTTTATGTAAGACCTTACGTTTACACAAAAGAGGCTTACGTTGCATTTAAGTTTGCATTTTTCTGTTGACGCTTCATCAGACGTCATTAAATGAATGATTATTTTTGATATATGCTTATTGGTTTTGTTTGAAATTGTCCTGTGAAATGGGATTGTGCCACTGGAGGGTTCGGTCATTAATCGCAGCTGTGTTTCAAGGTGACTTAACCCTCTGAGGTCGGCGCGATAGTCTCGCTTTTTTTCTTATCAGTGCAAAAGAGACTCAAAATACTCTGTTGATTTTGATTTTACATATTTGTGTTATACATAGGGATGGCCCGATACCATTTTTTTTCAAACCGATACGAGTACGAGTATTTACATTTGTGTACTTGCCGATACCGAGTACCGATACCGATATTTTTCTACCACAAAAGTAACTATAGGCTCCCAGAAAAGAAGACAGAAGACTGTTTTAGAACACAGGTTAGAACCCTGTTTTTATTTTCTCTGCTTGTTTTAACAAGTCTGAAATAAATAATGAGTAAAATAATGAATGTAGACAATTTCAAATCAAAAATAAATTATATATATATTTCTGTGTAAACAAAAAGCCTCAATACTGGCACTGTCTTCACAACTGACAAAATATAAATAAAACGTATTGTGCAGTCAACACCGTCAACTCAACAACATATCAATGAAATATTTGACACCGTCTCCAGCTTTCAATTTAACTAAATTTCAATGTAACTGTTGTGTAGTCTCAATTAAACATTTACATAAATCAATTAAACAAAACATCAATGTAACTATTGCAAGTCTCAATTAAACTACTGCATATTTCAATTAAACAACAATTAAACTATGTGGCACAGTGACAGTTCCCATGTTTCAATTAAACAAACATTTCAGTCAGCAATGTGATCTGAACTAGCTTAGGTACTTTTTGGGAGAATGAGAGGCAGGTTCTTTTTGATGAACAAAATCATCTCTGCATGATCAGCTGTGATTCTGTTTCTGCCGTCATTCACAATATGTGACACTGAGCTGAACAGCCTTTCACTGTCAACACTACTGCATGGTGCTGAGAGGTATCTGGATGCCATTTTGGCCAGGGTAGGGAACCGCACTTTGTTAACTGCCCAGTATTGTAGTGGTTTGTCTTCTCGAGAAATTGTGGTCTCCCCTAGGTATGTCTCTAATTGTGCAGTAGAACCTACTTGAGCTCTGTTTAGAGAGACTGGTGCTTGCTCATCTGCTATTTCAACGCATTCTCATCCCAAGGCGTCATATAGTGACACTTTTGCAATTTCGTCTAAATCGAACGCACATGGCACCCTTTAGCGTCAATATAACACGCTCAGTTATGGGTAGGTTTAGGTCTGGGGTAGGGTTAGGGTTAGACCACTAGGAGGCGCCTTCTGGCCCATATATATCTGCGTCATATATTGACGCTAAAGGGTGCCATGTGCGTTCGATTTAGACGAAATTGCAAAAGTGTCACTATATGACGCCTTGGGATGAGACCGGGCTCGCTATTTCATCAAATATACTGTCCAGGCTGCTGCTTGCCTGGTCCCTGCGTGGTTTTCTGGCAGGAGGTTCGTGCAGGTCATGATTCTCCTCTTCTCCAGACGACCTCAACAGCTCACGCATCAGCATCTCCTTGGCATTTGCAGCAGTGTTGGTGTTAGAGAAAAAAAGATGTTTATACCTATAACAGAAAATGAGAGAAAAAAATGATGCTATCTGACAATAGGTAGGCTATTTATTAAAATAACATAGCCTAATCAAATAATTTATTAAATGAAAATGAAATACTAAAATGTACTTTTCAGCAAGACATAGGCAACTTTTAACTCACTATCTAACACACACACGCACACAGACACACAGATATGCACACAGACACAGATACACACACAGACAGACAGACACACACACACACACGCACACAGACAGACAGACAGACACACACAGACGCACATAGATACAGACACACACACACACACACACACACACACACACACACACACACACGCACACCTACCTGGGGTCGAGTAGAGTAGCGATGCTGTAGAGGGGTTGTTCTTCCACATCAGAAAATCGCCTCCTGACAGCTGCAGCTAAAGTCCCTTTCATAGTTTTGATGCCATGGTCATCGTCGGTCTCTCTAGACAGAAATCGCTGCAGTACAGTGACAGCAGGAATCACATCCGCTGCCATAGCTTCAGAAGAGCTAACTTTTCGTGTTAACTCCTCAAACGGACCCAGAACAGTTACAACCTTCTCCAGCAGTGCCCACTGGTGAGCGGTGAGATTATCAGGGAGTTCATGTTCGGACACAAAAACTCCTAGAGCCCGTTTCTGCTCTATCAGGGACTGGATCATGTAAAATGTACTGTTCCAGCGGGTGTGTACGTCCTGCTGTAGTCGTTTTGCAGGCTGACCGATCTCTAACTGAATGTCTTCGAGGCAGGAGTAGGCTAGAGGAGAATGCTTAAAATGGCCAACGATTTTGCGTCCGATAGCCAATGCCTCAGCAACACTTCTCTGTGACAAAAGTCCTTCGTGGACCACCAGCTGGAGAGTGTGAGCGGCACAAGGTAAGCTGGGGAGTCCAGCATCATTCATGCCCTTAATCATATTTTTAGCATTGTCTCGTAGCACAACGTGGACAGAGGTTTTCGGAATGCACCAGGTCTGAAGCATCCCATCGAACGCACCTGCGATGGCTTGGCTGGTGTGCAAGCCTCGGAACGGCTTTGCTTGTAAGGTGGCATGGCGAAGAGTAAAGTTGTCATCTATCCACTGTACAGTTACACTGAGCAGAGACATTGGGCAGACACTGCTTGACCAAATATCTGTTGTAAAACTGACGGTCGAGACGTCACGCAACAGGCCACTGACGTGCTTTTTCACGTCATGAAACACTTTCGGCAGCATAGCGGTTGTAATGTAATGGCGACTCGGAATTTCGTATCGCGGCTCCAGTATGCCAAGAAGATGTCGAAATCCTATATTTTCAACAGCCGACAATGGCTGGTCATCAAGTGCAATAAAGTATGCAATTCCCTCTGTTATTTTTAGTGCCCGTGGATTATCTCTGGACATCTTCTCGCGCTTCTGTAAAACCTGCGTTAATGTTGGCTGCTGAGTTGCTTGTTTAGCTTGACTAAACTGAGTGTATTCAGCGCTATGATGCGTCTTCAGATGTTTAATTAGATTGCTGGTGTTAAACGATGTACTTTCTTTTCCTCCTCTCGACACCTTAGCTGAACATAACTTACAGTCTGCCTTGCTGCTGTCATCATCCCTTATCTTGAAATGAGCCCAAACCGCCGACATTTTACGTGCCTCAGTTCACCTAGACAAAGCGGCGGCCTGTTTCGTTTCACAAAATGTACGTGGTATCGGTGCGTGGTATTGGCTAATTTTTATGAGTACGAGTACGAGTATATGAGGACAGTATCGACCCGATACCCGATCCCAGTATCGGTATCGGGCCATCCCTAGTTATACATCATTCGATCCTGTTAAACTCACACTCATTATCTACAGACTGATAATAATTGATTCAATAATAGAGCTAATAAATAAAGACCTTGGATGTCTTGCTTAGGCTGTTATCTGAGAAAAAAAAAATTAAGATTTGCATAAATTAAGTGTAAATGATTCCGGCTCTAAATTTGACGAGTCTTCAGGCTCATTAATCAGAGAGTTGTAGTTTGTTAAAAAGTTTTTTTTGTGTGACTTCTCTCTGAAAGTTTATGAGGAAGTGCTGTTTAAAATCTTCTGCTGCTTATCCTCAGAGAAATTAAACTATAAAGGTGTGATTAAAAGGTAATTATTAAATTATAAAGCTGCGATGCAAATCCGTGTACACTACCGTTTAAAAGTTTGCCGAGAGTAAGATTTTCTAATGTTTTTGAGTCTCTTCTGCTCACCAAAGCTGCGTTTATTTGATCAAAAATACAGTAAAAACAGTGAAATATTATTACAGTCTAAATAACAGTTTTCTATGTTATATATATGTTAAAGTGTAATTTATTCCTGTGATCAAAGCTGAATTTTCAGCATCATTACTCCAGTCTTCAGTGTCACATGATCCTTCAGAAATCAGTCTAATATGATGATTTGATGATCAAGAAACATTTATGATTATTATCAGTGTTGAAAACGGTTCATATTTTTGTGGAAACTGATACATTTTATTTTTCAGGATTCTTTGATGAATAGAAAGTTCAAAAGAAAAGCTTTTAATTTACATTCCCCAAACTTTTGAAAGGTAGTGTATATTTTCTATCGGCTTTCATTCATCAGTTCTTAGACATTTTATTTGTCATTTGGGTTCACAGTAAAATCTTATTGCTCCACATAAATGTATATTAAAGTCCTCTTGTAGTCAATCATTTTTTCTCTTAAAACTCATCTTTGATCACCAAAATTACATATTTAAAGGTTTTTTCCTTGAAAAAAAAAGCGTCAAAAAAAGCCTTAAAATAGCTTGAATGTAACTCGACACCCTCATTTAGTATGCGCGGTTCTATGAATATGCAAATGAGCCCCGCCTCCGCTCACTCACTCACTCAGAGATCCACTCGTTGACGATCACACGTTGATCTGATTGGTTACAAGGTAGTTTGTGACGTCAGAAACACCAGCGATTTCAAAGTGTGTTTTTGAGACTGTCTTTGGTTCACTGCAGTTTTAAGCAGAAAATACTCAGCAATGCTGTCGACTTATGAATTTACACATGGTTTGTCTTAAAGCATATAAAAAACACCATATAGACATATAAACAACATTAAAAGCTGGATTTTCACCACAGGGGACTTTAAAGATTTCATTTGTTTTGACTGGCTGTTATTGAAACATACATGTTGTGCTGCTTTTTCCCTTTTAAGAGAGGCCAGTTGATCTCCTGACGAGTTTTTAATATATATTGCTATCATGTTAACGTCTTGCTCGACCAATGGTGTGTGTGTGTGTGTGTGTAAGAGTCTCTCTGATGAAAGCAGATGAGTGATGTTTTATAATGATGAACAGATGGTTAGAGAGGAGAAGGAAACATCATCATGTCTGGAAGCGTTATGATGAGGAGACGAGAGGAATGAGGTTTGTTGAGGAGAGTCTCATGGGTTGAGTTGAGGAGCAGTGATGGATTGTGTCTCTCTCTCTCTCTCTCTCTCTCTCTCTCTCTCTCTCTCTCTCTCTCTCTCTCTCTCTCTCTCTCTCTCTCTCTCCCTCCTGCATGGTTTGAGGTGATTGTGTGTTCGACTGGCTGCAGTGTGATTTGATTTGAATGGCGCTGTAGTTTTACAAACCCCAGTTCAGATGACACTGTTGTTATTACATGATCTTACACACACACACACTAGCTATATATACACATATATATACACGTATATATATATATATATATATATATATACACACGTATACATATACACATATATATATATTTTTTTTTTTTTTTTTTCGATTGTCCACTTTTTTCGATTGTCCACTTTAGACATTTTACTAACTATAGTAACTTTGTAACTACATGTCAACTAACTCTCATTAGAGTATTAGTAGAATGTCTAACATGGACCATCGAAATAAAATGTAACCATAAATTAATTCTGTCATTTCATGGAAAACATGTAAACACAACTGCGATTACATGAATGTGACTGTGATAATTCTACAAGCGTTGACTGAACTTCTTGATTTGTGTCGGTGTGTGTGTGTGTGTGTGTGTTTGTGTGTTCATTAAGCACTTGGCCTTTAATGCAGCGTAACATCAGAAGTGCTGAAGATCTCGCGGGTCATTTAACAGCTCTGTGTGTGTGTGTGTGTGTGTGTGTGTGTGTGTGTGTGTGTCGTGGAGAACTGAAGAGAGGGTCTCTAATCGCCCGGCTGGGTCACAGGCTCAGTCTTTCTCTTTAAAGAGCGTTTAATCTCTGCAAGTGCTCCGTTTGGGCAGTGTGTGTGTGAGAGTGAGAGTGTGTGTGTGTGTGTGTGTTCGAGAGTGAGAGAGTGTGTGTGTGTGTGTGTGTGTGTGTGTGAGAGAGAGAGAGAGTGTCTGTGTGTGTGAGAGAGAGAGAGAGAGAGAGAGAGTGTGTGTGTGAGAGAGAGAGTGAGTGTGTGTGTGTGTGTGTTAGAGAGAGAGAGAGAGAGAGAGAGAGTGAGAGTGTGTGTGTGTGTGTGAGAGAGCGAGAGAGAGAGAGAGAGAGAGTGTGTGTGTGAGAGTGTGTGTGTTGTTCTCTGTAAGATCTGCTGAATTTGTTCAGCACAAAGATCTTTTGAGTCTCAGCACAACTGTAAATCAAACTGATCCCATGAAAACACGCTAAAATCATAAATAATATATTAATATTATGAAATTGACGATTTATATATAATATGTGAAACTTTACAGGGCACTATCACTATGGACTTAAGCTTAGGAGAACCAATTAAGATATTAGATTAACGATTAAGAGATTTTTTTTTTTTTTTTCAAATGTGATTTCTGTTTTATCACCTTTCATGTTTTTGTGCAATTTAAACACTCTTTTCTCAGGGCGTCTGCAGTCAGGGTTATTTTTAATCTGCAGCAGCTGCAACATTTCTCAAGCAAGAGCGAAATTTGTGTCAACAGTTATTTACAGAGACAGTAAACAGGCACGCATCTAATCGACGGATAACGGTTACGTCCTGTGTGTGTGTGTGTGTGTGTGAGCGGGACAGTTTGGTGTTCCGGGATCTCGGGTCGCAGGGCTATTCCAGGGTCCCGCTTCGGGTTTCATCTTTGTAATGTGGGAATACGGAGGAGGGTGTGTTTGTCTAAATCTGCTGCCGCTCTCTGGAGTTTCTCAGCTATTTTCACCTCGACAGACATAAAGTCTGAGTGTGTTTAAACACGGTTACTGTGGAGCAGATACACACACACAGCTCAGGTTAACGGATGATCGCTTCCCCAAAACATGTGTCCCTTAAAGGATTAGATCACTTGATAATTCACTCTCCTCCACGTCATCTAAGATATTAACGTCTTTCTTTCTTCAGTTGAAAAGAAATGAAGGTTTTTGAGGAACACACTCCAGGATTTTCTCCATATAGTGACTTCAATGCGGTCCAACGGGTCGAAGGTCCAAATGTGAGTTTCAGTGCAGCTTCAAAGTCTCGACACGATCCAGCCGAGGAATAAGAGTCTGATCTAGACTAACCAGCGCACATTTTATTACAAAATAAACATTTAAATACTTTTATACCACTAATGCTCGTCTTACACTAGCGCCACACATTACGTAATCACGATGAAAGGTCTTGCGGAAGAACCGACCCAGTGTTTACATAGAGAACGTGCAAAGACTAAGTCAAACACCATTTACAAAAAAATAAATAAATAAAAGGTAAAACAATGATGTCGGATGATTTAGAGTTTTTTGCCCTATTTTTTCCGGTTCAGAAATGTAGGATAGGGCGAAAAACTCACTTATTTTCTCCTCCAACTTCAAAATCATCCGACATCGTTGTTTTACCTTTTTATTTTTTTTGTAAATGGTGTTTGACTTCGTCTTTGCACGTTCTCTTAGTAAACACTGGGTCGGTTCTTCCATCTTTCTTTCTTTCTTTCTTTATTGCAAAGGGATATAATTCACATCTGTTCACATGCGTCACTTTTACAGCTTTACCAGTTTACAAAAATATCCGTTAAACAGGAATAGCAAAACTCTCCAGTGACAAATCCTTCATAATACAAAACACCTCGATGTATCTCTTTAATTATCCTCAGTTTCAAAACAGAAACTATTTACACAAGAAGGGGAGGAAGTCACATCACTCATAATTAAAAAACATTCAAACATTCAATCTCTATCAAAAAGGTATTTGGTTCAATAGGAGTTATAAACTCAACGCGTGACCTTTCATCGTGATTACGTAATGTGTGGCGCTAGTGTAAGACGAGCATTAGTGGTATAAAAGTATATAAAATGTTTATTTCTTTTATAAAATGGCTGATGGTTTGTCTAGATCAGACTCTTACATATTAGGGCTGTAAAGCGATTAAAATTTTTACTCTAATTAATTACGATGTGGCGAATAATTAATCGCACCTCAAATTTGGCTGAGAAATGAAACCCAAAAGATAATTTAAAGTCATCATTATTATGTTAAATAATAATAAAGGTGCACATGGAAAGCGCCTTGTGCACCCTTCGGCGCTCTACAAATAAAATTTGATTGATTGATTGATTGATTAAATGAGAAAAGAGTCAAATAGACATTACAAAAGTAGCTTCAGAAAGAAATATTATATTTGATTCAACATAGAATTTATTACACTTTTAGGCTACAACAATCGTTCTGCTCTGGCTTTATATGTCATATTTTCGTTGACGAAAACAGACAATACTGTGTGTGAAATATAACACAATATTAATTTTCCATTGAACTGTTGTATAAGATCAATGTCACATTTGCACTTGTGCAATTCGGGACATAAATAGTTAATTAAACTAACGCATTAAATCGACAGCCCTGATATATATATATATATATATACATAAATGATATGTTTTGTATGATAATATAATTATATGAGACTGTCCTTTTACAGTACGTTAACTTACGTGTCCTTACAGTGTACTTACGTAAGAAAGTACTGGGTAATAATGCTTAATTTTACAGTGCGTTAACAGATGATCAGGTGACGTTTCATGTGTTTGTGAGTTTTGTGTGTGCAGGGACTGAACGTGAGTGTGACGTTTGTTCTCACTCAGAATATGAAGATCACATTTTGCATCTTGTTGAAGCACCAATTAAACACACACACCCGTCGGAGGCCCTAAAGTGTGATATTTCACAGAAAAAGCGTGAAATCTTGCAGTCAAGGTTAAAATTACACCCGTGTCTCGGCGCTGTAGGTTCTGTCTGAGATCTCTTCACCTGTGTCAAAAACACAAGAAATATAGATTCAAATTCATCGGATGCATATTTCATACGACTCAGATTACACCTCAAGTGCTTGGCTGGATCTTCATGATTTAGATCCGTTCACTTCAAGCTGTGAGTGTATTTTTCATTCAGAAACACTGGCCTGTAAATCTCACGCTGTTATGCTGTTAATGTCTGAATGTGTTTGTATTAGATAACTCAATATCTCACATGTTGCTCAAGCTTCAGAACGAACTACACTTTTCTTTACACTACATGTGTATGATTTCTAGAAACATCCTGACTGTGTGTGTGTGTGTGAGTGTGTGTGTGTGTGTGTGTGAGTGTGTGAGAGTGTGTGTGTGTGTGTCTGAGCGTGTCTGAGTGTGTGTGTGTGTGTGTGTGTGTGTGTGTGTGTGTGTGTGTTGTTCTCTGTAAGATCTGCTGAATTTGTTCAGCACAACTGTAAATCAAAATGATCCCATGAAAACACTAAAATCATAAATAATATATTATTGCTCTGCAGTTGCTCTTTCACACATCAATCAAAACTCAGGACAATAATGTTGTCAAAATACTTTTATATACGCTTTAAATATGCCAAATTAAATTATATGTCAATGTATTTCAGAAATTTGCACCAAATGGCATATGTATTACAGTAAAATATATATATATACACACATATATAGCTACATGACTAAAGCATTTTTAAGCAACGCGTCCTCAGTGGGACTGTCAATCACGAGTCACAAACACACTGCTCAGTCTTTCATTCCTGTTTGTGAGGAAACTAATAAACCTCTTCTTGTTTTAGGCTCAATATACCAAGATCAGATTGCAGTAATTGATATTCTAAAGCGATTTAAACACGCCTCGAGCAAACTCTGCTTTATTAAAGCGTCGACTAGCAGAACTTTTCTTGATTATCACAGCAGAATTGTAAAGGTGGCGGGGGACAAACCCGGCAGAGCAGCTCTTATGAAATATAGTTCAGGATTAATTATCTCTGAAAGCAAAAACATCAGTTTATGGTTACTTATTTCCATTTCTTATCCACATTTTCTTTTGCAGCTACGTTTTCCATTTTTTCAACGATTCATTATATTAATAATTTATATATATATATATATCAAAATAAAATATTCTATTTATATTAAATATTTTTTTATGAAATTAAAATATTATAAAGATAACTTTTTATAATTATTTGTTCAATGATAAATTATATTATTTATTAATTTATAGTATATATTTTATATGTAGAATGCATAACATTTTAAGATAATTTAGAATAAATATAATTTTGTTTGAATTAAAATATTGTTATGATATTGTAAAGATGAATAATTATATTATTTATTTATAGTATATTTTATATATATATATATATTATACGTATATAGGTTTTATATATATATATATATATATATATATATATATCTGACAGGTTTTATATATATATATATATATATATATATATATACCATTTTATTTAAAATAACTTTTTAAGATATCAATTCAATATATAATAAAAATTTATTTAAAATAAAAAATTATTATTTGAATTAAAATATTGTAAAATTTTCCAAAGGCGTTTGCATTTAAATTAAGTCTTTAGGCAGAGCATTAGCATTAACAAATTCAACTATATAGCGTATACAGCGAATCTGTAACAGTGAGTTTTATTATAGTCTATATTTCAGCTATAAGTAAAAAAAATCATCTGTCACTGGCCTGATCGCTGCACTTTTATTTCAGCCTCATCAGCGCTTCTGAACAGCGTATGAACCAGATGCCCAACGCCTTCTTTCACATTATTTCAGGAACAAATAAACCTGATTTATGGTGCATATTCTCAGAGGATCTTTGGTGAATCGCTGAGGACAAAAACAGCTGAATATCAATTTACCAGAGATTTCTGCCTCATCTGATGCACTCTGATCTATTCAGAGCAGAATTATATATATATATATATATATATATATATATAGAATGATCTAAACACGCATGAACAACACAGAAAATCCAATATATATCTGACAGGTTACAACAAAAATCATATTCAAATTTCAAATGTATAATCTTAATGCTTATAATATCGTATAGCAGATTAGGGCTGGGAAATAATCTAGTTTACATTTGATATAAACAATCAGGTGGTTTAGATTTGCTATATAATACAATTGCTTTATGTGAGTATAATGTATGTATGCGGAGTTCTTATCATATATTTATTGCATATATCTAAAAATCCTAATGCTCATAAAACCCTATGAGCAAATACACATTTGTATGACAGGTTACGTAATTTTCAAAAAGGCCAGCACAGATACCGTATATAAGCACATAAATGACGTGCACATGCACATAAAGTCCAGAGTTGAGTTTCAGAGTGAAGTGTCATGAGCGAGGCTGGATTCAGCGCAGCGTTGGGTTATATTAAGAGTGAATGGAGACTCTCGATGAGTGATGAACAGGAGGTAATTATCCTCTCTATATCTGATTATCTGACTCGGCTGCTGTTGGACAAATCAGGATCATTTAAAATAAATCTCCAGCTAGTTTTACCAATAAAACTGTGGTGTTCACTATATTTTCTTGTTCTTTTTCGCTCATTGAGATCATGACTATTAGTGAAATGCATGCAGAAATTCAAAGTCTGAAAATCACCCAGAGAATATAATCTACTGTCTGTTGCACTTTGGGACTTTTGGGTAAAATGCAGTAAAATCAAGAATCTGTGATCCGTTAATTCTCCTCTTTGGATTCCATATGGATTCTGTTCAGAATATTATGTATGGTAGATGGTGAAAGACCTAAATACTTTACAACCTTGCATTGAGAAATGCGAGTTTTGAATGGTTTCTCTCATGATAGACTGAGACTGAGATGCTCCTTTTACACTATTACCAGTTCACCAATTAACTGTGGACGGTTTCATACGAGTTTATCTTTGATATTCTATAATCTTTTCACTTTTATTTTACCTCTGTCCCAACTTTTTTGAAGTGTGTTGCAGCCATCAAAATCAAAATGTGTTTATATTTAAAAAAAGTTATTCAGTGAAAATTCTGGAAATATTTTCTTTGTATTTTTGTTAGCCTATATAAAGTCCACCATTAGTCAATAATTGTATCCCTTAAAACTCATCTTTGATCACCAAAATTACATATTTAAGCGTTTTTTCCTTGAAAAAAATTCTTCATGGCTTAAAATAGCTTGAATGTAACTCTTGCCTCATTTAGTATACGCAGTTCTATGAATATGCAAATGAGCCCCGCCTCCACTCACTCACTCAGCTCAGAGATCCACTCGTTGACGATCACACGTTGATCTGATTGGTTACAAGGTAGTTTGTGACGTCAGAAACACCAGCGATTTCAAAGCGTGTTTTTGAGACTGTCTTTGGTTCACTGCAGTTTTAAGGAGAAAATACTCAGCAATGCTGTCGACTTATGAATTTACACATGATTTGTCTTAAAGCATATTAAAAACACCACAGAGACATATAAACAACATTAAAAGCTGGATTTACACCACAGGGGGACTTTAAATAAAGGTTAAAGATAATTAATTCTTGATTTTATTGCTTTTCCGGAAATGGTGTTATAGGCCTATATACTGTCTCTCTCTCTCTCTCTCTCTCTCTCTCTCTCTCTCTCTTTATTAGCTGGATGTGTTCTTAACAAGCTTTTTCAGTTGTGTTGTGGTTTCAGGACTCGACAATCCCTGTCTGATCCGTGTCTAACAACAACCATCCGTGATGTGGGGTTTCTAGTTTCTCCAAGAACCCGTTCACCTGCAGCGACACTCCCGTATCACTACCCATAATCCCATGCCGCTTGTGTTCATAAACGAAACAGTCGGATCCTTGCATGCCAGGGCTTCCCTGCTGTCATATCATGATCTCTCACTGGATCACACAAATTACGCAATGGGCCACTGGGCCTTAATAGAGCATAAAATCAGATTACAGAGGATTACCTTTCCTTGAAGCCCCGCCCCCTGTCACTCTAACTCCGCCTCCCAGGGGGTGTGGCTTCCATGAGTCATAATGTAAACAGTAGATCCAGATGGGTCCATGCTAAGCAGCTTAGACTCACATTAATCATGTGGCTAAGTTGCCATCGGTGGTGTGCAGTGTTGTGCTAAAGGGTTTCCGCGCACACACACAATAAATATCGGTTAAAGCTGGCGACACAATATGGCAGTGTGTGTCACGCCAGCCGGAAAACATGAGCTAGCTGATAAGAAACATATTCTCATGATGCCCAAAATGTCACAGTAAGATTTCCAAGCAGAATCGATTCTGCAAAGGAGCTTTATTTTCCAGGCTGTGACGATCACAGATGTCCCACTCCTCAAGGGTCGTTTAAGCTTATTGTGTCATTACACGTCGTTAGCGTGCCTGCTGACATAGACCACTCCAGCCGGTGGATGCGTTTAACTCTCTGCTGCTAGTGGTCAAAAATTACACAATTTATTTTTATTTATTTTTTTGTCAATGAAATGAATGTACTATATTTTAGTTTGATAATGTTCTTTATTTAATGTTTTGTATTTTTAGGGGATTTTATGGTACTAAATGATATTTACGTAAATATATTTATTCACTTTTTGAGCATAGACCTGAAAATTTAATTTCCTTAAAACTTACACTGTCATAAATCTTGAATGCTTTAGAGCGACAGACTTCAGTTTGATCTCTTTTTAAAGACGACGCATGGCAGATTATTGCTAAAGTGAAAAAAGTTTTAAAAAGTGAACTTAAAAAAAGTATCCGATTTTTTATGTGTATTGTTATGAAAAATACACAAAAATACTATTTAAAATTTTTATATGAAATGTATATTTTCAAAATCACGTTTTACTCTAAAACTGCAAGAAAATCAAAGCCATAAATCTAAACAAGTTGAGCTTTCAGTGAGAGTGTGTTCGGCTGCAGTACCAAACGCTTCCACTAGAGGAAATTCGTCTCACATTCGTTTCCAATGCTTCATTTTTGACCGCGAGAAACACAAGTGTGACTATTTTTTTCAGGACCATTTAACCTTTTCAAATCATGTCCATGATTTTTTTTTTTGTGTGTGTGTTCATACAGCAAGTGCCAAAACCTTTACCTTTAAAGTTTCGTACTATTCCAATGAAGTAAAAAATTCGGTAACACTTTATTTTACAGTGTTCTTGTTACATATGTTACATGTTACCATAGTAATAACAGTAAATTATGCCTAATTACATGCAATTAACCCTCAACCTAATCCTAATCCTACCCTAACCCTATAGTAAGTACATGTAGTTAATTAATTTTACACTGTACTTAAATATATAATTACACTGTAACAATGACACCTTAAAATAAAGTGTAACCAAAAATTCTAAACGTAAAATTTTTCGCTCTAACATGACAGAGGGTGAACCGTTTGAAACTGCTCTGAAGCTCTCCATTAGCATTCACCTTCATGACGTATTCATCCATGGAAAGACGTCTGACACTCGGGAAGCATCTGTGATATGTATCTGTGATATATACACCATGATAATTATCTTTGAATGAAAGCGCCTGCTCACTCACACCATGGCTGTGTTAGTCTGGACAGTGACACTAACGAGTGGGATGAGCGTTTGAGTTAGCAGAGCGAGTCAGACTTCAGAGATCGGCTGTGAGTACGCTGGGATGATGCCGGAGAAAAGACATGAAAAAGCCTTCTTCTGTTTTTATTTTTTATGCGTGTGTGAATATATCATACTAAGTGGTGTCTTTTCACCGGAGGATATTGCTTCCATGACAGCACCTCCTAAACGAGTGAGAGAGACTGCATGAATCTATTTACCCATATGAATATTCAATAACTGGGTTACCAAACACACAGCAGAGACTGTTTTATTCAGCAGTTTCCATTCTATCCGTCTATCTATCTATCTATCTATCTATCTATCTATTCATCCGTTTATCTATCTATCTATCTATATTGATCTATTTATTTATCTATCTGTCTATCTATCTATCTATATTGTTCTGTCTATCTATCTATCTGTCCATCCATCTATCTATCTATCTATCTATCTATCTATTCATCTGTTTATCTATCTATCTATATTGATCTATTTATTTATCTATCTGTCTATCTATCCATCTATATTGTTCTGTCTATCTATCTATCTCTATCTGTCCATCTATCTATCTATCTATCTATCATCCATCTATTCATCCGTTTATCTATCTATATTGATCTATTTATTTATCTATCTGTCTATCCATCTATATTGTTCTGTCTATCTATCTATCTATCTGTCCATCTATCTATCTATCTATCTATCTATCATCCATCTATTCATCCGTTTATCTATCTATCTATTCATCCGTTTATCTATCTATCTACCTATATTGTTCTGTCTATTTATCTATCTATCTATCTATATTGTTCTATCTATCTATATTGTTCTGTCTATCTATCTATCTATCCATCCATCCATCTATTCATCCGTTTATCCATCCGCCTATCTATCTATCTGTCATTCTATCTCTCTCTATCTATCTATCTCTCTCTATCTATCTATCCATCTATCTATCTATCTATCTATCTATCTATCTATATTGTTCTGTCTATCCATCTATCTATATTGTTCTGTCTATCTATCTAACTATCCATCCATCTATTCATCCATATATCCATCCACCTATCTATCTATCTGACTGTCTGTCATTCTATCTATCTATCTATCTATATTGTTCTATCTATCCATCTATCTATCTATATTGTTCTGTCTATCTATCCATCCATCTATCTATCTCCTGTTAAATGTTTGCGTCAGCATTTCTGCAGTTATTCCCGCGCTCTCACATCTGTCTTCTCTTCTGCCTGTGAAGAAAGGGACTAAAGCATTGAGCACTAAGACTATTCTTTCCTTCTGAATAGAGCAGAAAAACGGATCCTCGTCTGACCCAGAGTCTCTCTCAAATCTGCCTAATCTGATAATCTGTGTGAAATGTGCCGCACACGTTTATCTGGTGACTCCCTCTTCTCATCTCACCTGTCGTCATGCTGAAAGCCCATCAGTGTTGTCCTATTATATGCTCTGTTTCCTTACTAGAAAGGCTCTTAATATGCACACTTGCTGCTTTATTTTGAGTCCAGTTGTACTGTAAATGTAATTTTTCTTTTGCACCAGAAATTCCAAATATTATTTTTCATGATAAATGTCCACCATCTCTCTGACCCTTACAATTAAACTGTGTTTCTGCTGTATCTTTAAGAATTTTAAGAGTGCCTTTTTAGGCTCACGTGTGTTTGGTCAAGTCTTGTTGAGTATCTTGTTTTTCGCAGAAGAAACATGGGTTGATAAATCGAGACCCATTTCTCAGTACTTAGGCCACTTTTTCAAAACAGTGAGCACAACATCAGCATAAACTGTGCATCATTTTCCATTGCGTTGGCACAAAACATATTACTGTAAGTGACGACATCTTTCAAATGACACGAACGCTTTTCTCACTCAGACACAAACTCTATATGCCTTCAGGCCAGTCCAACTTTGTACAGTAATGTAAACCTGGATCATGTAACACAGGGTACTGTACAATAGATGAGCATGGAGGCCCACATATAACAGAAGATGGTGATGTTGTTGTAACACCTTTATTTTAAAAGTTAAATGTTTAGATAAAATTACAACTAATAAAAACTAACAAAAAGCAAGAAATTGTTCAATAATAATAAAACCAATTTTTAAAAAGTAACAGCGATGTTAATGTTTTTTTTTTCCATTAGTCTGTTATTTTTTAATAAAGATAATATGGAACTGGTAATATATTATTAAATAAAGCTAAGAAATGTATTCATCCAAGTGCAGTGGGTTGTATTCACGCTTTCTTGATGTAATAAAATACATCATCAGCCAGCAGGTCCGGTGCATAATGCAATGCGTCGTGACTCGTGTCATTTTTTAACTATTTACAAAAGTGTTTTGAGCACATAATCATTCGGTGGATTGTGTTGCACACCGATAATGAAAAGTGACAGACGGTAGTTTTCTTATTCCCAGTGAAATAACAATACAACTCTAATAATATATAATATTATTAATATTATATAATAATATTATATCTGATAATATAACTCTTTAAGAACGTCTTGATCGACTGGGATACAACAACTCTCCTGGCCTCCCTCTCCTTTTCATGGCGTTTCTGGTACCCTGATTTATGTTTCCTTTTCCCCGACATTTTTAAATATAAATAAATTTCCCCGAGCTGCCGCCTCAGCTCTGATTGGTTCTGTTCATGAGCTGGGGTGGGACTTACAATTTTATATTTTTAATAATCAATACATACTTTAGATCAGACTAAACCATTTTTAGGGAGGTAAGAGAAGCAGATATTTGGGAAAAATATTTAACCAAATTGCATGTTTTTGTGGTTTTCATTTAAATCTCAGGCATACAACTAATATAAATATTACAATTATTCATACAACAGGGGCCTAAATAGTATAACTGCTGGATGTTGTATGTCTATATGTCTATAATTGTCACCACCTTTCACCCCACTAGCGACGGCCCTGATGTAATATAAGCTGCAGTGAATTCTAAAATGTAGAGAGTCACTCTTGATTTATAATGAAATTTACTGTTTTAAAAATGTTTTAAAACGTTTTCTTTTGGTTATCCGAATGTTAAGGGAACATTCTATTTTAGAACTTAGGAATGTTGCTTTTAGATGCTCTCCGAACGTTCTAAAACAAGCATTTACAAAAAACTTAAGGTGACAAAAATAGAATTTTGAGAACATTAACTTTGAATGAATATTCTTTTAATGTTTCTAGTTGACGTTGAATGTTAGAAATTCTGAGAGCATTCCCTGTTAGCTGGGTTATTATTCGGGAATCTCAGGCCTTGTCCACACTAATACGTTTTCATTTGAAAATTCTGTTTTGGCCTTCGGTCCACACTGAGACAGCGTTTTTATTAATGAAAACTAATCTTTTTTTAAATGCTCTCCAAAGTGGATACATTTAAAAACACCACTTTCACGTTGTAGTGTGGACTTTCAAAACGGAAGTATTTAAAACATAAGTTATACGTAAGACGTAAGTTTAGTCATGTGGCGCACATTGTACCAATAGATATTGATGTTTATAGCAGTATTGTGCCTGTTATGTGCTGTTCACTTTCACACTGTTGCTAAAATATGTTTCTTCACACACTCTTCATATCACAGTCCTGCAAATATGACAGAATTTACTCACATTTTCTGTCCTGCAGCAAAACATGAGAGAAGTTGTGTTTTAGACCGAACATATAATAATGAGTGAGTGCGACCTGGACACTTCAGTGAATGCTGAGATATTTTGCTATAAAATTATCCTGTCAGAAGAATTGCACGATAACTTAATTATTTATTTTTCCGTCTGTATCATCTCAGTGAGCTTTTGTAAGGTTTTACACATGCGCAGTAAAGGTGAATTTACACTCACCTAAAGGATTATTAGGAACACCTGTTCAATTTCTCATTAATGCAATTATCTAATCAACCAATCACATGGCAGTTGCTTCAATGCATTTAGGGGTGTGGTCCTGGTCAAGACAATCTCCTGAACTCCAAACTGAATGTCAGAATGGGAAAGAAAGGTGATTTAAGCAATTTTGAGCGTGGCATGGTTGTTGGTGCCAGACGGGCCGGTCTGAGTATTTCACAATCTGCTCTGTTACTGGGATTTTCACGCACAACCATTTCTAGGGTTTACAAAGAATGGTGTGAAAAGGGAAAAACATCCAGTATGCGGCAGTCCTGTGGGCGAAAATGCCTTGTTGATGCTAGAGGTCAGAGGAGAATGGGCCGACTGATTCAAGCTGATAGAAGAGCAACTTTGACTGAAATAACCACTCGTTACAACCGAGGTATGCAGCAAAGCATTTGTGAAGCCACAACACGCACAACCTTGAGGCGGATGGGCTACAACAGCAGAAGACCCCACCGGGTACCACTCATCTCCACTACAAATAGGAAAAAGAGGCTACAATTTGCAAGAGCTCACCAAAATTGGACAGTTGAAGACTGGAAAAATGTTGCCTGGTCTGATGAGTCTCGATTTCTGTTGAGACATTCAGATGGTAGAGTCAGAATTTGGCGTAAACAGAATGAGAACATGGATCCATCATGCCTTGTTACCACTGTGCAGGCTGGTGGTGGTGGTGTAATGGTGTGGGGGATGTTTTCTTGGCACACTTTAGGCCCCTTAGTGCCAATTGGGCAACGTTTAAATGCCACGGCCTACCTGAGCATTGTTTCTGACCATGTCCATCCCTTTATGGCCACCATGTACCCATCCTCTGATGGCTACTTCCAGCAGGATAATGCACCATGTCACAAAGCTCGAATCATTTCAAATTGGTTTCTTGAACATGACAATGAGTTCACTGTACTAAAATGGCCCCCACAGTCACCAGATCTCAACCCAATAGAGCATCTTTGGGATGTGGTGGAACGGGAGCTTCGTGCCCTGGATGTGCATCCCACAAATCTCCATCAACTGCAAGATGCTATCCTATCAATATGGGCCAACATTTCTAAAGAATGCTTTCAGCACCTTGTTGAATCAATGCCACGTAGAATTAAGGCAGTTCTGAAGGCGAAAGGGGGTCAAACACAGTATTAGTATGGTGTTCCTAATAATCCTTTAGGTGAGTGTAGTGTTTTCAGGCGTTTTCCTAAAGTTTCTCATCCACACTGAAACTGGACAGAGAGAGCGTTTTTAAACGAAAACGCCATTTTCAAATGTACCCGGATTAATGTAGACGTAGCCTCAGATCACTCTCTGAACGTCCGTGTGACTGTTTGTCGTCATTCTCGCGCACAGGATGTCAAAGAGCATGTGGGACAGAAATAGAACGGTGAATGCTGATTTGAGCATGGCAATTAGGAATGAATATAGCCCGTTCTTCTGGGCTCTGGGAAGATAAAGAGATGAAAAGCTGAAGCAGTGGGATGAATAGCTCGTCTGATTGAGGAGGACATGATGGAGGGCTGTGTGTTGGATGAAAGACGTGTGTGTGAACGGGAACGGCTGTGGTAAACTCTTGCGAGCTGGTGTCGTGGAGCTGGCAGAGATTTATTCAACTTGCTCTCAAACATCTTGTGTATGTGTGTGTGTGTGTGTGTGTGTGGTCGGCAGCGCTGAAGTCACATACGCTTTTGACTGACTGTTCAGCATCTGTGGTTTAGTTATCTTCAGAATATTTTATGTTGTTTAAATCTTATTCTGAGATAGAGATGTCTAACATTTACACTGGAACAATTATGGCGTACAAACAATTTCACTCAGAAATTGCTAGTAAACTTCACGATTAATCACAAAGCAACACATTGAATTAAACGTGAAATTTTTATGTAAAGACTGAACTGAAGTAGTGTTGTTTTTGTAAAACGTACTCCAATGACAAGTTTTATTTACAGAAATAATTTGAAGTTTTTGCTGCATTAATTCCAGTTGTAGATGTATATTTAGTATAGATGTATATATTCCAGTATATTTAGACTTAATCAGATCTCCGAACATAAAAGCATTCAGAAAACTACGGCTTTGCTGTTTCATTCGCAGGTATTTGATTGTTAAGAAAGTCGTCTTGCAGCCAAACTGGATAAATGATGCTGTGCAATTCTTGCATTTGTTTTGCAGGTTATCACATTTTAAACACCTGCTTCTACAAACGTTTGCATTTGCTAAACAGGCTTTATTTTTTGACTCATTGATGCATTTTATTTCTTTAAAGGTGAATGTTTATTCTTGTGTACATGACGTCAATTCTACAATTTTTGTACAATTGGAGTTATAGATTTCCATTTTGCCATTCTGTTGCACTTTCTAAATTGTAGCCTACTTTGTATGATAAAATCAATCAGGATGGATGACGAATCAGTAAATCAAGGCCCACCTTGTGTTATTTTCCTGCTGAATATTCAGTTTCCCTTAGAAATATGCATTACAGAAACTAAATGTTGTACATGCAGTTTTATGTCATCGTCAATGTTTTTAAAATCATTTCAGTTCGAGTCACTAAATGATCTAGAAAATTATTCCATTAAACTACATTAAAATGATCATTTTCACATTCAAATAGTGTGCAGATCTTTTATAAACTGTTAAACGCTCATATATTCTTCTACTGTTAACATGATTATGTATTTCTCTCTGTTAGTACTGAGGACAATCTCTTGGCTGTGTAACTCTGGCATTAAGTAATTTTTGATTCCATCTGAGCTTCAAGTACAGTATAATTTTCAGTATCAAATTCTTCAACAATTCACTCCCATATCCCAGGCATTATTCTTATAATATTTATGAGGGAGATCTATTAGAATATAAATGATGGAATATTATCATTCAAACTGAATAGGCAGGCTCATTTTCCTAGAGATTATCTATCTGATTGTATCAATATGAATCTGTGGTAATGATTTTCAGCCGTAGCACAGATTTATCCTCATTTATAATATCTGATCTCTCCCTGGTCTCTGAATCCCGTCTAATGAGCGTCGTGGGCATAATGATGATCAAAGTGGGCATGTTCTGTCATACATCACTGTTCCGCTGTGCGCTTGTTAATGCAGCTTCGCTGGGGTTATGAATGCCGTCGAGAGGATTTAAGAGATCGGACCTCTGAGAGAGAGAACACAGTGAATAATTCATATCAGAAAAGCCTTGCCTCTATATTGAATCACTACTGAAAAAGGATTAATAGAGTATTCTGCCTTTTCCTGCTCGTGTTATCAAATCCTCCTAACGAATCGGTTGAGCGAATGATTCCATGACACGCTCATAAAGTCAGTCACTTGTTTCGTTACTGAATGAATCAGTCAGTGGGTTTAAATGAATTAATGATTTAATGACTCACTAATAAAGAGTCACTTACTGGTTTAATGGTGTGACATGGAGAAACAAATCACTTTGTATGTAAATACATGTATGTTATATAATATATTATATTATCAACACTTTTATATCATATAATATGTTGATATTTTCTTATCGGGGTTATTATACATAACTAAAACTAATCATCAACAAAAACAATGTTGCTTGGGAAAAAAAAATGTTAACTGAAATAAAATAAAATATATAAAAAGAATAATTCAAATTTTTAGAATCATTCAATTAGAATCAAAGAATCATTCATCATTTTAATTTTCGTTTAGTGTAACTTGATATACTACAATAACTAAAACTTAATAAAAATTAAACATAATTATAATGAATTTTATAATTTCAGCAAATTTATACAAACTTTATTGGCATATTGTATAAAAAGGACAAAAAAAACTCAACAGAATTACTACCATTATACCTGAAAATTTAATAAAAATAGAACCAATAAATAATTATATAATTCAAAATAACAATTATTTAAATTAATGAAATATAATATCAGTGATACTAAATAACCCTATAATTTAGCAATATATTTATATTATCTGTGTTTTCAATATTTTTAATGATGATTTTGTATTGTAGTTCAGAAAGTATCTGAATTGTTTTTAGAGAAACAGAAGAATTGTAATTGGTGACGTTTCTCCCTCTTCTACTCTGAATGGAATTCATCCCTCTCTCATGACTCAGTGTTGGGACTTGTTTGGGTCGATGGCTCTTTATATGCAAGTCCTTCTTCTCTAGTGTTGGTTATTGATCTTCTTCCAGCGCGTTGGAGACGTGTCACGTTAGGGCCGGTGAACTTCAAAACAGGTTTTTGGTGGATTCAGATGAAGCCTAAGAAGTTAATTCTGTGTTCTTCATTAGTGAAAACTGATCGAGTGTGGGAGAAATGGAAATAATATTAAGGCGCTTCGTTTAGTTTTAGTTCTATACAACCCTTGTTTCGAGTTGTTGAGATAAGTGAGATAATTGTTGGATAGTTGTCCAATCCTATCTCTAATAAAAACCCAATTTGGGTTATTTGGCAAGTTGCTCTGGGGTTTGTCTGATTTTGACAAGGTTGCCCTGGTGACAAAAACGCTAAGTATAAGTGATCAAGATGCTAAGTGTGTTATGATAAGTTAACTTGAAGTGTGCCATTTTGAAACAACTCATTTGTACTAAGTAATTTTAGTCGTAATTAAATTGTAGTAAGCATAACTTTAAGTGTATTTAGTGTACTTTTGTGTACTAAATTGGACCCAACTTCAAGTATACTTAGTACTTTAAGTATATGCCTGTGTAGGACTAATGACATGCTTGATTAGTGATATTAAAGTGTACTTTATTTGTGTTACAAGTACATTACAAATTCATTACGAGTGTCTTCGAAACACACAAGCAAAATACCATAAGTGTATTTATATATATTTAAACATATATATATTTTTGGCGTTTTCACCTTTTATTAGGATAGGACTGTAGCTAGACAGGAAGTGAGGTGGACACACTTGTCGACACTCTTGCCCACGAGGCTATCGTGGTGTGATATATATCACATATATATATAGTAAAATACAACTACAATAGACATACAACTTATATACTATTGTATACTGTATTGTGAAAGTATACTTCCAATGCATGTTACAATGATAATTTCCGCACCACAGTTAAAATATACCTAAATATATTTGTACTAAAGTGCAAAAAAATACACTTTTAAAAAATAAACAGAATTTTCCACGTCAAGAATAGTTTTCTAAAATAATTTTTAGAAAATATACTAAAGTACAATATTTTTAAAGTTTGTTAAAAGTTGTATGTGGTGACAATAGGTAAAAGGATGAATGTAACGAGTTAGCTTGTTGCATACAATTTGTTGATATTATATGTTGCCATTTTTAATATCAGGGTTATTATCCATAACTAAAACCATTAAAAAACAGTTAACTGAAAAAAAAGAAAAAATATATATAAATATATATATAAGAAGAATCTAGCTAGTTGCCATTTCTAATTTTGTGTTTAATTTAAGGTGCTAAAATAACTAAACTTAATAAACAATAAATATTTGATATATATTTGATCATTTCAGGAACATTTATATTGGCATATTTAAAAAAAAATACAAAAATGTAAATGAAAACAGAAAAAATAAAATATATAATTTAAATCAATTCAATTAAATATTATTATCTACATAGGCAGCTCCCTTCTAAGGCAGCATCCTAATTGGTGTAAATCTCATAATGCCATACCGATTACATTCAGTCCTTAATTAAATATATATATATATATATATATATATGATATAACTGAAATGTTGGCTCCACATGAGACTCAGATTTAGGTTAAATCGACAGCGTAACTGCATCCTAGACATGAACTGCTATCATGTTTTGACTGACAAGCACGTGTCACTCTTGTACAGATGCCACGCGTCTGCAGAAACACAACGCTTGCAGATTGTCCTGTTGCGTGCTCGTCGACAGCTTATAGTGCATCTTACAACGGCGATTGGAGTTGCTAAATGAAAGTCATTAATCTAAACTCTCAGATGGCTCTCATTACACCACTGCAGCAAAGCAAACACTGCAGTACGATTCATAACGCAGCCCAAATCACACTGTTTTCCGCTGCTTTATCTCGATGACAGGCCAACATGAGGTGTTTTAGCGGAGACAACACTTCCCTGCCATTAAAATGAAGATAAAATGCAATTGGTCTGACACACCAACGTGTGAGCTGAGGTAGCAGCTGCCTTCGGATCTGTGTGAGGAACTTTTGCATGGCCGTTACTTGGAAATCAAAGCGGAGCACATGCTTCTTAATACTGCAGGAATTCTCTTTAAATAAAAAGTAATAATCTTTTCCCCACCGCTGCCATTAGAGCCTTATTAGAAATCCTGATCCATGGCCGAGAGATCAGAGATCTTGCATTACACGTATATTTCAATCTCTATCAAAAACTTCTAATGGATCCTCATAA
Source organism: Gila robusta (assembly GCA_030770095.1). Taxonomy (NCBI): domain Eukaryota; kingdom Metazoa; phylum Chordata; class Actinopteri; order Cypriniformes; family Leuciscidae; genus Gila; species Gila robusta. The sequence goes on from JAVALU010000277.1 coordinate 202,279, forward strand.
ATAACTTTTATTGCTTTCTAGATGTTTCCATGCAGTCATTAATTCTTCACTAGACTGTACTAGGAGCTCGCAAGAAACTCTGCGACTATTAATAGACTAGTAATAATTTGCATTAAAAACTTTAGTTCTAAGTTCTAAAGGCCAGGTCACGACCTATGACCTTTGCTCTCCGGGGGTCACCCAAGAGGTGTCAGAGAGAGAAAGTGCTGATGTACTTCATTAGTCTGAACCAGAAATAAACCACCATGAGACACAGATTTAACGTTAATTGGCTCTTTGATACGAGAAATGCTGACCGACTGCAACAAACCAGCTGGAACTTCTTATTTGTGTACTTTCCTGAATTTATACATGCATAATGAATCGAGCAAATAGGATGATGAAGTGTCAAACACAATACGCTCGTGTTCAAAAGTTTGGGGTCTGCAAGAGTTTTTTTGTTTTTAAAGAAATGATTACTTTTATTCCATCAAGGATGCATAAATTGATCAAAAGTGACAGTAAAGACATTATAATGTTACAAAAGATGCTATTTCAAATGAATGCTGTTCTTTTAGAACTTTCTATTCATCAAAGAATCTGGACAAATTGAAGTTTCCACAAAAATCTAAAGTTTGCAACATTGATAATGTTTCTTGAGCATCAAATCATCATATTATACTGATTTCTGAAGGATCATGTGACACTGAAGACTGGAGTAATGATGCTGAAAATTCAGCTTTGATCACAGGAATAAATTAGTTTATTCCTAAATTACCACAAAAAAAAAAAACACAGCTATTTGAATTATAATAATATTTCACAATATTACTGTTGTTACTATATTTTTGATCAAATAAATGCAACCTGGAGACTACTTTCAAAAAAATAAAAAGCTTATTCATCCCAAACTTTTGAAAGGTAGTAACTATTGTACATTAAAAATATAAATATAAATGTCAGGCAATGTGATGTTTACATGTTTAGACATTAAACATTAATCTCATTAGACATTAAAATAATTGCATAATCATGTTTTAACCATCTGAATCTTACTGTGCATGATTTATCATAATTCAAATGATTTGATTTTGTGCTGACATGACCAGGACTGGTTAATTTCCACTAAGCGGTGATTCAGATTGTTTTGTCTTTGAATTTCGTTTCACTCGTTTCTTTAGGGAAATAAAATGCTGGCTTTGATTCCGAGCATCAGAGAGAAGACAGGAAACTAACGAATATGAGAGGTTTTAATATCTCCAGTATTGATTGAACGTGCATCACTAACTGTCAAAGTTTCAGATAGTCGTGAGTCAGTCACAGAAATGCTTTCGGTCCAGCGGGAGATCTCACTCCTACCTGATAGTCCAGGGAACACTTCTTATCAGAGTGACAAAATGAAGCGGCGTGCGTGAGTGAGAGAGGGCTATTTTTATCATTACAATATGCCCTGCCAAACCACCCTGGGATAGCGGCCACAAACACCTGTACAGAAGTGCCAGGTAAACGGGCCGCTATCCCGGCGGAGTGAGCGCACATCACACCCCTGTCCACACACACACCTCACACACACACTTCTCAATCGCATACTATTAGGGTTTTAAGCATAGGACTTTACATCAACAACAGTCACAAAGTGGAATCTATAGATAAGCTACAGTCAGAATATAATAGAGATGAGAAGAATATAATATGATGTTTGAGATTCATATCGAGATAGTAATATTGATCTTTTTTTAAAGAACTGATACCGATAACAGATACTGTGGGGCTCACACTTTGTGTGTTAAGACACAAATTATTTAAAAATAAAGCTTAAATATCGGGAAAAATATTGGTAAGACCCAGAATATCGGTTGGCCTCTATTTTTTAGCTATATCATTCACAGAATAAATGACGTTTAACAGTGGATCCAATGTTAAAACAAACACAATTTCAATTATGAAAAAATTACTTAATTATCGGGAAAATATTGGTAAGACCAATTATCGGTGGCCTCAA